>CM053571.1:65641589-65884492 GCA_028646485.1 Cryptoprocta ferox
TTTTTTACCACACGAGTATCTCTGCAAAAGCATCCAACTAAAATCTAGTCAGCCAATATCTTTCTTATCAGATAGTTGCCAAAACCAATATGCCTCTAATTCATATTCATAATCATAATCAATCAACCCCTCTGCACAGGGGAACTAGTTCTGCTTGTCCCCTTGCTAAAGAGCACTGACTTATCTTCTTGAGGATCAGGGACTCTCATGCATTTCTATGATAGTGATAATGAAACTGAAGGGCACTGCAAACCAGCTAGAGTTAGGACATGGCTAACCCCTGTGGGTGGCTTCTCTCTTCCTCTCCTCTCTAGTGTAAAAAACACCCAGGACTAAAGGCCGAACATCTGTTAATCTGGCCATTTAACAAGGCATCTTTAAAGAAATTTATTTAAATTTTTTCCTCCCATAGGGGTCCAAAAGTTCTTGCTATGCCATAGATTGGTAGAATAAAGTGAGAAGGGTGTTTTAGCTCAGTTCCTCCCCTCTAAGAAACAAGGAGGGGGAGAATTACCACAGCTGCAGGGCTGTGCAGTACTCGCCAAATCTTAAAATATAAAGACATCTCCTCTGACTCCCCCTGTCTCCTTCAGATTGTTTTTCTCCGTCCATTGGTGCACATATATCTTACTTGTCCCCAAGTCTGCCCTCAAGAAAGAGTACTTATGCAGGTTCAGGGTGAAAATACCTCAACATGTGGATCCAGCGAGGCCTGGATTTGGTTCAAATCTTGAGGCTGCTTCTTAGAAACTGGGCCAACTTGGGCAACTTACTCCATTCTGTATGTGAGCTTCCTCCTTCTGTGAGTGGGGTCATGGGGAGGGAAGGAAGCGATAGAGATGAAAACAGCTGACTCACATTTTATATCAATGTTCTCCTTACTCAACAAATATTTAGTCTTAATATGCATGTGCACTTGGGATACAGTAGTAAACAAGACTCAGAACTGGCACTCAAGGAGCTTATAATCTGATGGAAATGCGTGAGTGCCTATTATATACAGACAGTCCCTAACTTATGATGGCTTGACTTATGATTTTTTTGACTTTGTGATGCTGCAAAAGGGATACCTATTCAGCAGAAACCGTACTTCAGATTTTGAATTTTCCTCTTTTCTCAGGCTAGCATTATGGGGTATGATACTCTCTCGTGATGCTGGGCAGTGGCAGTGAGCTGCAGCCACGGGTTCAGGATAGCAAACAGCTGATACACTTATAACCACCCCGTGCCCATACAACTGTTCTGGCTTTCACTTTCAGTACAGTATTCAATAAGTCACATGAGATATACAATACCGTAGTGTAAAATAGGCTTTGTGTTAGATGGTCTTGTGCAACTATAGGCTAGTGTAAATGATCTGAACACATTTAAGTTAGGCTAGGCTAAGCTAGGGTGTTTGGTTGGTTGGATGTATTAAATGCATTTCTGAGTTATGACATTTTCAATTTATGATGGGTTTATTGGTGTCTCCTATACAGTGCAAATCATATTCAGCTACTTGACATTCAGTTTCTTTATTTTCTATATTCACTGAAAAGGTATATGAAACATACATTCCTAAATGATTTAAGGGAATACTACAAATATTTATCATACGTCATTCACTGCTAGGCTCTGGTTCCCCCCACCCTCACCCCCCATGCATTTTCTCATGTAATCTTCACAATGGATGTGAGGTAGGCATTATCCCCAATTATAGAAGAAACTGAGATCCAGAGGGGTTAAACAGCAAGGACTCTTGACAAATGAGGTTTTGAGATTATAGTCTGAGCTGCTATAATAAAGAGATCAGAAAGTATAGTGGCTTCATTAATTAAGTTGATGATTTCTTAACAGCCCCAGTGTGAGCATTCCAGATTGTCAGTAGCAATACTCCATGAGGTCATTTTGAGACCCAGGTTCATTTTCTTTTCTTTCTTTTTTTTTTTTTTTTTTTTAACATTTATTCATTTTTGAGAGAGATAGAGTGCGAGTAGGGGAGGGGCAGAGAGAGAGGGAGACACAGAATCTGAAGCAGGCTCCAGACTCTGAGCTGTCAGCACAGAGCCTGACATGGGGCTCGAACCCAAGAGCGGTGAGATGGTGACCTGAGCCGAAGTCGGACGCTTAACCGACTGAGCCCCCCAGGTCCCCCCCCCCCAGGTTTCTTTTCTAATATTACTGCCATGGCAAAAGCTCGGTTACCACCTTATATATGTTCCAGCACATGGGAAGGAAAAAGAATATTTAGGACAACTAGCTTTGTCCTGAAGGAAATAACCCAGAATTTGTGAAAATCTGCTTGCTCACACTCCACTGACCTGAACTTAGACTCATGGCCATACCTCGCTGCGGGGGAGGCTGAGAAATGTAGCCTATGGCTGAGCAGCCGTGGTGCCCTGCTAAAACTTAGGATGTTCTCTTACTGAACATAAATTGACAATGAGCACTTAGAGCAGTTAGTAGCCTCTGGCACAGTAAGTAAGTGATGAAGCAGAAATTCAACCTTAGATTTGCCTGAATCCAATTACTGCCTCTTTGATACAGGAGCTAGAGAACTCTGGCTCTTATTTAATTTGTCTTCAGTGCATAATAATAATAATAATAATAATGACATTTTATTATTATAGTTTAGGATCAAGCAATTGAAATTGTGTGTCAACTTCTCAGAAACATAGGAATTTTTTTTAAGTTTTCTTCCTATAGATGCTAATATTTTCCCCCCAGTTTTCTTGGAAATATCTCAAACTTCTAGCAGTCTGGCCTTGTGATTCATGTGAACTAGTTGTTAAATGGGTTACAGAAGAAAGAGAGAAAAATATAGTTACTCCCCCCCAAAAAAAAACAACCCAAAAAAACCTCCCAAAACCTGTCATTTCCTTGCCAAATCTGTAAGAGGTGATATTTTAAAGGTAGTAAAGTGCAGCCGGTTGTAGGATTCATTTAAGTTGGCTAATGTAGGAAGAGTCAAACAAGAATGAGTGAAATGCCATTTCGTCCCCCTCTCTAAGGTTTCCTTTCCCCCATCACCCCTATAAACAAAGATCTTTAAAACTATATTTCAGGATGTAAAACGAATAAACCAAGTTTTCATATTCTTGCTAAAGAAAGAAATAGTGATTAATTTCTTTTTCTTCTTTTAAATTTATTTTTAAAAGGTGGGGGGGGACTGTCTTTTTAGTTCAGAGCAGAACAAATGTCATGTGCATTTTCAACTACTGTTTCTAGGGGCACCTGGATGGCTCAGTCAGTTAAGCGTCCGACTTCAGCTCAGGTCATGATCTCACAGTTTGTGGGTTTGAGACCCCATGTCCGGCTCTGTGCTGACAGCTCAGAGCCTGGAGCCTGCTTCAGAGTCTGTGTCTCCCTCTCTCACTTCCCCTCCTGCTCTCACACTCTGTTTCTGTCTCTGTCTCTCTCTCTTGAAAATAAGTAAACATTAAAAAATTAAAAAAAAAGAAACTACTGTTTCTCTAATGCGGTAAGCTTTGTATAGTTTTATTTTTGTCACTTTTATAAGTAAATGTAATTCTTCTGTGGTGTACTTTAAAGGGCTAACGGTTAACTCAACACTCTAGGTTCCTTTAAAGCTTTTCATTATAAAACATGCACTTTTTCTTTCCCGCTTCTACACCCATTGCATAATCACTAACTATAAAGTAGTTGTCTGAACCAGTTGTCACAAACCCTTTCCCCTTCTTCCACTTTTTCTTAGTCTCTGAAATCTTGTCTCCAGGATCGTTGATCCAGTCACTCCAAAATGCTTTTTGAAAACTTGCTAATGATCTCCCAATTGCCAAACTCAATGCTTATATCATCCTCATACTCTTTGTAGCCTTTGATACTACAGACCACTCCCTTTCTGTTTGAAACTCTCATTGTTTTCAGATCTGAGTTTTAAAACATTTTTGCCCTTGAGCCCCTGTTCTCTCCTTCCAGCAGCCCAGACCCATTACGGCTTTTCTCTCCCACTGCTTCAACAAGCACCTTACATGTATTCAGATGGATCTACCTCTCTAGCTCCATTTCTCATGAGGTCCAACCTTGTATTTCCCAAGCATTTCCACTTGAGCATTTCTCTATGGATGGCCCTACTGAAAGCAAACAGGCATGACAGTGAACACATGGTCTTTTCCCCCAAAGCCAGTGCCTGCTCTGAATTCTAGTTCGATCAGTGGTACCAGCCAGCTCTACTGCCCTAGCTAGAAAATTTGATAAATTAATCTTTCTTTAAATGTTTATTTTTGAGAGAGCAAGAGAGAGACAGAGAGAGACAGAGCGTGAGTGGGGGAGGGCAGAGAGAGAGGGAGACACAGAATTTGAAGCAGGTACCAGGCTCTGAGCTGTCAGCACAGAGCCCAATGTGGGGCTTCCTGAGCTGAAGTTGGACACTTAACTGAGTGAGCCATCCAGGCACTCGATAAATTAATCTTGATTAATGCACCCATTATTGATTCTTTTTCTTTTTTCTTTTTTTTCTTTTTCTTTTTTTAAAAATGGTTATTTATTTGTTTTTGAGAGAGAGAGAGAGAGACAGAGAGACAGAGAGACAGAGAGTGGGGTAGGGGCAGAGAGAGGAGGGAGACAGAATCACAAGCAGGTTCCACACTGTCAGCACAGAGCCTGATGCAGGGCTTGAACTCAGGAACTGTGAAATCATGACCTGAGCCGAAGAAACCAAGAGTCTATGCTTAACTGACTGAGCCACACAGGCGCCCCTCTTTCTTTTTCTAGTACCCATATCAAAGCAGTCACTGAGGACTGTTGGCTCTGCCTTCATACTGTGTGTCTCATCTACCACTTCTCATCCTTTCCACTTTACCTGCTATCACTATGGTTTAGGATTTATCATCTAATCCTTGGACTAGGGGAAGAATGAACTTGCTAACTTGCCTCCTGTCTCAGGTTTCTTTCCCTCTCTTACACTCAGCTTCTACCTGAATCCACTTTGCACCCTGCTTTCCCATGTATTTTCTGGAAACACTGCTTTCATTCCAACAATTCCTCACTCAGGAAAACCTTCAGAGCTCCTGATAACATCCAATATCTTCCTCTATTTTTTATTTCAATATATGCCAGACAGACACGTTTCTAACTACTGGGCAAACATACCAGTTTCATCCCATCCCCAGATCCATCTACTCTCCAGACCCACAACTACACCATAGTTCAGACAACCACAACCTCTTCCCAGGACATTACCCCCTAACTGGCCTCTCTGCTTCCATTCTTGTCTTACTACAATGCTCTCTTCACTGCCAGAGTGGTCTTTTAAAAAGGTAATGGCTTCCGGGGCACCTGGGTGGCTCAGTCGGTTGAGCGTCCGACTTCGGCTCAGGTCATGATCTCACAGTTCGTGGGCTCGAGCCCCGCATCGGGCTCTATGCTGGCAGCTCAGAGCCTGGAGCTTGCTTGTGATTCTGTATCTCCCTCTCTCTCTGCCCTTCCCCTGCTCATGATCTGTCTCTCTCTGTCTCTCAAAAATAAATAAAAACGTTAAAAATTAAAAAAAAAAAAGGTAATGGCTTCCATGATAGTTGCCCTCCAATGAACCATGTCTCCCAGTTATCATACCCTCATGGAATCTGAGTGCCCTGTCAATCATTTCAACCAGAAGAATGCAGCACAAGTGCAATGTGCCAACTCTGGGCTAAAGCTCTAAGGAGTCATGACAGCTTCTGCTTTCGTACTTTTAGAAGCCCTGAGCTGCCATATAAGTGGTCTACTTACTCTTGTTGGTGAGATCTCATGGGAGACTCTGAAACTACATGGAGAGAGAGAAAGAGGAGAGAGAGAGAGAGGAGAGAGAGAGAGAGAGAGAGAGAGAGAGAGAGAGAGGCTCAGCTGTGCGAGTGTCCAGCTTAGTCCAGCAGCATAGTTACTTCTGCCAAGGCACTGGACAAATGAGTGAGTCACTTTGACTGTCCCAGACTAGTCTAGCTCTCAGATAACTGCAGCCCCAGCTGACATCATGTGAAATATAAGAACTGCCCAGCTGAGCCCAGTCAACTCACAGAATTATGAGATAATCAAATGGATTTAAAACACTAAGGTTTGAAGTGTTTGGTACATAGTAATAGGTAAGTGAAACATGATTAAATCCAGCTCCTCCTTAGAGGAGCCTACAAGGTTCTATGTGACCAGGCTCCTGCCTACGTCTTAGACCTCATATTCTATTCCACTCACTATGTTCTGCCATCCTGCCTTGTGTCTGTTCCTCAGACACTTACCGCACATCCCCTAGACAGACCCTCTGCCTGGAATGCTGTCCACCTTCCAACATAGCCCATCAGAAGCTGCTCTCTCTTCATTCTCCCTTCCCCACCCCCTATTCCTTATCAAGGCATTTTTATTTGCATCAAAGTATCACTCTCTGAAAAAAATCTCATTTGTTTACTTGCTTATTGTCTATCTTTCCTCCCTGCTTTCTCTAGAACGTAAGCATCAGGAAAGCAGACACCTTGTCTGTCTCATTAGCTACACAGAAATTTACCATGAAGCTTATGAATCTTATGCTCAGGGACCCCCACTTGTACATACCTCTTCAAAAGCCCTATATTTAATTTTGTATTTATAATTTCGTATTCTTAAAGAAGGCTTCTCAAATTGTTTGAACTTCAGGTTCCACAAAACCCAGACCCATCTTTGTTAATTACTGTATTCCTGGGGCCTGGAATGGTGCGTAGCACAGTACACAATAAATATTTGCTAATGAATGAATGATGCCTGGCATTTTATCGGAATTGCTAATGTGTCTACCCATTCCAGGGAGGGAATTTCCATTCTTCTCACCTCTGCTCTGCACTTTGCTCCCATGTTAATCTTCTTAAAATATCACTATCCTCCTGTCACTTCCCTATTCCAGAAATCTTCAGCTCCAGCAAGAATGGAGAATAAAGTTCAAGTCTCTAAGCCCGCCAATCATTCAAGGCCTTCTTCAATCTCATCTTGTACTTCTTGCCTTCATAAACACCCCATCAGAGATAACAGATGTGGTTACTGCTCCATGAGCATTCTTAACCCTTCCATCCTCCTAGCCTTCACATTAGGTATTCACATCATTTGGAGATCAACTTTTCTTCAGTGTTGGCCGCATGGAAACCTTCTCCATGAAGTCTTCCCAGACTCCAGCAGACCTAGTGTTCTCTCCTTCTTCTGAATTCTGGCCAAAAATGTCATCCTTTTACTTAGAACTGCCTTCTATTATGAGTTATCTTCTCTTGTATCCAGTCTTATCTGTGCATCTAGGTTATACAAGCACTTTGCCCAGAGACCATATCCTCATTGGAACCATTCCCACTTTAGAAGCCCCCGTGGAAATTGAAGAAGTCCTTGGGAGGCCCATTGGGTTGTATATTTGGAGCCAAATGGGAAGAAATAACAGAATTTCACAGCTTCCCTGGAAGCAAATAAAATCACCAGAAATGTGAAAAGAAAAGAAAAGAAATAAAGTCATGAAAAAAGGCAATATAATACTTTAATGTACGTTCTTAAATCATAAATTCTTCAAGGGCAGCTCTGTAATAGTACCTGAAAAGTACCTGGTTTGGAGGAATTTACAGCAATATTGCACCCCCCAAAGATATTGCAATATAGCAGTTGGTAATGTGGTGATCATGGTGGTGGTGATAATGATGGCAATGGAAAGAAAGCTCTAGTTTGTTAAGGTGAATGAGACATTGGTATTGCTTGATGGGATCCTGCATGAACAGAATTTACTCCGTTACTGCTTTCTATGTTAGCAATGCCAAAGGAAACGAAGTTTTTCCAAAGGAAAGTATAATTTATGTTACATTTTTCAAAATGGCTACATTTTCCCCAAGGAATAATGGAAGAGTCTTCTTCAAACAATACACTTCTAGAAAAGAAAGTACTTTTAGGAAATGGGGAAGAGCTTTTGTTTTCTGCTAGCATCAGGCTTCTTTGTCTTCTTTTGTGTGTGTTTCAGTGATTGGCGAAACGATAGTCCTTTAGTAGAAGTTAAAATTATAGCCCTAAAAAAATCTACTCAAATACAGTATTTTATTTCGGTTTAGACTCATTTCCAATTGTGCTTAATCTTTTCCAGGCTTGTTATTGCTTTCTCTTACAGTTTCCACTGTGAAATGACATCTTTAGTCTCTTTTGCCCTCTATTGAATTGCCCTGGTAATAACAGTAACTAGCAAAATGCTAGTTCTCTAGCATGTAGGGGAAGACATAAATATTTGATCTCAGATCGGTGGTGTGTGTAATTGTTGCTATAGAGAAAATCTTTGATTGCTGCCCAAATCTGGAGGCCTATTAAAATTTAATTTCTGGGTCTTCTCCATATATATAAAACTCAGAATATTTCACAGCATGTAAGTTAACCCTTCCCTGATCCTGTGACAAACTATTCTCCATCTTCATGGGGATGGAGCAGGAGGAAACACAACTCACTCACAGAAATAGGATTTAGATATTAGAGAGTAATTCCTCCAATGAATGCTGAAAAATTCTGGAAAGAAATATCAAGGGAAATTGTGGATTGTCTTCTCTAGGTACCATTAAACATAGGATAGACTCTCATTTGTCTATATATCCTTCTGTTATGATTTTTCAGAAATTAGGAATATTCATGGGAAAGCTAAATAGTAGGAAACAATAAACATCAAAGCAATTGATGCATTAGCTTTCCTTTAAAAACATTTTAAAAGCTTGGGTCAATACTAAGAAATTGAAAAACTGTGGTTTCACAGCTAAATGCTACTCATAAGTTATATTTACAGAATTCCAACTATAAAAAGAACACATAAAGCAAATGTTCTTAGGGTAACAATGGCAGAAGTATAATATATGAAGCTTTTGCTCCTAATACTTACATCACAATTGTAAGTGGGATTTAGCTACTGGCTGACTCATCTCATTATATCCAGATGAATGAAGTACTAAAGAAGTAGATAATCCTGACATTAGTTTCAAAGTCTCTCAGCTGTACCCAAAGCTATTATGGTAACACAGTTAACTGCTCTGTCTTCTACCTCTTACTTTCCCTCCTTTCCTTCTGATAGAGTGGGACATAAACCTAGAGTGATAAATAGTTTAGCAGAGCATAAAGATAGGTGAATCTAGAGGGCTAGCTAGACTATCTGAAATAAATCAAGATTAACCAAAGGGTAAATGTAAAAAGCAGTCTAATGAGATTTTTCGAACTCTGAGATTCTCTTATTGGCTTGTGCCATGCAACTAATTTCCCTACTGGGACTTAAGATAGGAGAGGCCAAAAGTACTAGTTAAGAAATGAGGAATCAGGGGTGCCTGGGTGGCTCAGTTGGTTAAGCGTCCGGCTTCGGCTCAGGTCATGATCTCATGGTTCATGGGTTCAAGCCCCACATCGGGCTCTGTGCTGACAGCTAGTTCAGAGCCTGGAGCCTGCTTCGGATTCTGTGTCTCCCTCTCTCTCTGACCCACCCCTGCTCGCGCTGTCTCTGTCTCTCAAAAATAAATAAAAAACATTAATAAAAAAAGAAATGAGGAGTCAAACAATCCAGGAGTCCAATACTGGTTATGCCACCTAATTGCTGTGTGATTGTTTAATCTTAAGCAAGTTTTTTTTTTTAATCTTCTAAGCCTCAATTTCCTCATCTGTATACTGAAAAAAATAAAACTTCCTAGAGTTGTTCTGAGGATGAAACGAGACAATATTTATGAAATACTAACGAGAGACTTGGCCAGAAGAGACTTTTGATTACTATTAGTCATTATTAACATCATCACAGTGACAGTAATTCTCAACATTATCTTAATTATTTTTAGAATGAATAATGAAGATAATAGTAATAGCCTTAACAGGGAAAATTTCCCTAGACAGTTGCTGGGAAAGAAAGCGAGGACCGGAAGTCTGAATTCTGTGCATGCTCCTTCCCAACTCAGTGTTGTGTATGAGGCTGTGACCTGGGATAGGACAGGTTCACAGGACTCCTTGAGATCACCCATGGGACACTATCTGGTCCTATGCTTCCTGTATACTTTCTGAGCAAGACTCA
The DNA here is from genome assembly GCA_028646485.1 of Cryptoprocta ferox. Classification (NCBI taxonomy): domain Eukaryota; kingdom Metazoa; phylum Chordata; class Mammalia; order Carnivora; family Eupleridae; genus Cryptoprocta; species Cryptoprocta ferox. The sequence continues at coordinate 65,651,575 of CM053571.1, forward strand.
GAGCTTCACAGGCAATTGATCAGCCATGAATGACTTGAGCTGTCGGTTCAGTAGTTCTTTGATGCATAACTTGTCCTGATTTGGGCAGAGAATTGGAATGAGGGAAATATTATTTGACTCTTTAACATATAAAACTGCTGCACAACCCCGGGCCCCAAAATGTCAGACAGGATGAAATTTGTATTGCCAACAGTTATGCATACTTGTTTTTTTATTATTTAAATTTTTTAAATATTTATTTGTTTTTGAGAGAGAGAGAGAGAGACAGCATGAGCAGGGGAGGGGCAGAAAAAGAGGGAGACACAGAATCTGAAGCAGGCTCTAGGCTCTGAACTGTTGAAGTCAGACTCAACTGACTGAGCCACCTAGGCACCCCAACAGCTATGCATAATTCTGAAGTAACAAGTAGCAAGCAATAGGTTTTGAATATAGGAATTTACAAATTGGATGTAAGGTTATTTTTCTTTTTTCTTTTTTTGCTTGGGGGGTGTGGGTATGGACATGGAATTGCCATTACCTTTTAGGGGTGGGGTGGGGAGATGTGTTTAAATATATCTTCTACTCAAAGAAGCATTTACTCCTCTTTCAGATACTCTTTGTGGATGGTACATACAGGTGAAGAAGGGGATCCTGAATTTGGAGGAGACTACGTCAAAGAACAAAGAGACGGTCTATGAATATGTGTCCATGGAGATTTGGGAATTTTGAACAAGCTGGCCATTGTGGAGTCCCTGAGAGGTAGGGCTGGAAAAATTTCCTTGGAAAAATCGCCATTTTACCAGTTACATTGTAATCTCTCTGCAGAAAGGCTGAATTATAAAGTGAAGGAAGAAGCCTGAAAATAAGGGAGCTGAATTATAAAGTGAAGGAAGAAGCCTGAAAATAAGGGAAGCTAAAAGAATTCAATTCTATTTTTTAAGGAGGAAAAAAAAGGAACCTAAAGTACTCATATGAATTAGTATTAACTAGTATATCACAACTATGTTGCCGAGGAGTGGGATGGAACACTAAGCTTTTATGATTTGGATGACATTGACTTGGAACTATATCCTTTCCTCAGTCTTATTCCCTTTGTCTGTCTGTCTGTCTCTCTGCCCCTGCTTTCCCTCCCTCTCTCTCCTTTAAATTTAGTTAACACCTACTGAGTGGCTGCTATGCGCAAAATACTGTGTTCGGCACCTTGGTCACCTAGGTAAAACTAGAAAATGAGACACCATCCCTGGCCAGCTCAGATATTATGGTAACAGGAAAGAGTATGTATTTTTCATTGCAACCTAATTAACTGGGATTCTAATATATGCATCAATCTGAGATGATTCGGTTAATGTGAGTCTCCAAGAGGCTGATTATCTAGACACATGGACCAAATTGAGTTTCTGAACTTACCAAGAGCCAAGTCATGGTCCCTGGAGACCCACTGAAGACACTGTCACCCTAGGCATTGCCTCTGGGTGCTCAACGGGCATCTGTCTCTGAGAACTCCAGCCCATTCTTATTATGTTCTGCAGGAGGGTACAGTTTTTATACCAAGTCATAAATACCACCATACAGACATCCTTGTTGAAAAATATGAAAAATTAATGTCGAGTTTTGGCTTCATTTTTAATGGCAGTGTCTGTTGACCGGCCTCTGATATTCTTCATGGTATGCATGCATAAGTGTGGAAAGGTAAAACAGCACAGACACGGTGCTCGAAACACAGATGAATGTGAAGGGGATTTTTTAAATCACAAAAATTGGCATTAAAAGGCAGGGGATAGAATCCAACAGCCAAAGGAAGTATAATTAAAACAATGAGTTCATAACATCAATCATGCTCTTTTTATCCCAAATTTCAATAATTCATCCTATAATATTTTTATTATTTTATATTCTGAAATTACCCAAAGTACTGATCTAAATCTAACCACGTGATTATAAATTTCCTGAAAAGTCATGAAGTACTTCACAAATTATTCATTTACTCAAGATTAAGTGTTACACTGGCTATTATATTCTCTAATAAATCCTATTATCGATTATTTGTACAAATGATTTACACATTTAACTACGTTTTTAGCTTGCTGCTTATTAAGTCTTAAACCCTCAAAAGATGAGATTAAAAATTGCCTGGGATAATATATTTTACATGAATTAAATGATTCAAAACCAACTGCAAAAGAAGCAAATCCAATTGCATATCCTCAGAATTGCTAAATACATTTCACTTATGTGGTTTAAAGTTGCCTCTATTTTTATTTTGCAACTTTTACCCAATATTTTGGAACTACTTTTTCTTTAATTACTCTGACCCTACAGCGGGAATGGGAATAAGATTAGCGCAAACATATCCTGACACACTAATGTAGAAAGCTCACATTGGGCTTTGCTAATGCATGCAAAACATGTCCCCAAGGCTTCGTTTTTCTGCTCCTTTCTTTTTCTTGTGCTACAACTCTGGAAGGGATCAATAGATTGTCTCCTTTTGAAGGCCATGACTCTAGTTGAAAAAGACTTCAACCAGGAATAGATATTTTTTTCTTTGTGCCTAAGGAATACATGCTCATTAATAGAAAGAAAATGTTTCATTTTAGCATTGTGACTCATTATGGTGATAAAAGTCGTCATACTACTGCTAAAAAGTTAGCTATGTCATTTAACTAATCAGCGTGTATATATAAAATATTTCTGCTAAAAAACTGGCTACATGAACTAACTAACCAGCACGAGTATAGGCTTATACTAAATACTTGACCATGTTATAACACCACCCTGGTGTGGAACACAATAAGTCATTACTTATATTAGACTCATGAAGGCCACACACAAAATATTTGCAAAGGAAACAAGCAAGTGCATTTTCAAAACAGCTAACACCTAAGTGCTCACTATGTGTCAGGCACTATGTCAAATGCTTTATGTGTTAACTCATTTAATCTTCATGACAATTTTGGAAAATAGATACTATTATTTCCCCCATTTTAGAGACAAAGGAGGTGGAGTCGCAGAGAGAGTTGGTGCTTTGCCCAGCTCACACAGAGATAGGAGTATTCTGATCCCCGAGGCGATAATGTCTTCTTACAAATTAACAGAATGATATTTATCTTCATATACCCTGCCCTAAGAATTGACCATGTCACATCCCACATTAGGTGTAGGAGGAAGCTAGAGGGCTGAGTGAGTACCACACCTCAGGCTGTACTCAAAGTCCCTTCCTATCCTGACACTCGCTGCGCTTGGACAAAACCACTGTGTCTAAGAATGGAGAGTCCCCAGGAAGCTCCAGCTTCTTTCATGCAAACAGACCCTTGGTGGCCTGCCCTTCTATTCTCAACCCACGTCTCCGTACATGGTGCCTTCCAAGTGGGTCACAGTCTTAACCAAACTTGAAAAACAACAATAGCTGTATCAAAATTGTGGCATGGCTGTGATTTGGAAAGTGAAGCTCCAAGAGTTTACATGACAACCATGGAGACAGTCGGTGCAGAGCAGAACCAGAGTAGAGGCTCCTGATTCCCAGTTCCATGCTGCCTTCTAGTGGTCTACTGTTAATAGCCCTGCTTCCAAAGGCACCAGGTTGAAATGCTCTTGCCTTCTCTCAGAAGAGGAAAGAGAAGGACAGATAAAGGAACTGATTCATAGAAAAGCTCAGGAGTTAAATCAGAAAGAGATCTTTTTAGACCAGGTTTCAAACTAGTTCTTCCAAATATTTTGAGGAATGATGACCTTAACAAAAATCCTTCTAAGTTAACTAAAATGTCATGATTGCAATATAAATACATTTAAAAGGCCATTTGGGGATCATTTGGTGCTTTAAAAGGTGAGAAAAATAAGTATAGAGGTTTTTGAAACACACTGAAACATGGTAATAAATGCCACCAGCAAATTACTTTCAAGGGTCACTTTAGAATCTTAGAATGCTGCCTTTCTGGACTACATTGTTTGTAAATTTTATTGACCTTCAAGTATGTGAGAAGGACTCAAATATTAGCAGTATAACACTGCCACATAAAATATTGTTTCTCTTTAAAGAATTTCAAAAGAATGGACAGTGTTTGGTATATGTTTTTTTCATTCTCTCCTGACATGTTCCTAATAATTTATGTGCATGCAAATGTCATGTGACAATATGGTAAGTGGAATTGCTACTTTCATTCTGAAGCTTCAGAAATGTCCAAAATTTCTTATGTAATATGTAATCGTATATATGTATATACACACACTCAAACATATATACCTATGCATATATATACTTATATATTAATCACTGTATTCTACAAAATATTACAAAGATATGTGAGGAGAAAGACGTTCTGTTCAAAAGCACACCCAGATATCGTGATTCAAGTTAAAAACTTAAGTGTAATCTTAGAAACCATCTTTCCAAATTCACAAGCCACCAATAAAGGGTCGATGCCCTAGTTCTCCAGTTTAAGAGATGGAAGAAGGTTCTGGTCATTTTGCAAAATCTAAGTTTAAATCAAGTTTCACAAAGCATTTGCCGCTGCAGTGAATTCGAACTCAAGAGGAAACAGCAACTCTGTAAATGCCAACCCTTGATTACAATCCACAATATGGTCGCCGGACCAACTGTTCTGCACAACAGGTGCAACAGATGGTGTTGCTCTACAGCGCTCCCCCCATCGCTTTTGTTCTGCCCTTTTACCAGAGGGCAAAAAAGCCACCACTTACTCTGGTGAGTTGTGTTCATTTTCTTGGAAGGCAGAGGGCTTTCGTTTGGGCTTCCTTCCCAATGGCCTGGGCGTCCATAGTGGAGAGACCAGGAAGTTTTCAGGTTATGCTGAGGTCTTTAGGTTATGAGAAAAAACAAAAACAAAAACAAACCAGATCAAACCTCTGCAGGGTCAATTTGGGATCTGTTGAGATGCACTGGCTTTTGTGATTTTCTTTTCATAAATTCATTGAACTATTATTTTCTCTCATTGGAAATAATGGCATCTTATGGGAGAAGGGACAGTCTGTCTATTAAATCATGGTGATGTCTGCAGAATGCTCTGAACAAAATCTGCTAAAGCACTCCAATTTAGCTGATAAGAAAATCCAATCACTTGTTTATGTAGTCAAAATCATCTAGGAAAAGAAAAACTGAGTGGAAGCTTAGAAACAGGATTTATTTTAAAAAGTGAGATGTTAGAATCACTGATTTTAAGTGGGATTTAAATTATTTCAAATACATGAATTGTTTTGATACTGTCAGCAATGTAGGTAATCTCCATTACTTCCAAGTTAGAGCACGAAGGCTTCGAGATGTAAACTACACCAAGATCTTTCTTGCCATAGGCAGTACTATACTTGAGTGGCTTACTAAAGGAACAGGCAGTGCAGGGACATAGCATAAAATTTTAGCATAGTTAAAACCCCCAGTGAACTCACAGGAATAATCCTCTATACACCCTGCCTCGTGGATGTCAAATAGCTTTTCCCTAAGTGCTTTCAGCTACAGGAAAATCACCATCTCAAAGGGCAAGTCATTCCATTTCCAAATAACTTAAATCATTAGACAGTTCATTCTCATTTTAAGGTGAAATCTATCCCCTGGAACTTCCATCCCTTGGTCCACTCTCTAGAGCTATAAAAATAAGATTTGTTCCCCTTCCATATAATAGCCCACTAGATATTCAAAGTTCATGATTATATTCTTCCTAAGTCTCTCCCCTTTCCTGGATACATATCCCATTTCCTCAAAGCACTCATAACATTATCAATAATCTTTCCTTCCTCATTCATCCTCCCCTGATTGTACTCAAGTTTGATCTTTTGAAATCTCTAACACTCCATGTATCTTGAGGTTCTCTCTTCCTCTTTTAGTTCTGAGTGTTTACCATCTTAAAAACTGGCAGTCAAGCAAGAAACACACACACACACACACACACACACACACACACACACACACTCCATTACCTTCCAGGTTCCACTTTATTTCTCTTTTCTTCAAACTCTAAGTTTTGGAAAAAAGTATTCTGCACCCATTTTTCCATTCCCTCCCTTCCAAAGCTGCTGCAATCTGCTTCTGACTTCAGACTCGCTGAAATTGTTTATAGTGATATTACTGTTGACCCTTGAGGGTGAGTTGGCAAAGCAGCCTGAGAACAGAATTGGGTGCCAGACAGACGTGGTTTCTTGGATCCATCACTTGCTAGTTGTGTGATGTTGGCAAAGTACTTAACCTCTCTCAGTCTTATTTTCCTCATTGATGAAAGAGATTGTTGTGAGGATCTAATAAGATGATGTAAGAAAGGTGTTAACGAACCTGAACCACAGCTGGTGATCAATATGAGCATTATTATTATTGCTCTCACCAGTGGCTGTCAGTCTTCCGTGTGCATCAGACTCCCCTGATGAGCTTGTTGAAACAGACTGCCACCCCATCTCTGCCCTCCACCCTGCTTCACCTCCTCTCTCTCTGATTCTGTGGGTCTGGAAACAGCCACGAATGTGCATTCCTAACAGGTTCCTGGGGATGCTGATGTTGCTGGTTCAGGAAGGGTACATTGGGAACCACTCTGGCCTAAACTTTTGCCACTCCAAGCGTACCGGTAGCATTGGCATGGACATCACCTGGGGCCTTTGTGGAACTTCCACACCCAGACCTCCTGAATCATATTCTGCATGTTAATGAAACACCGAATAAGTCCTATGCACATTCAAGTTTGAGAAGCAAGAGATATTTCTTGGTCCTTGTATCAGTTCAGTAATATCTAATTCTTTATTTCTCCCTTCTTTTAGATATTTTTAAGCTTTCCAGGTATAATTTCTTCCAGGTTATCCTCATATCACTGATTACTCCTTTTCAATCTGATTTCCCTTCCTCTGTGGCTAAAATCCTCTGCTGTGTTCTGTTTTACTCCTGTTTTCATTCTGCATGCTTGAATTGGTTAAGAGTAGATTCAGCGGCACCTGGGTAGCTCAGTCAGTTAAGCGTCCAACTCTTGATTTCAGCTCAGGTCATGATCTCACGGTTTGTGGGATTAGCCCTGTATCGGGCTCTGTGCTGACAGCGCGAGCCCCTCCTGGGATTCTCTCTCTCTACCCCTCCTCCACTCTCTTTCTCTTTCTCTCAAAATAAATAAATAAACATTAAAAAAAAAAAAAAGATTAGAGGGGTGCCTGGGTGGCTCAGTTGGTTAAGCATCTGACTTCCACTCAGGTCACGATCATGCTATTCACAGGTTCGATCCCCACATAGAGCTCTGTGTTAACATCTCGGAGCCTACAGCCTGCTTCAGATTCTGTCTCTCTCTCTGTCTCTCTCTCTCTCTCTGCCTCTCCCCTGCTTGCACTCTGCCTCTCTCTATCAAAAATAAATAAACATTAAAAGAATTTAAAAAAAGATTAGAATCCACAGCAAGTAATAGTTAATCTCCCTTGCAAAAACAATTGTTTAGAACAGATAAAAGACCATTTCTCTGTCATGTCAAAGTCCAGATGTGGATAGTTCAGTGTTGGTGTGGTGACTCTGTCCCACAAAGCTTTTAATGATCCATGGTCCTTTTATTCTGGTTCTTCATCCTTTGTGGCTTTCACTCCCAGTGTCACTTATGGATTAAATACCACCATCACATCTGCATTCCAGCCACCAGGAAGGAAGAAGGGATACAGAAAAAGGAAAAAAGACAGCTGTCTGCTGTTTTTAAGGAAGGCTGCTGGAAGCTGCCACCAGATACATCTGATTATAGCTCACTGGCCAGAGCTTAGAGACCTGGCCATGCTTAACTGCACAGGAGGGTGGCAAATGTAGTCAGCTCAGCTAAAATATGGGGATATTTTTTACTGTGGAAGCAGACAACTAGCAGTCTGCCACATGTGCCACAATTCATCCACATATTATCCATCTTACTACACACAGAATACACTCAACTCACCCGCAAGGGAGTTGCGTTCATTTGCTAGAGCTACTGTCACAAAGTGCCACAAGCTGGGAGGTTTAAACAACAGACACTTATTGTCTCACAGTTCTGGAAGCTGGAAAGCCAACATCAAGGTACTGGTAGGGTTAGGGAAGGAGCTACTCCAGGTCTCTCTCCTTGGTTTCTAGATGATCATCTTCATATTCACATGGTGTCCTCCTTGTGTGCATAGGTCCAAATTCCCCCTTTCTGTGAAGACACACCCGTCATATTGGATCAGGGGCCCAGTCTACTCCAGTATGACCTCATCTTCATGAATTACAACTTCAATGGCCCCATTTCCAAATAAGGTCACATTCTGAGGTATGAGGGTTTAGGACTTCAACATATGAAATTGGAAGAGGACACAATTCGACCCATACAGAATATAAGCCCTATTCCTATCAAGTTATTGAAGTTTCTATCAATTCCGAATCAAGGAACCTTGGGGCAAGTGCCCATACCTGGGGGCTGACATGCTGGAAGAGGAAGGGAGGACATGTTATTGTCATGACTGCCTATATCTGCCAGATGGCCAGTGATTATTTTTAAAATGGTTTCCCTTGGAAGGAGCTGTGGTTGGGTCCATCTATACCATAGATGTGATTGTTAACTCTACTGACCATGCCACCTGCCTAGCAGTCCCTTTACCTTAGCACAGATTCACAACATGCTGCTCTGCTCGATACATCTCTTTAGACGTTCAACTGACTCAGTAAGATTCTGTTCAAATATCACCTCTACCGAGAAGCCTTTCCAGACCACCTTGTCTAAAATAGCCCTTTTTCCCCACTCCATCACTTTCTAGCCCCTTACCTCAAGTCATTTTTCTTTCATAACATTTATCACTACCTGAAATTGTATTAAATATGTCTGTGTTTATTCTCCATATTCCTCACTAGAATGTAAACTCCACAAGGACAGGGACTTTGTATATTTTATTCACCTCTGCAGCTCCAACACCTAAAATACAGTGCCAAATAAATTATTGAGAGAATGAATAAATCCTTCAAGATTTTGTTTACCTTGCATAGATCTTGTACTGTATAGATAAAAGATATTTTGAGAGTGGGAGAATTAGTCCTCTAAATTTTGGTTCTGGCCTAATATTTCTAGAAATTCATAATTCTGCGACCTATAAGTTATGTAAGCTATAGAGATCCTAGCCATTTTTGAGACTTCACCTGGTTTGAGGATTTCACTCAACTTTCTCACTTGCTGTAGGTTCTCAGTAGAGCAATATTTTCAAACTATGGGTCATGACTCATTAGGAGTCATGAAATTGCTGTAATGAATCACAACCATTATTATTAAAAAGAAAAAATGGACTAGAATAGACAGAACTTGTGCCATGTTTTAAAAATAAGTGTTTTGTGACATCTCTGTTTTGGTTTTATATATCTATGCACATGGGCACTGTGTTACAAAGTAAAATGTATTTGTTACTTTGGGTCATGGTCACAAGCAGTCATTGCTTTTGTCCTCGGGGAACAGAAACACAAGGACTTATCTCAATGCAATTTTTTAGCTATTGAATTTTAAGTCATTTATTCAATTCACTTCTTTTGAGGAGAGAACAATCAATTTGGTTAACACATTGTTTTTCAAAACAATCTTTGCCCTTGAAAAGCTCATATTGTAGCAGAAAAAGTGGAAATACCATATAGGATGGTGGATTCAACAGGAATTGCAGTCTCATAGGAGTTCAGGGCAGGGAGCAATTAATTTTGCCAGTTTCCTGAGAAATGTGTTCACAGATTTCAGAGATGCACATATAGTGTTTGTGAGAAGAAATGAAGACAAGTTTTGCCTCTTTCACATATTAAAAAATCTATTTATTTATTTATAAAATTTTCATCCACATTAGTTAGCATATAGTGCAATAATGATTTCAGGAGTAGAATCCAGTGATTCATCCCCTATGTATAACACCCAGTGCTCATCCCAACAAGTCCTTGCCTTCCTATTCCTTGCCCATTTAGCCCATCCCCCTCCAAAACTCCTCCAGCAACCCTCAGTTTGTTCTCTACATTTAAGAGTCTCATGTTTTGTTCCCCTCCATTTTTATATTATTTTTGCTTTTCTTCCCTTATGTTCATCTGTTTTGTATCTTAAATTCCACATTTGAGTGAAGTCATATGATATCTGTCTTTCTCTGATTAACTAATTTTGCTTAGCATAATACCCTCTAGTTCCATTCACATTGTAGCAAATGGCAAGATTTCATTCTTTTTGACTGCCAAGTAATACTCCATTGTATATATATACCACATCTTCTTTATCCATTTATTAGTCAGTGGATATTGGGGCTCTTTCCATACTTTGGCTAGTCACACTTTTTTTTTAATGTTTATTTTTGAGAGAGAGAGAGAGAGAGAGAGAGAAAGAGTGCAAGCAGGGGGAGGGGCAGAGAGAGAGAGGGAGACAGAGGATCTGAAACAGGCTCCACACCGTCAGCTCAAAACTCTGAAGTGGGGCTTGATTTCACAAACTGTGAGATCATGACCTGAGCTGAAATCAGGAGTTGAATGCCTAACTGACTCAGCCACCCAGGTGCCCTACCTCTTTCACTCTTTTTAAGATATGTTTATTTATTTTTGAGAGAGAGAAAGAGAGCAGGAGAAAGGTGGAGAGAGAGGAAGATAGAGGAAGATACAGAATCTGAAGCAGGCTCCAGCTCCACGCAAACAGCACAGAGGCCAACAAGGGGCTTGAACCCACGAACCATGGGATCATGACCTGAGCCAAAGTCAGACGCTTAACTGACTGAGCCACCCAGGTGCCCCATCTCTTTCACACTTTTGATTAGCTGCAGCCTGAGGGGAGGAACAGTCTTGGACTCCTAGCTACTGGAGCCATTTTGCTTAGAGCTTGAGAGCATTTCAATACATTTTAATATCATATATATGATATTACTTTCATATATATATTCTCTCTTCATAGTTCTTTATGTGAAATTCTCCACAGGAACAATAGGATAACATGTTTGTTTGGGCACGCTTAGAAGTACAATAACAATATTAATATAGATTTTAGGCACTGTAGTTTAACTTATTTTTTTCAATTCAAAATTGTTTTCCTTTATGCAGAAGGAGTCCAATTCTGTGTCTTTCCGTATGAATTCTATCGCTTTCAGCACCCCAGATTATGGCACCCATAGTTACTGGATACTTCAGGGTATTCCCAGTATCATATAATTTTATTTCTTTTAATAAAGATGTTATGTTACCTATTTGACAAAGTATCAGTGGACATTTACACATTTGTAACACTTTGATATAGAAAAATCACAAATGTAAGAAATCTTTTTTCAGACAAAGAATTTTGATTTGGGGGTTTCTAAAATATGGTCAATGGAGTCAACAGTACTATTTATCGTTTACTGAATTGTTACTAGATGTCAGTGTATATTAGTCAGAACTTTGGGTTGCAAGTGAAAGAAGGCAGGACTCTAGCTGGTTTTAGAAATAACTGACACATGGGCTTGACAGCCATGAGGCTGGTCTATCTTTCTTCTCTCTGCTTTTCTCTGCATGTTTCTTTTATTCTCTCACACTGGCTTTTGCTACCTGGCAGGAAACAGATGCTAGCAGCTTCCCCCTCATTCTTCCCCAACTGCACCACTGAGGAGGGACCCAAACTCTCTCTCTTGTCCCAAGTTAATAAACAAACAAACAAACAAACAAAACTGTAGCCTAAGGAAAACTTTAAATTGCCTCAACAGAAGTCAGATACTATCTGAAAGCAGAGCTTTCCTATGAAACTTAAAATGATATAAAGTGAAGAAGCAATTAACATTGATTTATGTGGAAAAACCTTTTGAGTCCAAGACTCAAGAAAATTATCTCTCACAGGCTTTTCTGATACCTTAGCACATATCTTGCTAACAGATGCAGAAAATAAATCGGGATAGAGCACAGATGCTCATGGACAGTTTAAAGCTGTGGTGGCTTAGGTGCCTGGGTGGCTCAGTCTGTTGAGCGTCCAACTTTTGATTTTGGCTCAGGTCATGATCCCATCATGGTGGGATTGACCCCTGTGTCAGGTTCAGTGTGAGGTCTGCTTAAGATACTCTCTCTCCCTCTGCCCCTCCCTCTGCTAGTGTGCTCTCTCTCTCTCTAAAAAAAAAAAAAAGCAAGCTATGGTGGCTTGATGTGGAGATGCTGAGTGTAGTTCCCAGGGAAGGAGTGTGGGGGCGCCACTCATTGCTCGGGGTGTGCACTGCTTCTATGACAGCACGCTGCAGAATAAAGGTTGAATACTATTTTCACTCTTCTTTATTCTTAAAAGCGAAAATCTTCAGCATTAAGGAAGACACTTGTTGGGATGAGCACTGGGTGTTCTATGTAGGGGATGAATCACTGGATTCTACTCCTGAAATCATTATTTCATGATATGCTAAGTAACTTGGATGTAAATTAAAATAAATAAATAAAATGCTCATAGAAAAGCATGAAAATCTTCAAGTTTCTTTTGGTTAGTGAAATCGGATACTAATGTAGGTCTTTCCTAAAAGCGAAGTGGTGTAAGGAGAACTTTTGAAAAATGAAGGATACCTGTACTCTATCCCAGGCCAATAAACTGTGTCCAGGCTATGGGATACTTTTATTAATCCAGTTTCTTTTGGGTAAATATCCCTGGGCCAATCAGTGGTGGTGACTAGATGGGATCTGTAAAAAAATGGCAATTTTCCTTTTAACCATATGGCTAAGTAGAGGCAATGACACATCACAAGCACAGGTGTTATTTGGGGGCAGATCAGACCATAAACATTCCCACATGAGTGTAATCTTAAGTATCTTACACTTGTTACTTAAGAGAATCCAGCCATAGCATGCAAATAACCCTTAAGATTCATCTCAGTTTATCATCAAATTGTTTTGTCCCCAGGTATAGAAAAACAGGTGCTTTGGGGCCCATCTACATGGGTTGTTCTTGAAGAGAAACCTGATAGAATCTGGCCTTCCTGGTCTTGCTTGCTAATGGTTCACAGCGATGGAAGAACAGATTTTAGATACTATAGAAGGTCCTATCAAAAAACTCGGTAAGAAGGTTTACCTTGAGTTTTTCTGTGTAAAAATGCTGATTTGACCTATTCTTCCCATATGGGCTGACCCTCATTCTCTGCTGCTCCTAACAGCTGCTCTGAAGGTTACAGAGTCTGTCACTTACACAGCTGCTTTAGCAGAGAGTGGACCAGGCCAACTTCCAGCCTTCAGACTGTTAACCCCTTCACTGCTATTTTTCAAGTCTGATGAGGGATATTGTTTTATAGACAAGAGCTTATGTTCCAATTCAGCTAGAAGCACTAGGGCTGCTGATACAGAAAGTCTTTTCTCCCTCCTTCTCTTCTTTTCCTCCCTCATTCCTTCCTTTCCTTTTCCTTCCCACCCTCCTTCTCTCTTTCTTTTCTTGCCAATTACAATTTCTTGCACATATGGGATAACAGGGTTTTTTCCCCCACTGTTACCTGGTATGCCCCTTCCTCTTCTGTCATGATTCCAAACTCCAGATATTTTCGTTTCACCCTTCTCCCTTGGCAACATTTTGATTTAAAATTTTTCTCTGAGCTGTCAGCACAGAGCCTGACCTGGGACTCGAACCCACGAACCACGAGATCATGACCTGAGCTGAAGTCAGATGCTTACTGACTGAACCACCCAGGTGCCTGTGATTTAAAATTTTTCTTAACATTAAAGAGTAAGTTCTGGCATGTTAAAATTTCTTTTACTATTTTTGTTTACAATGGGGTATCATAATTCAATTTGTCAAATGTTACTCTAGAGATAAAACAAGGAAAACATAGATTGTTAGCTATCACTTCAGACTGGTAACATACCTGGATCTATTGTAGTGACAAGAATATGAAAAATAGACTGGATTCTAGAAAGACAAGAAAATTGTCTGCTCAATTGAAACAACTCGCAATTTAAGGGCTCTGACATGATAGGTTTATTGACATCACTTGATATAAGATAAGCAGTGTGTAAATACTACTTTAGTGTGCTCCAATCAGGGAAACATGAGTGATTAAGTTATTTATTCAAGTTAGTCATGAAGGTACAGAGGTAACCAAGACTGATGTCATCCTTGATATGACAGAGCTAATTATTTACTATAAGAGACATTAAACTAAGTATTTTCCCAAGCTAATAAATCACAATTCTTATGAGTGCTTTGAAAGAAATGCCCAGAGTGAGCAGGAAATATGTAGTATGAGGATGATTCCCAGCCTGGTATTTGGGAAGGTGGAGTTTTAAAGCTGTGTTTCCACAGTAGTGACATACAAGGATAGATTGAATGTGAATAGAAGTTGGCTGGACTGAGAGGTCAGAGAAATAACATCCAGGCCAAAAGAGCCTCCACACTGGGAAAGCGCTTATTTGAAGAACTGAGAGGGTGAGAGTATGGTGTGGGGAGGAAGAAGAGGGAGCCTGGTACAAGCTGAGGCTGAAGAGACCCGTAATAGGCCTTTTAGGCCATATTTAAGTATTTTTCAGTGGGTTTTACATGGAGCTGTATCAGTTAGCGATTGCTGCAAAACAAACAACCACTGCATCTGGGGGGCATAAGACAGTAAGCATTTATCTGTTGTGTACAGGAATCAACTGGCTTGGCTTGGCCTCAGGCTACAGATCTGAGGGTCAGCTAAAGAGGCTGTGCTCCACCTATATCACTGGGTGGTGTAGGCCCAAGGGTCAGTAGTTGCCTGCGGAAGCTCTTTTCGTGGTGATAGCAACAAAAGAATAAGACCAACAGCAAACAACAGGCACAGCTTCTGCTTGTGTCACATGAACTAACCTCTTACTGGCCTAAGTAAGTCACATGGCCATGCCCTACATCACTGGGGCACAGAAGCATAGTCTTCTAAAGGAGGCAGGTAGGCAAGAGAGTATTTTCTCTATGATAATCTAATCTACCACAGAAGACAGGAAGGGATTATTACCTAGAAGCGAAGAAAATAGATTTGTTTTTTTTTTTAATTATTTTTTTCAGTGATTCATTACTAACATACAATACCCAGTGCTCGTCAAAACAAGTGTCCTTCTTAGTACCCATCACCCATCTAGCCCATCTCCCACCCACTTTCCTCCATCAACCCGTAGTTTGTTCTCTATCATTAAGAGTCTCTTGGTGTTTGTTTCCCTCTCTTCTCTCCACCCTCCCTTCCCATATGTTCATCTGTTTTGTTTCTTAAATTCCACATATAAGTGAAATCATATGCTATGTCCTTCTTTGATTGACTTATTTCACTTAGCATAATACATTCTAGTTCCATCCATGTCATTGCCAATGGCAAGATTTCATTCTTTTTGATGGCTGAATAATGTTCTTTATTCATCAGTTGATGGACATTTAGGATCTCTCCATAGTTTGGTTATTGATGATAATGCTGCTATAACCACTGGGTGCATGTATCCCTTCAAATCTGTATTTTTGTATCATTTGAGGAAATATCTCCTAGTGCAATTGCTGGATCATAGGGTAGTTCTATTTTTAGTTTTGATTTGGTTTTAAAATAGGCATATTTAGGGGTGTGGAAAATGGATTAGAGGATTCAAGAATAATTGTAGGGAAACAAGTAAGGTGATTATGTTGTGCTATATTATTAAGAGAGAGGTGATGGTGGCTGGAGATTGGTGGTGCTACTGGTGATGCACTGGATGGATTCAAATATAAATACTGTAGATCCCAATACCAGGATATGTTGAGGTTAAAGGGAATGCCACCTTGTTCTTTGCCATGAGCTCCTGGGTGAATGGACAAACTACTCATGGTGATAGAAAGAAAAAGAGAATATTTATGGCAGGAGGCGATGTGTTTAGTTTTGTATCTATGCAATTTTGATAGAGCAGTTAGATATCTAAGTGGGGCATCATCCGTGTCATCATTATGAATCATACCTTACACACCCAGTGCTGACTTTTATAATTTCTCCATAATAGTACATGTTGTACTTACATTGGCTAGAAACTGGAAGATGTTGCAAGTTTATATTTCAACAAAAACAAAGAACTTTCCTAAATAACAAGTAAACTTATGGAGTTTTGGTATCATTTAGTCCAATCCCTTCTTTTGACAAATAAATCAAAAAAGACACAGAATTATTTTATTCCTTCTTGTATAGATGAGTAGTTAAAAAAGCAGAGCACACATGGATCAGTCATGGAACAAAAAAACTTCACTGAACATTTACAGTATGTTCCATACTTTAGTAACTGATTTGTGGCATGAAAAATAACAGTTATTATAGTAGCAATATAAAATAAGTACCAGGTGCCAGGAATATACAAAGTGGTATTTTTGTAAATTCAAAATACAAATTAAATTTGTATTTAATTTTTAAATTATTGATTTAGTGTTTATTTTGAGAGAGAGAGAGAGAGGGAGAGCGAGCATGTGCACGAGCAGGGGAGGGGCAGAGAGAGAATCTCAAGCAGACTCCCCACTGTCAGCACAGAACCCAATGTTGGGTTCAAACTCACAAAAACGTGAGATCATGACCTGAGGCAAAATCCAGAGTCGAACGCTCAGCCAACTGAACCACCCAGGTGCTTCTACAAAGTGTTTTTTATGCATTATGTCATTTATTTCTTGTAACAGACTGAGTTTATTAAGAAACAGAATTCACATGGTTAGTAAATTCTCCAGTGTCAATGTTCTTCAATATTATGGCATATTGGGGTGACTGGGTAGCTCAGTAGGTTAAATGTCTGACTTCAGCTCAGGTCATGATCTCACTGTTCATGAGTTCGAGCCCCACATCAGGCTCTGTGCTGACAGATGGCTCAGAGCCTGGAGCCTGTGTTGGATTCTGTGTCTCCTTCTTTCTCTGCCCCTCCCCCACTCATGTTCTCTCTCTCTCTCTCTCTCTCTCTCTCTCTCTCTCCTCTCTCTCTCTCTCTCTCTCTCTGTCTCTCTCAAAAATAAACAAAATTTAAATATTATGCTATATTATTTTGGTCCCTGATTTAGAGCAACCAAAAATGTTATAGGAGGGGGCAAGTATTACATACATGCTTAGAAAACTGTACAGGAAGACATATTTAAATACCAATTTGGGGGTAACAATTAGAAACTGCTGTAAAATTTTATAGATTGGGGAGTTCAAATCAGAGGGACAATATTGTAAACTTTACATGAAGTTCATTCATCTTCGGATCAAGATGATCATTTTTTTGTTGGACGTCCGATAGGTGTTGAATATGATAGAACTTTGTCCTTTGTGTCTAACTTGCTTGTTTTGGGACAAAACCTTGTGAACTTCTTCAGAGGCTCTTGACCACTTCCTTCTTGTTCTTATTCTGCTTTCCTCCTGCATTCTCCCCTCCACTTTTGGACGTAGAGCCAGGATTCCATTATCCTGAGCAGTTGCCCAGAGGATGGAGTGTGGGGGAATTAGATTCTTTTGATAAATAGAGATGGATTGGTTCTCCCTCTTTTCTCTGTCCCACAGGCTACTCTAAAGCATGGTTTCTCCATGTTACAATTCCAGAGAGTTTGCAAGTGCTGAGTGAATCCATCCAAGAAGCCGCCCTTAGGATTATCATCTTGATCCTGAGATGAGCAAATTGCTCTGAAAACAATGCTTTGCACCTTGCCTGACTTTCTTTTCCCATCACCCTGATTGCTCGTGGTTTGTTCTTCTCACATAAAATGTTGGCATCTTAATCCTTGCTTTAGGCTCTTTCCTAGGAGACAAGGGTGAAGAACACGTTTAAAGTTTCAACTCTGAAAGTGACATCAAGATTTAATCATATGCAATCATTTCTAATTTGCTGAGGCAAGAAGTTGAGTTATATGCTCATCAAAGTTGGTGGGTAGGATCAAGTCATTTACTTAGTGAGTGAACCCTGATAAGTGCTAACATGCTGTATTACAGTGGGGCTTGATTAGTCTATATTCATTCCTCATCACATTTTTTTGGTATAAATCACATACTATAGTTGTTCTCAAAAAGTATCAGGATATTAGTGATGCCTATGATAATGCAACTTGGGGACCCTCCAGAACTCCCAGCTCTATAGCTCACATTGGTCATTTCAATAATCTTGGAATAATGCAATTCCGTGTTTCATATAATAGAAATTTGTGAATCCCATTTACAGCACTGTGGCTGGGTTTTAGTATATTTCATTCTATTGTTACATATTGAAATAAATGGACATATTATGCAGTGCATGCAAAAAATGTATGTGAATTTTTGAAGATAAAATAAGAAGACTCTAAAGAAATAATATGCTTGCCACAGGCTGCTTTGAGATAATATGCTCAGTTCCTCCTGGATTTCTCACTTGTTAGGAGTAATTAGTTTGGAAAATCAGAGAAACAACGTGTGGGTGTATGTATAATTTTCTCCCCATTAAGCATATTTGTACATCTATAAAGTGAATGCAAAGTGTTACTTAAAAAACTGCTGCATGTCTGCATTCTAGGGACATGTTGCAGAACTGTCTTTCAAAGGAAGATTGCTTTTTAGCGTGGAAGAAAACATTTTAGCGGTCCTTTTGGTTCGCCAAGTTAAGTAAATCCCAGCAGCTAGTCTGGAAGGGAAAGATTGAAACACAGAGGAAAGTCAACAGCTACCACCATTCTGTACAGGTTGGCAACTCTTGCAGATTATTATGGGGCCATCTGGTTTAGCCTCACTGGTTGGGGTTAAGGGAAAAGGAACGTTTGGGCTTTAGACACAGGGTGGGAGTTTGAGCAAGAGCAAGGCTCTCATTTGAACTGACATTGGTTCCAACAACATCGCCGCTGGCTGAGGGCTATGGAGGAAAATACCAACCAAAGGCATCCATCCACTTAAAGGATCTGATCACAATGAGAGCTGATAACCAAATTTTAGTTCTGTTTTTCTTCTCTGACATTCTCCCTTCTTCTTGAGTCTTCAGTTGTGCTTCGGGGGCTGAAGGGAGGTCTGTGTTTGGGGGCAATATATACCTGCAGACAGTTGGGGCAGCATATAAAAGTGATGATAGGACCACCAGAAATGATTAAGGAGCAGTGGAGTGGAATGAGAGAACAAACCACACCAGAGGAAGGTGAACATTTCCTAGGTATTCGCAGAATTGTGCAGGGCTCTGCATTTCCTGAGGCAGAGGAGTTTAAATTGGCTTGTTTGGATGTTGAGTGTACTGAGTCACCACCAAAGAGAGGAGAATTTTGGCATATAATTACATGTGTATGGTATTATAAATCAAGATATGGGGTGTTTATGATTGAAAGCGTACATGGAATAAAACAAACTTAGAGGAGGGAACATGGTCTCTGTGTTAGAGGCAATGATACTGCCCTCTCTGAGGGGAAAGGTTGGGCTTACAGGGGGGATATGGGAATTTGACAAAGATGTCTTATAAACTGATCACTACAGAGTAAGCAAAAAGGGGAATGAAGAGGGTAGAGCAATAGGAAGATTATGAGAATGAAGGCATTACTCTTTCACATCAGCTACAAGGACTTCTCTCTATCCCTAGAAGAATCTATTAAAAATACAAATCTGATCACATCACCCATCCACTTGAAACACTTCAGTGGTTTCCTATTGCCTGTAAGATAAAGTGCAAAAGTCTTAACTTGCTTGGTGAGATTGTCTGAGCTGGTGCTTATATCAAACTTTTCAATCCCATCTCTTGTCACTCTGTTCTATGCTCCTTCCACATCAGCCATTCTGGGTTTGCAGGTATGTACGTATAAACAAAATTCCAGTTCCTTTACACATGGGTCTCTGTACTAAGTTTTTCTTCCACATGTATCACTCTTGCTTCTCCTCTTCAACTCATCATTTCAGTGTCAGATGAAATGCCATTTCTTTAGGCTGACCTTCCTCAGCTTCCCTGACTAGCTGAGGTCCCCTGGCATTTGTTCTTGTAGACTCTGTGCTTCTTCCTTCATACTATTCATCCAGCAAATACTCATTCAGTTTGGCATCATTACATGCTTGAGAGACACGCTGTGAAGGCAACAAACACAAATCCTTGACCTTTGCACGTTGGAGTTATTTGTTTACTCCTTGTTTCTCTGTTAGACACAGCTCCATGAGGGCAGAACACATATCTGTCTTGTTTACCATTTTATATCCCAGCACATAGTATTGAGCCTGGAACACTCAGGCAGGTAGATGCTTAACAAGTATTTGTCAAATAAATGCATGTTAAAGAAGTTGCAGCTTCACTGGGGCTGGTCACATCAGGAAATGGGAGGTCTTGAAATATTTTTGTGGGTAGTGTTAGCATACTCAATGGCATACAATGATTTATTAAACTTGGAAAATTACAAAACTTGCTAGGAATTATGATTGATATAAAAGGATAGATTGACCTATTAGGTGGATACATTTCAGGCTTTCAAAGGCAGATATTCATTTTAAATGTTTGAAGGGGATTTGATGTTGAAGGGAAGCAGGGTAGATTGAGAGCAAAGCTCCCTGGCTCCCAGCGGTTTGTCAGAAGCTGTGGCTGGTCTCCATAAGTGTTTTTTGTGAGAAGTATTTTAAAAACAATCTCATGTTTGTTTGGGGGCAAGCTACTGTTGCAGAATGTTTAGACTTTTTATTTCTTTTAGCTCTGTTAGCATGAGAGAACAGAACTAAGTGGGAAAGCTAATTTTGCTTTGTAAAATGTATTCTTATGCAAATTAATTTTACCTACAAATAAATATTGGTTCTGAATGATAAGTTTGAAAGAATAAATAAACTTATTTCTAGACAGTAAATTCCTTGAGGATAGGGTCTGTACCACATTCATCTATGAGCCCTCAGTACTGAGCACAGATTCTGACAATAATAAATTACCTAGAGATATCATTATTTTTTCTTTTCATGAATGAAGCAACAGTCTCTTGAGGGGGAAAAAATCAGTCAAATTGCTTATTTTGGTTAGTATAGAGATCAGAAATTCTTAATTGGCTAACGTTTTCATAATTCATAGGTTGTTTTGATATAGATATAGTCAGGAAAAATAGTCAACCAAAATCAAAATAAAATATTTTAATTAGATTGCATTATAAGATTTCTGTATAGCCCACTGACTTCTTTAAGAAAATCACAAATAAAATAAAATAAAACATATAAAACAAAGACCATAGAAGGGAAACTAGAAAAGAAAATTATATTAAGAAAACACCTTTGAGAAAACTCATAGCAATTTAACATGACACTTAGCTCTGAGTTTCCTGTTAGCCAATGCCAAGAGAAAAACACGAAGGAGTATATACTTCTCATTGTCCACTAGAAGGAAGCATCTAAATTCAGCCAGAGAGAGAACACTTTCCCAGTCCTGAGATTTGAGGTAATTCATCCTATAGGTCTTTGTAAAAAAGACACTGAGAAAAATAGGGACAGGAAACTTAATGTCAATTTTACAAATAGAGATGAAAAGAAATACATCCAAAGTATTTTTTTTTCCAGTTGTGGGTGAGAGATGAGGACAGAATGTTAAATTGTGGTTCTATGAAAGCTATTCCTGAGGGTGAGGTGAGGAGTTTCATGTGTCTTTGGAGTCATGTCATATAAAACTTGCAGAGGATTAAGAATGGATTTTTTTAAATTTAAATTTTGGTTAGTTAACATACAGTGCAATACTGGTGTCAGGAGTAGAATTCGGTGATTCATCACCTACATACAATACCCAGTGTTCATCACAAGTCCCTCCTTAGTACCCATCACCCATCTAGCCCATCTCCCAACCACCTCTCTCCATCAACCCTCAGTTTGTTCCCTATTGGTAAGAGTCTTTGTAGTTTGTGGGGCGCCTGGGTGGCTCAGTTGGTTAAGCATCTGACTTCGGCTAAGGTCATGATCTCGCAGTTCATGAGTTTGAGCCCCACATTGGGGCCTGCTTTGGATTCTGTATCTCCCTCTCTCTGCCCCACCCCTGCTTGCACTCTGTTTCTCTCCGTCTCTCAAAAATGATTAAATACCAAAAAATGTTTTTAAAAAGTCTTTTGTGGTTTGTTTCCTTCTCTTCTCTCTCCCTGCCCTGCTAGTATGTTCATCTGGTTTGCTTCCTAAATTCTACCTATGAGTGAAATTATACTGTATTTGTCTTTCTCTGACTGACTTATTTCACTTACTAAAATACACTCTAGCTCCATCCATGTCATTGCAAATGGCAAGATTTCGTTCTTTTTGATGGCTGAGTAATATTCTGTTTATTCATTTATTTATTTGTTTATTTTATTTATTTATTTGTATGTATGTATGTATGTATATATCTCACATCTTCTTTATCCATTCATCAGTCGATGGACATTTGAGCTCTCTCCATAGTTTGGCTAAGAAAAAATATTTTGTATCACCCTTGGTTTTGAGTGTCTTAGAGTCCAGGGCCAATTGAATGCCACAAAAGCCAAGGCTGAGGTGGGTGAAGGCTGCCACCTGGAGGGAAGCGGGGAGAACCAGGCTGTGCATAAGCTCTCTGAATCTCTGCTGCAACCAGTGATGTTCCTCAATTTCAGGTCCTAAATTTTAGAGCTCCTTGAAAGCAAAGTTCTGCTGGGAGATAGGCATGTTTGTACCATTACATACTTCACTGAAGAAGCCTTCTCTGACCACGTTCTTTAGAAAGAACCCACCTGCCCCAAGCTCTCAGCTTTACCCCCTTGCCCTGGTTTGCATTTCTCAATGGCACTTACCAACATCTAAATTACTATATAACTTATTTCTTTATTTTGTGCATTGGCCAGGATTATAACAGGACACAGTATCCTTGCACCAGGTGATCAGAGCAAAGTGTAATAAAAGAAGTATTAACAAAGATGTGGGCGAGGTCTGGGGAAAGCAGCAAGGGCTCATGTAGTACTGCAGGGCTGGCAATGGTGGCAGTAGGGATGGAAGCCATTGCCACCCTCAAGGCCTATAGGGGAGAAGTGAAAGAGCAAATAGTAGAATTAAGAGAATAATCAGTTAGCTTGTTGATGTGGCCTGTGGAGAGGCACAGCCCAGAATGGAGAAGGCTGGAGAGTGGGACAGAAAGAGCATGCAGAGGATTGCCACTGTATTTCACTTCCTGTCCTTTTCCTTCAACTGGAACCCAAGTTCCACGAGGACTGGGATTATTGGCTGCTTTATGCTTTGCTGTATCCTCTGTGCCTAGAACAGTGCCTGGCTCATGGTTGGTGCTCAATAAATATTTCTTGAATGAAGAACTATCAGTTGTTTTAACATGAGTTTAAAAACAACTACAATGGCACAGCAGGAATAAGCTATTTATAATTTGTCACCATGGGAGATACTTTTTATGCTGGTTCTCTTTGTCTCCCAAATTTATATGAGTAATAAATGCTTGATACTTAATAAATTATATTTTATATATTTATTTAAGTTCCTGGGCCCCAATTTCTATGTGTATGTGTGTACGTATGTTGGGGAGGGCTTCCTACATAATACCAAGCAACTCTCAGACACTAGTAGGGTGTCCTACAGTTCAACTCAATTCTGCACTATCTACGTGGAGATAGCATTAGATTCCACAAGCTAAGGGTTCAGTCTCACAAGACTGCACCCTGTTCACCCCATAGCAGTTGTAAGTCCAGGTTGCCACCGGTGCTTCTGGCCAACTAGCTACAAATCAGTTGTTCCCAGAACCTCCTCCTTGGATTCGATTACTTTGCTAGAGCAGCTCACAGAACGCAAACATTCTACTTACCAGGTCACTGGTTTATTATAAAAGGATAGAGGTCAGGAACAGCCAGACAGGAGAGACACACAGGGTCAGGTATGTGGGAAGGGCACAAGGCTTCCATGCTCTCTCAGAGCACGACATTCTCCCCAAATCTGCATGTGTTCACCAACCTGGAACCTCTCCAAACTCTGTCCTTTTGGATTTTTATGGAAGCTTCATGACACAGGCATGGCTGATTATATCATTGGCCATTGTCAACTGTTCAAACTCCAGCCCCTCTTTCTTTGGAGGTCTGGGGTGGGACTGAAAGTTCCAACCCTCTAAATATGTAGTTGGCTCCATTGGCCACCAGCCCCCATCCTCAGAGTTTTGAGGTCTGTGAGCCAGAAATGGGGATAAAGACCATATATATATTTCTTATAATAAACCATAATTTTATATATTTATTTATAATATAATAATTTATAATATATACTTATCTATATCTATTTATAATTTGTGTGTGTGTGTGTGTGTATGTGTGTGCACATCCCTAGTATGGTGTTTTTAAAATTGTTATATTATTTATACTTCTGGAATGATTTTCAAATGGAGTTTGAATAACTATATTTAGAAGAAGTACTTCCTGCGCTGGCATTTTCTGTATATTAATAAAATTCGCATCATTAAATCATCTTTATTTCATATGTGCTTCATGTTGCTGAGGAAAGCATTATCTTATTAAGTCCTACACACTTCAATAAAGAAATAATCATAGCATAAAACATCAAGCACAACATTTATACTACTAAACTGATAAAGATTTATCACAGAGACAACTGTTTTGAACACCCTCCTCCAGGGTAAAAAAAAAAAAAAAAAGGAAGGTCAGTGATTTATGTGAATGGACAGATGGGTCATAATGTATTCCTTCAAAGTGATCTAATTTGGTCTCTGACAGGCTGTAAAAAGAAGTGACTCAGAGAAGAATGTCCTTCACTGAGACAAATGCGGCCTCTGGTGGAGAAGCTTCTATACTTAACTTGCCCCAGGGGCTGGGCAAGGGTTGAGGTTTGCCTCCGAATGTGTTGGGATCACACAGCCTAGGAATTACAAAGACCAGGAATAACACCCTGACTTACCTCAGGGAGTCTCTAGGACCCCAGTGCCATCTGTCAGTGTCACAGGAGCTCAACTCAATAGGCAGGCACAGCTGAGAAAATGAGCAGGTCTCCGCTGCCCTGGCAGAACCTTGTGAAATCTTGAGAGTTGGGGTCCACAGATGGTGCTCCTTCGAAGACAATTTGGTGATGTTGTGACAGGTCTCCAAAGTGGGAATGGTAGATTGTATTCATGTTCAAAATGGTTGTTGCTCTTCCCTGGGGCACTGCTCCCTGATGGAGGGTTCCTTCTCTGTTGATATCAGGAGTGGCCTTATGATTTGCTTTGTTGTTGAACTGGGGAGCGGAGATTGAAGAATGAGATTGGGTTTTGTCATGCTTCATTTGCCTCTGCCACAGTCCTAATGTTCTCCAGAGAGGTTTGCTCCTTAGCCTGGGTCCTAGAGTGAAGCTGACGTGGTGCAGAGCTGAGGCCAGCCTATAGTGGACACATCATATGAATGAGAACTAGAGCTTTGTTGTTGTGAGCCACTGAGACTTTGGGGTCATTTATTACCACAGCATAACCTAGCACACCTGACTCATACAAGGAACTCCCGTCTCACCCAGCCTGTAGGAGGAACAGCTGTTATTGTGGGCATAGAGTAGGGCTGTAGGGCTCAGCAGCCTTGTAAAGTTATAATACAATGAAGGCTGATGGAGGTAAACCAGGGAATGTCAGGTTAATGGGGAATTAGCAACATGCAATGTTTTGCTTGCTAAGAAACCATTTCGACTTGAAACTGGCCCGAGCAAGGAGATGCTAGTTGTTTCAGAGGCTCTGATTGGCTCATGCTAGTCATTTTGGGCTTCCTGGATGATGCATCAGAAGGGGGCCAGCCAGGGTGCTGTCACAGCAGGACTGTGCCCAAGACATGGAAACCACTGGCATGTTTGGGCTCTAAGTACTGTAACAATGTAACAATAACCTCTGGAGTTGGCACTCCAGAAGCGTAAGTATTGGAAGCAGCAGGAGATGGAAGCATTAATAACTGTCAAGAGCAGGGCAGACAGGCTAACTTAATGGGTGAGCTCAGTCCACTCGGGGCCTGATAGGTCCTATCACTCTTACTTTCTACAGTCACTCCTCCTAGGAGACAAATAAATTTTATCCAATGACCTAATAAAATAATAAGGTTTGTCTGAGTTTTGACAACAGAAAATAATAGAGGACCTCAAATTCAGAGGGAGAGAAATAGGCATTTTAAATTGCTTTCTCACCAGAATACAGGAAGGCTAGAGCTGAGCACCAAGTTACAGTCCATCCCCAAGTAGTCAGTTTTCTGAAAATACCCACAAATCTACAACACTTTATAGAGCTACACAAGAGAGTCGGGTTAAGTGGAATTGTTTTTCTGCAGGACGTTGTCTCCGTTAGGTACTTGAACAGTATTTTCTAGCATGAAATTGATTAACTGAAGGTTGACCTTTAAATAAATATTAAATAAAATTAATTAATTTCAAGCGAGGCAGATCTGAGTTTGAATCTCAGCCCTGCTCCCTAGACCTATGGCCTTGGCAAAGTATTTAATTTCTCTGAGTCACTTTCTTTCACTGTGGTGGTGTGAGAAATTAATTGAAACTACAATGTATTCAGGTATTTGGCACAGAGCCTGACACTTAAGAGCTCATCCTTGTTAGTTGGGAGGGCATTTATGCTGCTGGTACAGGTTAGGCGTGATATGTTGACTAACAAGGTACATTTGGTAATCATTATAATTAAAAGGATAGGTGACTACTGAGTGTACCATTAACTCTTTTAGGCCAACCATATGGTCAACCCAGCCCAGTGTTTTGCTCTAAATACCTATATTAAATTTCCACATGGCTGATTGGTGAATATAATGTTTCAGTGACAACCTTTTCTGTTCATTAGGAGCTGGTAGTTTGTGTCACTAGTTAATACTATTGAATTCAGTAAGTATTTGAGTCACTATTACACACAAAATACTGTGATCATTTATTTAAGGCTATCCTTGCTCCCTGCTTTCCTATCTTCCCTCGATTTAACAAAAAGTGTTGCTATTTCTGTTCTACCTGTGTTCTCAATTCTATCTTTTCCAGACCCTCAGGAAACTTGCTCTGTCAATTATTTCTTCCCTTGTTTATTGTCAGTCTCCTTTCTGCTGGCTCCTTCTCTGCTGGGATAGAAAAGAGAAGACTAAAAACCACAGGAACAGCTCATACAAGTAAGGATCCTTCCCCAGGAAGCTCAGACACTCCAGTTCAGGGCCAACCAATATAAAGAACATGAAGGGGGAGGGTGTTGAGGGCGATGATCAGGATAATTAATTATATCTGATATATCTGGACACCTTTTCGCTCCCCATACTGAACAGCTGGTAGCAACTCACTTGATTAAACTTGTCACAGCCTTTCTTAAAATAGTGTATGAAATTCTTGGTGCTGGTCTAGCATGAGCTATGGGTCTAGAGAAAGAATTGGGAGTCATCAGGAACTCTGTAACAAAAAGAGGCAGAGAGTTCCAACATTTGGATGTGATTTTTTTATTTTATTATTATTTTTTAAGATTCTATTTTTAAGTAATCTCTACACCCAACTTGGGGCTCAAACTTACAGCCCTGAGACTGAGTCTCATGTTCTATTGACTGAGCCAGCCAGGTGCCCTGGGATGTGATTTTTTAAAACAGACCCAGTATTGTCAATCTCTTTTGAACAAGTGAAGAAAATGATCAAGTAATGGGAAAGGGTCAAAGGCACTATTATTGTGCTATTTCCTTTGTCTTATTAAAAACTCTTATATGTTGCATATTTCAGTCCAAAAGTGACAGTTTCAGGCTATTCAAGCTAATATGTATACCACACATGCCATTCAAAATCATAAAAAAATAGTTTTTCAGATTCATAAAATAAATCCCATCCTTTATTAAGGATAGTTTTGACTCTTTTAGATCCTTTGATTTCCATATACACCTTCAAATCAGAAACATTGAAAGCCAAGGTGGCAGTGAAATTTCAGACAAGGTGGAATTTAAGGTTGAGAAATGTTGTATGCAAGAACAAAGATGTATAATTTTCAACTCACTAGAGGGAATAGAATGGAATAAAGAAGACGCTTATTTCATAAACATTTTCTCATGTCATAAACATTTTTTCGGAACCTCCCTTTTAATTGGCTGTTTAATATTCTATTGTGCGGTTAGACTAGCAAACTAAATTCAACAGTATAGTAAAAGATTTCTCCACCACAACAATGCAGCAGTGATTTACTATTAGGATTTTTATTAACACTATAAATCAAATCAATAGGCTCAGGAAAAAAAGAACATCAATGGACAGTGAAAAGTCACTTGACAAAATTCATCACCAATTTCATGTTTTGCTATGTTCTTTAATAGCTTCTACAGCACAAAGATTTATATTTCCTTGAAAGTTTGAAAGAACTGACTAAAAAAGTCCTTCTGAAAGTCTTTTATTTTTTTAAATAATGATTTAATAACCTTTATTTCTAGGTTACGATTATTATTGATCTATTCTGATTTCGTTGACCTTCTTAAGTCAATTTTACTAAATTTATATTTTCACAGAAAGTTGTCCATTTTCCAAGACTAAATATTATAGGCAGGGAATTATAAATAGTTCTCTACCATCATTAATTATTCTTCTTTCTATCTAATGGCTTTTTTGTCTCTTGTTTTGTTTATGATTTTTTACTTTCCTTGATTAGATTTACCAAAAGTTTGTCTATTATATTTTTTTCTGCAAGAAGTTTTTCATTTACTATAAAACCTTCTTTTCAAAATTCATATCTGCTTAACTTTATTATCTTTATCTCTGCTCTTATTTAGGTATTTTATTTATTAGATGATTGACTGCTGTCTATATCTTTCAACTTGAGTTGGATTAATTATTTTCATATTTAATTTTAATACTAAAAGTCAAAATGATGCATTTTGCCTTTAGTGGTATTATTAATTTGTTTCATAATTTTCTTGAATATCTACTGTGACATTCAATATTGTTTGGGAGACAGGCAGTATTTCAAGAACTGGTGATGATATAGTGAATAAAACAAAGATCCCTGACTTCATGGAGCTCATATTAGTAGAGAAGGTGGAAAAGATATAGTAAATTATGTAGTATATAAGACAGTGATAAATTTTAGGAAAAAAATAAAGCAGAAAGAGTAGATAAGAAATTTGGGGCGGGGGTGTAGAATTTTTAACTTGTAGAATTAAATTATTATATCTTGAGAATTCTTTTTTAAATTTAAAAGAAATGTTTATTATTTTGAGAGGGAGAGAGACACAGTGTGAGTGGGGGAGGGGCAGAGAGAGAGAGGGAGACACAGAATCTGAAGCAGGTTTCAGGCTCTGAGCTGTCAGCAGAGAGCCCAAGGCAGGGCTCGAACTAGTGGACTGCGAGATCACGACCTGAGCTGAAGTTGGAGGTTTAACTGACTGAGCCACCCAGACACCCCGAGAATTCTTAATACCTCAATTTTATTTTTGTCCAAATAGTAATAATATTTGCATTCTTATTTCCTTCTTTGCCAGTATTTACTGAGAAGACCACTGTAAATTTTATAATTGACTCTAAAACTCTTATTACTTATTTCTAGTTCTGTTGAATTGTGGTTAGAGGATGTGGCCCATACTGGCTTGGTGCTGGTATATTTACTGATGTGTTTTGTGGCTGTGTAAACTAGCATTGTGCTTAGCAGCAAGTACCAGAAAACATGATAAAGGGGCTTGCATGAGTAAGGGGCTGATTTGTGTCCTGGAACATGTCCACAATGGGAAGTCCAGGACTGAAATGAAGAAACAGGGCCCTTTCCCTTTTCCTGCTCTGTTTATATGCAGAGATGGTGCTGCTGATATGCAGAGATGGTACGGGGTCTAAGCAGGAAGAAGGAGGAAGGTGAAGAGGGAAGGCGAAGAGGCAGTACTAGCAGGTTTCTGCTGATGTGTCTTTGGTCAGAACTGAACCACGTGGGCACCCCCAGCCACCAGAGAGCCTACAGAAAACTGAAAAGTTACCTATTGTAGAGAATAAAGTTTAGAAATATGTTGGGTAGGCCAATGTAGTGAATCTTGTACACTATCACTTTTCATAAATGTGTAAAAGATACAAGGAACTATGTATTTTTATAGGGTTCTTTTTTCTCCAAATTTCAAATTCCTTATGTCATCGTTATTTTTTGTATACTTGATCTGTCAAAGGCTAAAAATGGTCTATGAAGTCTTCTAGAATATAAATGTTTTTGTTTCTGTTTTTATTTTGAATAATCACACTTTCTATATTTTAAAGCTATTGTTTTTAGTGCTTAAAGCTCAATGATACGTTTTTATTATAGACTAATATCTTTTATACTATTTCTTTTTGACTTGGATTCTATTTTATACAATTTGTCTTGCTTCAACATACAGTTGGCTGGAAAACCTTGGTCCGGTCTTTTTTTTTTAAACCTTTGTCATTTTGTTTTAGTGCATCTCTTCTGTGTATCATATACTTCCTTATTTATCCACTCATTCATCACAAATATTTGCTGAGTTCCCATGGTGTGCCAGGCAGTCCTTGATGCTGGAGATATGACAGGAAACAAAACAAAGGGTATAATGGCAAAACTATATTGAACAACTATGACCTATGGAATGTGATCATTGGGCAACTTTATTTTAATTTACTGGTACCCCTTTAAATTTATTCATGGGGTTAGTTCTTTCTTTTGCTGGTTTTCTCTTTCTCTAGGTTCCAACACAGTCGAGACCAAAACCTAGCTTAGAAGATGGGTAGGAATGATAACAATGCCAGAAGAGAGACACCAACACACAATACTTTTCTCACAGATAGTTGGTTTGTAAAAGGTCTGAGTTGGGAAAGGGAATAATCTTTGAACAGAGTTTAAATATTGATTATTATTTGACATATTAATTACTACGTGAAGGTGGTGAGAAGACATGGAACTGGCCTTAAATTTCATCCCAGAGGAAGGAAGACCAGTTCCATAAGCATAGGTCTCTTTCTCCCTTCCACATCCAGGTAGATATTTCCCAATTTGTTGCTATAATCTGGGGTCTAGATTATGTTTATTAAATGTAATTTTTTTCAGATCTTCTCTTTTTAAAAATGTTTATTATGACAGAGAAAGCAAGAGAGAGAGCAAGAGGGTGTGTATATGTGAGTGGGGGGGGGGCTAGAGAGAGAGAGAGAGAGAGAGAGAGAGAGAGAATCCCAAGAAGGCTCTACACTGTCAGCACAGATCCTGACACAGGGCTCCATCTCATGAACTGTGAGATCATGTCCTGAGCTGAAATCAAGAGTTGGATGCTTAACCAACTGAGCCACCCAGGCACCCCTCAAATCTTATATTTTGAATTAATTCTACAGTATGCATCTGATTTTGTAAACATATTTCCAATGATTATAATAAATTCTGTTTGATTTTCATATTTTCAACCAATTTGTTTATATCTCATATTTCCCATTCTAACTTTTGATTACTTTACCTCTAGGGTGGAATATATTTTAAGTCCTTAAATATCTGAGACAATATATCAGTGAATTAAGCAAATGGTCAACAATTCATCACATTATTACATTCTTGAGTCTCACACTTTCCCCTTTATAATTTGTGATCTTTGATTCATAGTCTGCTGGTATTAGGGTTACAAAGAAAAGTTAGAGGTGAGGCTAATTTTGCTTTTTTGTAGGAAACAAAACTTATTGTTTGAAAGGTCACAGAAATTTTTCATTATCCTTAAAGTTCAGGAAATTTGCCAAAATACTTAATGGCTTAATTTCATTAATTTTGTCTGGATTGTGGTATGCCTTTTTAATCTCCATGCTCAGAACTTTCTATATAATTTTCCTTAATTACATATCTCAGATCCCTAGTTTTGTTCTTGTAGACTTGCAAGTAAATTAAAGAAGAGTCTGTAGTGAATTTAAGTTCAGGGGCACCTGGGTGGCTCAGTGGGTTAAGCATCAGTCATGATCTCACAGTTCATGAGTTTGAGCCCTGCTTCAGGTGACAACGAGTCCTGCTTTGGGTGAGTCCTGCTCTCTCACTCTCTCTCTCCCTCTCTGTTCCATGTGGGATTCTCTCTCTCTCTGCCCCTCACTCACTTACACCCTCTCTCTCTAAAAAATTTTTTGAATTCAAATATATGGTGTATAATTCTTCCCATATCCATTGGTTTTAATAAAAAAGAAATGTTTGAGTAATAAGGGTGCTTCAATAATTTAGTAAAGTCTACTTCTTACCTATAAAACCAGATTTTTAAAAAAGTTTATTTGCTTTGACAGAGAGTAAGACAGCATGAGCAAGAGAGGGGTAGAGAGACAGGGAGAGAGAGAGAATCCCAATTAGGCTCTGAGCTGTCAGCAAAGAGCACCACACAGGGCTTGATCTCATGAACTGTGAGATCATGACCTGAGCTGAAATCAAGAGTCTGATGCTTAACGAACTGAGCCACCCAGATGCCCCTAAAACAAGATTTTAAAAATGTGTTTAACAACTCTTAATGATGTCTAAAAATCTAGATGGTATTATCATTACACTTCAGGATAAAGGTAGGGTAGGAGATGAAAGAGAAGATGTTAAAGTACTTGTCTTATTCAGGGAAAAATAGAGCATTCATAACCTTAAGAAATTTATAGAAAAATATAGAGATGGGTACTCACAAGGAGAATAAAAACTTTCACTTAAGTGAACTATAACTTTCAGTGAAGTATATAACTTTCACTTCAGACAAAATTTTATCTACCAGGTAGAAGACAGAAAATCAGAATAAAATACATAAATAGAAAATACAAAATAAGACAGCATAAGTATGTTCTTTTTTATTAAAAAATTTTTAATGTTTATTTAGTTTTGAGAGAGAGAGAAAAAGAGACAAAGTATGAGTGGGGGAGGGACAGAGAGAGGGGGAGACACAGAATCCAAAGCAGGCTCCAGGCTCTGAGCTGTCAGCACAGAGCCCAATGTGGGGCTTGAACTCACTAACCGCAAGATTATGACCTGAGCCAAAGTCGGACACTCAACCAACTGAGCCACCCAGGTGCCCTGCATAGTATGTTCCAACAAGCACAAATCAGAAGAAATATAAATGGGTTGAACTGATAAAAACTCAGATCCTCTCAGATCAAATTAAAACCAACAACAACAGCAACCAAGATCTGACAACATTTGTTCCACATATTATTGGAAACCTACACCAGACTAGTTGTGTGAAAGAAAATGGGGATGGTGGTAGATCCTCCAGGCTGTAAAGGTAAGCTAAAAATGGCTAAGACACCTGCCAGAGCATCATAATTTACATAAAGTAGTCTATATGGGATAGTAAAGGAAGATTAAACAATGAGCAATTGGAATGCAAACCAAGCTGCTTTCATGTGGACTCAATTTGTGATGTCCCTCAAATCATGTTAGGACAGAAGCAGAACTGTGGTGTGGTGAACCTTGTGATGTACTACCTAGATTCCCCTTCAAAGAAGAACTTGTTTGCCCCAATTTTTTGGAATTTTGCTGGCAGACACAATATATAATTTTATCCCCAGCTAAACTATTGTTCAAAATTGAATTTAAAGTACAGACATTATTCAGATACAAAAATAGTTTTCTAGAGAGGAAGTATGATATTGGTGAACACATTTGTAAATTAATCGATGCCTATAAATCAGAAAAAAAAGTTCAGTGTGTAAAGAAAAATAATTTTATTGTGAAGAAAGAAATATGAAATCTTTAAATTTTTATTAAAATAACTTTATAAAGTCAACTAAAGAAAAGAAACAGTGGGAAAAAAGTAAAGACAAAGGATGGAAAACATAAAATACATGGTATGATATAAATAATTCTAAATGTTTCAATAATCAAAATAAGTATAAATGGATTAAACTTAGCTATTACAATACCAATAAAAGGCTTTATAAATTCAAGCTATTTACTGCTTATAGACACACTCATAAAATAAAACCACAGAGTAAAATACACTAGGATCATAATCAAAACAAAACCTGCTGTGGCAATGCTAAAGTCAAACAAAAGAGAACTTAAGTCAAATGCATTAATAGGATTAAAGTAGACTTACACAATGATGAAAGAACAGTTCCCGAAGAAAGCAGAATGATTACAAGCATGTATAAACTCGACAACTTAGCCTGAAACTACAAAAAGCAAAACCAAGCAAACTACAAAGAGAAATGGAAAAACCTACAATCATGGTTGAATAATTTTAAAAATCTTGATCAAGAACAGAGAGATGAAACAGACAAAAATAAAAATTAGTAAGAATAAATTATATTTGGTCTATAAAATTAAGAGTTTATTGTACATAAATATGCATACACACAAAACCTTTTGCCCAATATATAAAGCATATACATTCTTTTCAAGCACAGATAGAACATTTATAAAAACTGAACATGTATTAGGTAACAGAGGATGTTTCAACAGATTCCAAAGAAGTGCTATCACATAAGCCATGTTCTTTAATGTAATAAAGTTAGAAAGTAATAATAACAATAGTTTAAAAAAAACACTCAAAGTGCCAAATAATTCATGGGTTAAATAGGAAACCACACAGGAAATGATAAAATATTTAAGACCGAACAAAAAAAAACCCCACTACATTTCAAAATTTATATTATGCAGCTATAATATTTAGGAGGAAATTTCTACTTTATTGTATTTACTTATAAACAATAAAAATTATTTTCAATGAATGATTTCATGATTTAATTCAAGACACTATAAACATAAAACAGTAAACTTAAAAAATATATAAGGAGTTAATCACAATGAAAGCAGAAATAGAGAAAAGCAGCAAAGAAAAATCACCAATAGTAATAATTAACAAACTCAAACTCTATTTTGTAAAAAGGCCAATACAAAATATGTATCCTTAAGAAAACTTACCAAAAGGGGTGCCTGGGTAGCTCAGTTGGTTTAGCATCCTACTTTGGCTCAGGTCATGATCTCACAGTTTGTGGGTTTGAGCCCCGTGTCAGGCTCTGTGCTGACAATTTGGAGCCTAGAATCTGCTTCGGATTCTGTGTCTCCCTCTCTCTCTCTGCCCCTCCCCTGCTCATGCTCTGTCTCTCTCTCTCAAAAATAAACAAACATAAAAAGAAGTAAACTTACCCAAAAACAAATAAATAAATAAATAAAAAGCAGGCACTGATGAACTGTAAGAGGAACATAGAGACATAATCACAAATACTATAAATATATATGTATACTATACATACATAGAGACATAATCACAAATACTATAAATATATATGTATATACTATAATATATATGTATATAAACTCATAGATGCTAACCATTGAAAAATGTAAACAAAATGGACAATTTTTTAGAAAAATAGAGATATTAAAACAAACTCAGAAGAAATAGAAAACCCAAATAAATGAATTATCACTAAATAAATTGTATCAGTTTTCTCAAATCTACTCTTCCAAAGAGCATATTTTAGGTAACAAAAGATGAGTTGCATGAAATTTCAAGAAACAGATGAACTTTTTCATACAAGAGGGAAAAAAAGGAAAAATATTTAACTTGTATATGCCTAGCATAAATCTGTATGCTAAAACAAAGCAATAAGCTTATTAACAAAACGCTCTCACTTATGGACACAGAATGCAAACTTATGAAACAAATTATTAGCAAATTAAATCCAGGTAGCAATATTTAAAAACTATAATTATGACCAATGTTGGCTTTATCTCACAAATCAAGCATAATTTAATACTGGAAAGTCAACCCAAGTAATTAAACACATTAAGTGAAAAAGTAAAATTATATAAACATTTCAGCAGAGAATCATAATAAAAATATTTGATAAAGCTTAATATTCACTTATTATTAAAAAAAGTCCTGTCAGATTATAAATATAAGGAATCTTCTTAAATCTGATAGAGTGTTTACCAAAAACCTGCTAGTAATGGCAAAAAATTTGAAACAAGCCAAATATTCATTAGTGGGGGAATGTGGAAGTAATGAAGTTTATTTCTTCAGTGGGACACTATGAAGTAGTTCAGCTGAAATATCAGTAAAGAGAGATTTGAAAAGAGGAGTGGGAAAAAAGCAATATGTTGTTTATGTGTACATTGTTGAGGGAGACAGGAAGTTAAATTGAAGAGAGGAGGAATAGGCTTCACGTTTATCTGTCACAATTTCTTTGAAAAAGGACTTACAGGGGCACCTGGGGTGGCTCAGTCGGTTGAGCGTCTGACTTCAGCTCAGGTGATGATCTCACGGTTGGTGAGTTCAAGCCCCACCTTGAGCTCTCTGCTGACAGCTCAGAGCCTGGAGCCTGCTTCACATTCTGTGTCTCCCTCTCTCTGTCCTTCTCCTGCTTGTGCTCTGTCTCTGTCTCTCTCTTTCTCTCAAATATAAATAATCATTAAAAAATTTTTTTTAAAGAGAAAGGACTTACAAATATGGCAAAATGTTAATGTTTGTTACATTTGGATGGCAAGGACAGTTATTTTTATAATATCTTTAAAACCCTTCTTTTAATTTTTTAAAAGAGAATTTAAAAAATCACTTAGATAAGAATAGGCATTCTCTCAGCAAAGAGTGAAAATCCCAATTTTTAGTAGTTTCTCATGGCCTAAATAACATAGCCTAAACTTTGGACAACATATAAGATTCTCCTAGTCATATGTGCCTGCTTTTCCAACCTTAGCTCCTACGGGTGTCTTTTTTATTCTCTTTGGTAGAGGTCTCCATGCTTTTGTTGATCATATAAACTCATTAATCAAAATACTTTGGGGCTTACATCTCTTTTATACTCATATTTATTTATATAAAATTTATCTACATGTATTACTGCAGTACTACATTATGTAAATATATACTATACAAAAAATAGAAAGGGATAAAATAAAAATAAATATTAATGGAAGTGCTAATATCCCCCTTAAGCACATGGGAGGGACAGGCACTGTGTATCAAGAACTCCAGCATTCCCGTTATCTTGAATGTGCTGTTCCCTTGTCCCTTTACAGAACTTCAAGAGTCAATTTGAACTCTTTGTCAATTTCCCTTTGTGATTTAGACAAAGTATGACTCAATAATCTTTCACTCCTCTTGCCAATCAACAAATGTTTGTTTATTAAGTAAGCTAGGCACTGTGCTAGGTACTGGACATATCAAAGAAAACAAGATAGATAATTATACATACATATGTATATGTGTGTACACATGCACACACTATGAAATATTATTCAGCCATGAGAAAGACGGAAGCCCAGCCATTTGCAGCAACATGGACAGACCTTGAGGGCATTATGCTACGTGAGAGAAGTCAGAGAAAGACAAATGATGTATACTATCACTTATATGTGGAATCTAAAAAAGCCAAATTCATAGAAACAGAAAAGCCAAATTCATAGAAACAGAGAGTAATGATGGATACAGAATTGGGGGGTTTAGGAGGAAAGGGGGGCATGTTGGTTAAAGGGTACAGACTTCCAGTTATAAGATGAATATGTTCTGGGAACTAATGCACAGAATGGTGATTTTATTTTATTTCATTTCATTTTTTTATTAAAAATTTTTTCATGTTTATTTTTGAGAGAGAGATAGAGTATGAGTGGGGGATGGGCAGAAAGAGAGAGAGACAGAATCCGAAGCAGGCTCCAGAGCCCGACGTGGGGCTCAAATTCACGAACCGCAAGATCATGACCTGAGCTGAGGTCAGATGCTTAACCAACTGAGCCACCCAGGCGCCCCCAGAATGGTGATTTTAGTTAACAACATTGTATTAAACACTTGAAAGATGCTAGAAGAATAGATCTGAAATGTTCTTACCACAAAAAAGAAATGATAATTATATCAGGTAATGGAAATGTTAATTAATCTTACCTTGGTAATCATTCCACAACATGTAAGTGTGTCAAATAAACATACTGTATGCCTTAAACTTACACAATGTTATGTCATTTATATCTCAATAAAACGGAAAAAAAGCCCAATCAAATAGGTGTATAATCAGCTAAAGTAATACTTGTTCGTGATGTTGGGGAATAAAGCAGGATGCTGCACTCAGAAATTACTTAGGTGATTAGGTAAAGGTCCTCTGACCAGGTGATATTTACGTTGAGGCCTAAAGGACCCAAAGCTAGTCATGTGAAGGTCTAGGAGGGAAATTCTAGGCAGGTAGAAGAGCGGTGGAAACATTTTCACTTTTTAGGAGCTGTTGTAGAGCCAGTACTCCATGGAGTACCGATGAATAAGGGTAAGTGTGCGCTAGATGATACAGGAAGACAGCAGAGACAGATCCAGAAGGGTCTAGGAGAAATGAAGTGGGGATTTTATTCCAGGTGAAGTGGGAAAGTCATGGAGGTTTTAAGCAGAGGAATGACAACTGATTTATGTGTTTTAAAGATCACTCTATTTTCGTTAGTTCGCACTGCTATCACAAAGTACCATAGTCTGGGTGGCGTAATCAACAGAAATTTATTTCTCCCAGTTCTGGAGGCTGGAAAGTCCAAGATCAAAGCACCAGCATATCTGGTGTCTGGTGAGGACCCACTGCTGGTTTTCAGACTGTCATCTTCTCATTGTGTCTTTACAAGGCAGGGAACAGAGCGAGGAGGCCCTAGGGTCCCTTTTATAAGGGCACTGATTCCATTCACCCTCATGACCTAATTACTTCCCAAAGGCCCACCTCATAATAACATCACATTGGGGTTAGAATTTCAATATACGAATGGCGGGGGTCTCAATACATAACACCATCTGTCTCTTCTACAACCTACTATTGGTTAAGGATAGCATTAGTTTTATACCATCAAGATTTAAAACACTTACATTCTATTCTATTAACTAGATACATCACCTGTGCTTTGTCTATAGGCAGAAAATTATAACAAACCAACACCATTTATAACATCACAATTATATAAATATATTTCAAGGTGGGGGGGCAGCCGGTAACCTTAGCTGTAACTGGGGATTTTCCCCATGTGGGATAGGTCAGCAATTTTTCTAGCATCTCTGGAATATGTGGGTATTTCCATCTAATGTGGGATTTCAGTGTGAGAAAGCCCATTTTGTCATGTACCATGCTGTATGTACAGGACTGCTATTGGTAATGAAGCAGTTGAGACTTCATGCTCTTGGCAGGCAGGCGGATGCCAGAAGGGAAAGGATAAGGAAAGGACTAGCTTCTGTTCGTCCTGTGCCTGATTCCAAATTCACCAATCCGATACATTCCTCCACCTCTGTGGTGGGGGAGTTAAGTGTGAAGGCAAGAAAAGGCCAGGAGTGTCACTTTAGGAAAACTCTCTCCACAGGGAAAGACACACTGGGAGTGAGAAGTGCTTTTCCTTGTACCATTCTCCTCTTGAAGGCTGCTTCCCACACTTTTTTTCTCCCCTCTCCAGCCTTCTGGTTTGCTCTTCCACCTGGCGGAGGCTAACCAGGTTCTTCTGCTTTTCTTTTCATTCCCAGATGGCTTTCAACTCAAACTCGGTTGGGTCTCTACTGAACCTATAATTTGTAATCTTGTGTGTTTATCCGTGTCTGCAGTGGACTTGAGGACACGTGGGGTGCATATGCAGGAAGTT
Source organism: Cryptoprocta ferox (assembly GCA_028646485.1). Taxonomy (NCBI): domain Eukaryota; kingdom Metazoa; phylum Chordata; class Mammalia; order Carnivora; family Eupleridae; genus Cryptoprocta; species Cryptoprocta ferox. The sequence continues at coordinate 65,690,768 of CM053571.1, forward strand.
GGAGGAGAGAGTATTTGCAAATTATGGCTACAAGTAGACTCTTCAAAAATCATGTCATTATACTGTCTATTCCTTACAGCTGACTTGTGAAGTTCTTAGCACCTCTATTGAAGAGAGGTATAACCTGAATTTTTGAAAAGTTAGGTGACTTGTCCTCAGTGCCTTAATTCAAAAGTGGGAGAACCAGACTTCTAAGCTCAGTTTTCTTACCTTTCAGTCCTGTGCTCTGTCCACTCTAACACAATGGCTCATTTAAAAATCTTTTTCTTTTGCAATGTGTCTTGATTTGCTAGCCTCTCTTTAGCCTGCAACTGAGGGAAGAGAATGCAAGAATTGCAGAGAATAGACATGAAATGACTTTTTATATATGTTTGAGAGAATCTGTATAAAAATACTTTAATAGTTAAGTGTGTACACATTCCTTGCTTGACAGGTGGTATTATCTTCCCAGTGCACAGTCCCTGATAGTCCACATTTGACTGATTATCTCTTTAACCCCTGCTTGTCACATCTGGACAAGTGGGTTGAAGCAAGAAGCAGCAGCATTCCATTTCCCAAACATTCTTTTTAAACTGGGAAATCTCCCTGGGAAAACAGACATTATTTACATCATGCTTTGGGTGGAATAAATTGGCGAATAGTGCTTTTCCCAGCTGGAGGTCTTAGTGTGAACTTCTGCTCCATTTTCTCATTATCTACACCCTCACCTGGCTCTACTTCCTTTAACTTCAGGCTCAGTTTTGCCCATTCTGAGAATTATCTTTCCAAATTATCAATTAATTTTTAAGAAAAAGGTATTATATAAAACGTTTCCAACATCCACAAAATAGAATAGTACAAAAAATCCCTAGCTACTCCTCTTCCAGAATCAACAATGATCAAAATTACACAACACTGCAATATGTATTGCTTTTCTTTGCTGAAATATGTGAAAGTATACTCCCAGCTTCATATAGCTTGAGGTCAAGCTGTTAGACATCATCAACACTCCTCTAAAGAGTACGGAATTTATTCCTTAGGTGAACATTATTCACCAAATTATTTCATTGACATCCCACATATTTGCTGTTTGAATTTCTAGCTCAAATATATAAAATATATATTAAGTAAATTAATAGCATTTATCCCAACATCTGGAAGAAAAAAGTCTACCTAATTTCAAAAATGGATCAAAGAATCAATGGATCCATTCAGTAATGGATCAACTGGATCCAGAGGCAGGGAATCCAGCTCTGATGGCTGCTTCTCTAACTGACTGTTGCCAAGCAGGAGGCTCTGACCTCCCTCCTCCCCAGCCAGCCACTAGAAACACTGCCCATGGGAACCCTGCTCCCTCCTGCACTGGATTTCTACCCAGCTGTGTAGCGACAGGCTGTTTGCCACAATGAATCCATTCTTTAAGACTAGCTAGAGTCCCACCTGCTCCGTGAAGGCTTTCACAGTTATGGTTCCAGTTAGCTCCCTGTTCAGCACACAATTCAGCAATTACTGTTTCATGCATACATCTTGTCTTCTCCAGTAGACCGCAAGGACATCAAGGATAAGATGTATGTTTAGCCTTCTACCCTGTAACTTATGCCAAATAATGACGGCACAGCAGGGGCTCAATAAATATTTATGACGGGGTTTTCATTTAGGCTGACGTTGTTAAGTGTCATTTTTTTTCTGCTTCGAATCAAGTAATAAGAAGAAAAGAAAAAACCCAGCAGAGGCATTTCTGTCTAGGAATGTAGATAAAAGACAGGTTGGGCTGGCTTTCATCCATCCACTAGTTCAACCTGCCGTACAAGTCCTCTTAAATCCTGCCCATTCTGCTTTTGCTTGAACAACCTACAATGCTTTTTTCTTTTTCTTCTCTTGTGCAAATGACTAGGGCAATTGTCTGTTGTTGGCACGTATTGTGGTATGACCAGGTGTTTAAGAATCATGAAACCCTACATTAAGAAGTCCGTCCCTAATTGAACCTTTACCCAAATCAACAGGCTTATTCTTGCAGCAGCACCATGGTGCCACCAAGTGGACAGTTTTTGAACAATTTAACTCATAAACTGGGGAAGCATTTTGAAAAGGGAGCATTTGTGGCCAGTGCGTTTATGGAACTGCAGATTTTACGCTCTGCATTCTTACAGCTAGGAGTTTCATGTATTCTAACAATTGCTTCACTTATGCTTCTTGAAATATTATTCTCTTTAACTCCTACTTATGACTTAAGAAAATTCCTAATGAAAGCATTTAAGAAGTAGAATAACATGCGTGCTTACTTTTCATCTTTCGAGATGTGAGAGAAACCAAGCTTCTCATTTTCTCTGGGTGAACTTTTAAAATGTTAATTCTATTTCCTAAGGCATTCTACTTAAAGAGGAAGAAACCTATGCAATATGATATATGTGCCACCTACGTTTAGTCTTGATGTGTAGTTTCTCCAGAGTTAATATTGTATATTATTAGTCAGAATACCAAGCAAATGGTGCTGGACAATTAGACATCCATACACAAAAAAATGAACCTTAACTCTTACCTTGCAGCATATACAAACATTAACTGGAAATGGATGCCATTGTCACACATAGCCCAGGCCTCAGCTGAATGCCTAATTTAAGGAACTCCTTGAAGAAACAAGACAACTCTGAGACACCTTACTCTCTCCTACTCCCCAGAGACTAAAGGTATCTCATAGGCATTTTCCTTGGCAGAGGCCACATAAGATAAATTTTATTTCTTTAAAAAAAAAAGTATTTGCTTGGGGCGTCTGGGTGGCTCAGTCAGTTAAGTGTTCAACTCTTGATTTCGGCTCAGGTCATGATCTCACAGTTCGTGAGTTCAAGTCCCATGTCAGGCTCTGCCCTGACAGCTGGAGCCTGCTTGGGATTCTCTCTCTCTTGCTCTCTCTCTGCCCCTACCCCACTCTCTCTCTCTGAAAACAAATAAACAAAAAAAAAAAACAACAAAAAAAAAGTATTTGCTCAATTTAATATTTAATTTTTCTAAAAGTCTCTCTTGGCTCTGTATAATTTAGCATACTTGTGTTCTATATGAAAAAAATTGGAGAATTTTTGAATTTATATATCATAAAAAACCCACAAAATATAGGCAAGTGCACTGGACTAACAGCCTGGAGATGCAAAGTCTACTCCAAGTTTGTTACTAATAACCAGTAGAGCCACATACAAGACATGACTCAATCTCTCTTAGTTTCCACATTTGTTAGGTGGTTAGTGTCTCTCCCTTTTCAAATTTTGTGTACTTCTAAATTTTCATTAATGAGCCTGTTTACACTATTAATAGATTCCTTCTTTATACCTTGTTTGATATTTTTTGTGATTATATTTGCAAATTAGTTTCTTTGCAATATGAGCTCTTTGTTTAAATCTATTATTTTTTATTGTTATAATATTTAAAAAATTTTATTACTTTTTATGTTTTTATTTTAGAGAGAGCAGGGGAGAGGCGCAGAGGGAGAGGGAGAGGGAGAGAGAGAGAGAGAGAGAGAGAGAGAATCTTAAGCAGGCTCCACATTCAGCTCAGATCTTCCTGACACTGGGCTCGATCTCACGACCATGAGATCATAATCTGAGCCAAAGTCAAGAGTCAGACACTTAACCAACTGAGCTACCCTGGGTCCCCTTTATTTTTTATATAGTAATATATAACAATGACAGATATAACTATATATTAAAGCACTTAACACAAAATTTAGGGGGTAGACTACTAACTGCTGTAATTTTGAAGCAGTGAAGCAAATCATATTTTGACATATCTGAAATAATTTCAGTGTGCTATGGAAATAGTTGTGATTTCTACTGGTGATAGTCATAGGTCTGCTAATGTTATGTGGTTTGTCACCTGCAGTTATAATTGAAGGAAATGCCAGTTTTCAATTAGAGAAATTCATAATTCTAGACATGAACTCCTTTGTGAGGGATCCATGGACCCCAGTTTAAGTCAGTAAATCTATTATTCTTAAGATCTCAGATTAACTGGGGCACCTGGGTGGCTCAGTCAGTTAAGCGTCCGACCTCAGCTCAGGTTACCAACCTCTTGATATCGCTGTTCAGGAGTTTGAGCCTTGTGTTGGTCTCTGAGCTGACAGTGTGGAGCCTGCTTTGGACCCTCAGTATCCCTCTCTCTCTGCTTGCATGAGCACTCTCTCTAAAAAAAATAAAATAAAAGATAAAAAAAAGTCTCAGATTAATTTTGATGAATACTTATACTAATGGAATCTTAGTATCTTATCTTATAGTGTAGTATCTTATCTTAATCTTATACTTATGGAAAATTTCGCAGGGCTGTATGTTTCTTTCAAATTTTCTAAATGCATATTACAAGTGTATTTCTAATTTTTTTCTGAATTTTAAGACTCTTTAAGAAAGAGTTTTAACACCACATGCCCTAAATATGCCATCTAGAAACACCTCTATCATTTTCCATAAAAGAAAAGGCAGATTAACCTCAGTGCGCTTGCCTTGGGTCACCATGCCAGGGGACTGCAGGATCCATAAGTGTAAAACTACCATAAAGAGGCATCAAAATATAGTGGGAAGCCTTGAATTTCAGCCCGAAGCTATCACCCTCTAAGTACCTGATTGTGGGGAAAATCACTTAATGTGTCTGAGCCTCTGTTTCCTTATCTGCTAAATGGTGATAGCCTATTCTGCTGAACACATTTGATTGAAGGCTCAAGTGAAACAAGATACAAGGTAGCATGCTGAAAACTTGGAAGGGCGACTATGAGGGGAATTCATCATTTCCTAGGAAGAACCTAAGGAGCTTAGAAAGGTAGGGGCTACAGGACAAGAATCAAGGATGATTCAGAACCAGAAGCAAAACCTGAGGTGCCTTGTTGTGGGACTGTCATAACCATCAGCTCTTCTTGGTTCCCCTCTCCCCCTGGTGGGAATGATGGGAACAGACGTAAAATTCTGTCCATGATCCTTTCAGTGCAGATAACAGAAAGGTAGAGTAAGTTGGATGTTACAGTCTAAGGATCAATAGAAAAATGGGGGTGGGGGTGGCTCAGTCGGTTGAGCTTCTGACTTAGGCTCAGGTCATGATTTCATGGCTCGTGAATTTGAGCCCTGCGTTGGGCTCTGTGCTGAGAGCTCAGAGCCTGGAGCTTGGTTTGGATTCTGTGTCTCCCTCTCTCTCTCTGTCCTTCCCCGCTTGTGCTGTCTTTATCTCTGTCTCTCAAAAATAAATAAACATTAAAACATTAAAAAAAAAGAAAAATGAGGGGGAAGAAATAGGGCAGGAGAGGAGTAACATAGAATTAACACTACATTATCACTTGTGGCAAGTCAGACGCCATGTGTACACAATCTTTTTACTTGCAGGGATGGCTTCTAGGTTCTCAGTGGTAGGAACAGAATCTTCAATTGATGAATATAAAATAATCATTTAAAAAGTAAAACAACTGAAGAATGAGAAATGTTCTATTTTTTTTTAAAGAGGAAGATTGTATTTTAAAATTGTCAACATCAGAGAAGACAAAGAAAGGTTGTGGAAATGTTCCAGATTAAAGGAGGCTAAAAAGACATGACAAATATATGCAATACGTGATCTATGCTGAAACCCCTACTAGAGGGGACAAAACAATGCTATAAAACAATCTTGGTTAATAGAATTGGAATATGGATGGCAGATCGTGCAAAAGTACCATGTCAATGCTAAATTTACTAAAGTTGAAAACTTTGCAACAGTTATGAAAGCAAATACCCCTATTTCTCTCTCTCTGTCTCTCTCTCTCTTTTTTGGTCAAATACCCCTATTCTTTTTTTTTAATTTTTAAAAATTTATTTATTTTTGAGAGAGAGAGAGAGACAGAGCATGAGCAGGGGAGGAGTAGAGAGAGCGGGAGACACAGAATCTGAAGCAGGCTCCGGGCTCTGAGCTGTTGGCACAGAGCCTGACGTGGGGCTCGAACCCATGAACTGTGAGATCATGACCTGAGCCGGAGTCGGCCGCTTAACCGACTGAGCCACATAGGCGCCCCTCAAATACCCTTATTCTTAAAAAAATCTTAAAATATTGAGTATTTAGTATTTATATTTAGCAACTTATCTCTAAATGTTTCAGGAAAAAATATATTTGAGAGAGAGGGAGAGTGAACAGTTGGGGTAAAATGTTATAAGTAGATGGTCTGGATGAAAGGTATATAGGTATTCTTTGTGCTATTCTTTTTTTTTTTTTTCTTCCAAGTTTTATTTAAATTCAAGTAAGTTAACATATGGTGTAGTATTGACTTCAGGAGTAGAATTTAGTGATTCATCAATTACATACAACACCCAGTGCTCATCACAAGTGCCCTTCTTAGTATCCATAACCCATTTAGCCCATCCCCCTCTAACTCCCCTCCCCTCCATCAACCCTCAGTTTGTTCTCTGCATTTGAGAGTCTCTTAGCCAAATTATGGAAAGAGCCGGAATGTCCATCAACTGATGAAGGGATAAAGAAGATGTGGTTTATATATATAATGGAATATATATATATAATGGAATACTACTTGGCAATGAGAAAGAATGAAATCATGCCATTTGCAGCAACGTGGATGGAACTGGAAGGTATCATGATGAGTGAAATAAGTCAGTCAGAGAAGGACAGATATCATATGTTTTCACTCACATGTGGATCTTGAGAAACTTAACAGAAGACCATGCGGGAAGGGAAGGGGAACAAAATAGTTACAAACAGAGAGGGAGGGAGGCAAACCATAAGAGACTCTTCAATACAGAGAACAAACTGAGGGTGGATGGGGGAGTGGGGGAGAGGGGAAAATGGGTGATGGGCATTGAGGAGGGCACTTGTTGGGATGAGCACTGGGTGTTGCACATAAGTGATGAACATGAACCATGGGCATCTACCCTAAAAACCAAGAATACATTGTACACTCTGTATGTTAGTCAATTTGATAATAAATTATATTTTAAAAAAAGAGTCTCTTATGGTTTGCCTCCCTTTCTGTTTTTATCTTAGTTTATTTTTCTTTCTCTTCCCCTAGTTCATCTGTTTTGTTTCTTAAATTCCACATATGAGTGAAATCATATGGTATTTATCTTTCTGACTGACTTATTTTGCTTAGCAAAATACACTCTAGCTCCATCCACATCACTGCAAATGTCATTCTTTTTTTTTATGACTGAGTAATATTCATATATATATATATATATACACCACCTCTTTATCCATTTGTCAATGAACATGTGTGCTATTCTTATTTGTGCAACTTTTCTGTAAGTTTGAATTTATTTCCAGATAATAAAATTTTTTAAAAAGTGAAACACATATTTTAATAAGGTCCTCTTTCATTAAAGATTCTTGTCATTATTTTTAGTTATTAAATGGCATTTGGGGCACCTGAGTGGCTCAGTCAGTTAAGCGTCTGACTTCAGCTCAGGTCATGATCTCACAGTTTGTGAGTTCCAGTCCTGCATCAAGCTCTGTGCGGACAGCTCAGAGCCTGGAGCCTGCTTTGGATTCTGCATCTCCCTCTCTGTCTGCCCCTTCCCCACTCGCACTATGTCTCTCTGTCTTGCTCTCTCTCAAAAATAAATAAACATTAAAAAAATCTCTTTAAAAAAATGCATTTAACATATGCATGGCTCCTCACCATTTATGAAGTCCTTCAACATCTTTTATTTCATTGAATCCTCTTTAAGAAGCCCCATTTTACAGATAAGAAAACTGAGAATCCGAGCCTTCTCATAGGACCTTGGCTAAATTGACTTTGTATTTTCACTGCCTCACCCAGTGAACAAAGGAAGTTAAAAAGGCATGGATGATGAGTGGACCTGTCCCTAAATCACAAAGCTAGAGTTGCACAGGCTGGACTGAGACTCAGAACTCAGTACCTTTTACTTCTGTGCAGCTACCAAAATCATAAAACACACTCAAATCTTAGATTATGATTAACCATTATTTAATTACTCTTTGGTGATCTCAAGTCACATAATCTTTCAATGCTTTAGGCTAACTTTTATGTAGGCTAACTTTTATGTATGCCATTTATCATCCTGTAGCTAAGGGAAATAACAGTTGAAAAAAATGTGAATCAAATGCTGGCAGAGTGAGACTACCCTGTAGTAAACTCCAATATATTGCTTTTGCCAGTGACACTGTGTAACCTAATAAGATGAAATTACTTTATATAGACATTTTGCTTAAACATAGGAATGAAAAATATGTTACCAAGATATCTATACTGCTTATTTTAGTGGCAAACATTACCCTTGATATGAAATTTCATGTATTGTTATTTTGAACACTTCAAAAAAGATTTTTTTTTATTTTCACCATTATCTCCCCCAGATTCATTTTCAGCACTTCAAGTGCTGAAACTCTAGCTAACTAGAGGAATTTGTTCTCACAAATGAAGAAGAGACATATTACCAGCAGCAGAAGTGGTTTTTGTGAACTGGTTAGTAATCCTCTTTGTTTTAATCAGTGCCAAATAATTTTTGACATCTGCTGAACTTGGTTTCTTTTTAAAGTTCAAGGAATTATACTAATTAGAAGCAATAGCAGCACATTAAAAAAAATGGAAGTGCTAAGAAGAATGGACTCTGAGACTGCTGGTGCCAGGGAGGATTACTTGGTCTATGTGCACCTATCTGGGTGATGAAGAAAATCTGGTATTGGGGCAGCCATGGGAATATGTTATGATCAGGCTTACTTTCATGAGTGGGTCTTCAGTCAGCCTGTATTGATCTGTGTGTTGTTCTGTGAGTAATGAATCTAATTCTGGATACTCATATGTAGGGATGTGTTATAGTTGGGAGATGACAAAGGTGTCATCTGGGGAGGACAGCTGGCCATTTGACAAATTGTGAAGGTGATTAGACTGATTGTTGCTTGTTAATCAACCTTCAATGAGCAGTCCTTTGGGACAAATAGACATGGCTTATGCCTCCTCAATCTGTATTCAGCTCTCCATCCCTTTTCTGGTATGATGTATTGCTCTGTTCATCAGTAAATTAAAAATCAGATGCAAGTTGATTCTTAATGCTTAGCCAAATGAAAATATTTTGAACAGTTATTCTCAGATAGTTTCTCATTTGCATAATTTACAGCAAGAGAATCTTCGATGATTCATCCACCCTCCATGAATTCTCAGTTTGGTAGATTAGAACCTCACACCAATGTGAGCAAACCTATAGGTTTCATTTTAGGGAGAGCAAATTTACTCCGTAGTTCTTCAGTATATTTTTATTGAGCACCTAATGTATGTCATGGATTGAAGATTCAAAGGTGAATAAGACTGACTCTGTTTTTATAATTGGGGAAGTGGATATTTAAACAGATGATCACAAAAAATAATAGGCACTAAGAATGGGGTGAGCACAAAGTTCTAGGGGACAATTTTTTTGAGAGAAAGAGAAAGTGCTCATGCTCAAGCAAGTGGGGGAGGGGCAAGGGAGAGAAAGACACTCTTAAGCAGGCTCCACTCCCAGCGCAGAGCCCAATGGGTGAAAACATGTCCTGGGCCAAAATCAAAAGTAGGACGCTTAACCAATTGAGCCATCCAAACACCCCTCTATGGGACAATTTGTGATAGGCACTTAACCTACTCTAAGATAATCACTTGACCTCTTTGCTTATCAAGAACGGTTCTGGGGAAGAAGATAGTTAAGCTGAGCATTGAAGGACACACAAAGGTTAGCAAGGTTAGCTAGAGTAAGGGAACAGGGAAGATGAGAATACTAGAGGCCAAATTATGCAAAGGTCAGGAGACAAAGGAGAGCAGGGTATATTCTGGGGACTGCAAGAAATTGATATAGCTGGACCTATGGAAGGGACAGATCATGATGATCCTCAAATGCCATTCCAAGAAGCTTAGATTTTATACTGATGGTTTTAAGGCAATATTGAAGGGTTTTAAATAGACATAAAATGATTGAGTGTATAGAGAAAGGATGGGCATGTGGTGAGTCTGGAGGAAAAGATGCAGGGCCACAACTCAAATCACCAACATGGTGCACCTTCTTACAGCTGTGTGTTGTGGACAGAAAGGCTACTAGAAAATAAGTGATTGGGGTGGAAGAACTTGGAACCCATCTGTGCTCTCTGCCCTTTTAAGAATTGTTAAACATGTCATCTTTATTTTTTAAGAATGACACACTCATGGGGCACCTGGGTGGCTCAGTCGGTTAAGCATCCGACTTCGGTTCAGGTCATGACCTTGCAGTCCATGGGTTCGAGGCCCATGTTGGGCTCTGTGCTGACAGCTCAGAGCTGGGAGCCTGCTTTGGATTCTGTGTCTTCCTCTCTCTCTCTCTGCCTCTCCCTGGCTCACACTCTGTCTCTCTCTCAAAAATAAATAAACATTAAAAAAAAAAGAATTACACATTCATAATGGTGTAGTCTAGATAATGTCATTTGATAGAAAGAAAAATTGACATTACTCATACTGAAACACTGATACTGACATCTGAGTACCCAAAAAGTGGATGAAACAAGTTAGGGAAATTATCAGTTGTCTGATTTCACCAACAGTTGCTATTTTACCCTTTTGTGTTTATCTTGTGAATTCTACATGGAACATCTGCAAATAAATATATTCATAGATTCTACCTAAAAATTATTCCTTTATTAATTCTTAATGTTAGAATTGAGAAGACTACATCCTGTTCATTTTGGCACACCTGGTGCCTGAGACAGGGACTGCTACACAGTAAATGCTCAGTAGGTGGTTGAAAGTCAAGAATTAAAAACACACACAAAAATAGATTTTCTAGGACCTTTCAGGATTTTCACAAAAATTCTAAGAAATTTCTTTAACACCAAATGAATATTAATTAGAAGTCAAATAAATAAATACCATATTCACTTGGGATAAATGTAGCTTCAAATATGTTTAATACAATTTGCAAAAAAAAGCAGTGGGAACTGTGTGGGTGAAACTGAATGAGGAATCTGGTCTTTTGTAATTTTGAGCTATTTAAAATGAGAAGGGCTGAGTAGTTTAAAAAATAGATGGGAGGAGCTGGGGCTTAATGGCAACCCACAATTTTCTTCTCATGGCTGTGACTACAGAAAGAACATTTTCTAATTTCCTATAATGCTCACAAAGATGTTTTCAGATCAAAGACTATGAGACCCTTTGGAATATAAGAGTTGAAAAGGCTTTATATGGCTATATATGACCACCCCTCAACTGTGTCCAAATGTGAATACACACATTTATAATGTAAATGAATACAAATAAAATAAATTAATAATTATAAGTTAATAATTATAACCTAGAATAAAGATATTATTATAAATTAACAAAAAAATAAGCTAATAATTATATGAACCTTATAGTTTTAAGAATAATCATTTTACATACTTTTCAAATGTTAGCATTCCACTTTTTCTGGTCTCTTAAATAATGTTCTTGTAGCACAAGATCTTTATTTCTGCAATAAAAGCCTAAGTTTGCAGCAAGTGGAGTGCAAATTACACATCTATACTCATAAAAGTACAGTCATAAAATTATGCCAACCTCATTCTTTACTAAATGTATGCTCATATTTTCTTTGGCTTCTTGTCTTTGTATGTTAGTCATATAGACAAGGAAGAACAGTTTCACGGAGACTCCATACTATGGTTGGATAGAGATTGACCACTGTCAACCATGTCCGCACCATACCCTGCACCAGAACATTTACCTTTGAGTCTATTATTCCTCAATGCCTTTTGTTGTCATTATTGCTGTTAGAGGATGTGATTTTCAGTTTTAAATTTAAAGTTTCATGCAATGAAGGAGCTCTTTTCCATTTTTCCCTGTTGCCCATACTAAGCCTTAGTTTCTCTAACAACAGTTCTAAGGAGAGAACATGGGCGTTGGGGTTTAAGTGGAGGTCCTGGGACTCCTGGGGGAGGCGACTCGCTGCCTTTGCTTTCTGTGGCCAGTACGGGAACTGAAAGTAATCACTACCCAATTGAGCACTTTTAGGGGATCTTTGAGGACAGAATGATTTGAATCAATTAGATGAACAAACATGAAACTGTCATGTATGTCCAGTAAAGCAACCTCATTTTAAGAAAACCAAATAATTTAAGTTAACAAAAACAAATTGATTTAGGGATGGTATATTTACATTATAAAAAACTGCAAAATCCTTTGAATAGTGAGCTTTCCAATGGAATATAAATTTTGGTATTGGCATTTAAATTTTTTACTTAGGCAGACCAGAATGCAGCACCCCAGTTGTCCCATGATAGTAGAATGTTTTGCATTTAGTGGTTTTTGTAGTTCTCAAAGCCCATTGCTGTGCTTCAGCTCATTTGCATCTTCCAGCAGCTACATGCAATGTCCTCAGCAGAGTGAGCACAGCCTGGTAGAGAACGCGTGACCCCTAATCCAGCACCACTTCCACCAAACTCCGTTCCTACACAGACTTTTTGTTTGTTTGCTTGCTTATTTAGTGGAAGTATATGTCTTGCAAATAACATATAATTGTTTCAGACACTTGCCTGTATTAACATACTGCTGGCGTTTAGGGCAGAGTAGTGAGATACACCTTTTAAACTCTTAAATTATGGACTTTTGTATTGCTTTTTAAAATAACCTCCCTTCTCTTTGAAACTGTTTTAAGCAAACCTATTATCCTCACACATGGAGAATTTAGGATAGAGGCCAATCTTCTTACTAAATTAATGAATACTTTTTTAAAGTTCTTATTTTAATTCTAGTTAGTAAACATACCGTGTAGCATTAGTTTCAGGTGTACAATACAGTGATTCAACAATTTCACATATCGCCCAGTGCTCATCATGACAAGGATACTCCTCAATCCCCATCACCTATTTCACCCAACCACCACCAACCACCTCCTCTCTGGTAACCATCAGTTTGTTCTCTATAGTTGAGAGTCTGTTTCTCGGTTTCTGTCTCTCTTTCTCTCTCTCTCCAAGTTAACGAATAGTTGACCAATACTTCATCCTACATTCTGAAGTAATAATTTGACATTATTTCTCCCTGTAATGAAAATTATTTGCTCCTCAATTTATGCTGTACCCATTGATTTCTTCTGAGAAAATATTACGAGCATGACTTTGATCCACTAATTTAAAGAAACAGACATCTCACACAAGCAGAATGAGTAGAAAATTTAGGCTTGACATCACCACTTTGATTTCTTATGTGGGGCAGAATCTAATTTTATTCTGCTGAGAACAAAAAGGGAGTGGAGACATGCAGAATTACAGATCATTCAGGCGATGTGTAGCCCTTATCAGTCTGTTACATTGAGTAGTTTTTTAAAGCTTGATTTAACTATCACTCTGCACATAGCTGGTGCTCAATAGTACTGACTGGTCAGTTAACTGATTTTGACGAGTTGCTGATTTGCCTGGTTTAGGCCTCGCCTGTTTTCCTATTTGCTGCCTGATGGGTCCATCTCTTAACAACCAGTTACCAGCTTCAGGCTAAGCTCTTCCCTTGGAGCTCACCTTCTTGTTGTTGTTTTATTTTCTGAAATGTTTTGAAAAGGGGCTTTATTTCTGAGCAGCAGAGATGGCAAACTGTGGCCAGACTTCCTATTAGGAAATGTGGTTGCTCTGGGAATAGGTGAGCTAGCTATCAGTCCTGTCAGTGTAGGAGGGAGCGCAGACCAAGGCCAGCCGTTCATTTCTTCCAGAGGATTTGCTTCATTTGTCACCTGCTGGCTGGGCAGAGCCAACTAGCCCCAACAGACAGTGTGAGGAACTGTGGTGGCCGCTAGCCTCTTGCTCGGCCCCACCTCCCTTCTGCGCTATCTCCTGGCCAGTCTGTATACCTCTGCAGGCTTCTTTTAGCCTCCAGCATTCTGTTTAACCCTGGCCACTCTGAGGTGGCGTCCCACCTTTCAAATCCATTCCCCTTTGCATGCCCTACCACCCAAGAGCAAACCTTTATCAACAGAGACTTTGCTAGCTGGTTATTAAAGGAGTAGCAATTAAACCAATTCACACCAATATATGCAGTAATCTGTATAAGAATATTTACATTTTAGGGGCACCTGGGTGGTTCAGTCGGTTGAGCATCCGACTCTTGATTTTGGCTCAGGTCATGATCCCACGATCGTGGAATTGAGCCCCACAGTGGTTTCCGTGCTGAGCGTGGGGCCTGCTTGAGGTCCTCTCTCTCCCTCTACTCTTCTCCCCTGCTCACACACTCTCTAAGTCAAACAAACAAGAATATTTACATTTTAGAAGAATATATTTTTAAACCAAAAAAGTGCAGTCATGATGACAGATTTCATGTCAGGAGAGATGTGTTTGAACCAGGAATCTTCCAGGTACTTATTAAATGGAAGTTTATTCTTATTCTATCTAGATATTTTGAAAAATGAGAAACAATTTATTGGGATAAAAGCTAACAATTTGCTTACAAACTGGTGCCATGCTTGGTCAAGTCCTGCTAGCCTCTGACAGCTTTGTAAATAGTTAAGCTGCTATGTAGTTTAGTCAGGAGAACCTCAGTAATTTAATTTATCACTTTCCTTCTCTGATATGAATGAAGGAGGTGATTAATGTTGGGGAATTTGTGCCAGAGAGACATTAAAGGCAGTTACTGTCTCTTGCCAGCTGTGTGGCCTTGAGCAAGGCATACAACCTTTCTAAGCCACAGCTTTCCTATTGAGCTCATATAGTTGATGCGTGCAATTCCTCTATAGGGAAAATCATTAATATTACCAAATATGTATATTTAAAGCAATTTGGGTCAGAGTCCCACTGTTGTTATTGTTGTTGGTTTTAATTGATCAAAATCATTTTGAAGCTCACATGGAAGAAAAGTGAGTATTGTCAAGAAAGTTTTGAAAGAAAACAAACAATGAAGGGGAACTTACCATACCAGAGAGTAAACTTTGCTACATAGCTACTACAACCAAAATAATATGGATATTAGCTCAGGAATGAACAACCTGATCAATGAAACAGAACAGAGAGCACAGAAATGGATCCAAGATTTCTTTAAAATATGAACTTAGTATATGGTGATGCTTACATTTCTATTTAGTGGGAAAAGGAACAATTACTTTATATATAGCATTAAAGTAATGAAATATTCACCTGAAAGAAAAACAAAGAGATCTGTAACTTGACTAAATACAAAGAGAATATTAGGATATATGAATATTATGAATCTTGGGGATAGGGTAAGGGCGTTCATGGGCAAGACAGAAAAATTCACAAACCATTAAGGAAATGGATTACTTGACTATATAAAAACATAAAATTTCTGAATGTCAAAAGGCACTGTTAAAAAGTTGACAGACAAATGATAGAGTAGGAAAGAATATTTGCAACAAATATGATAAGGTGTTAATTTCCCTTTTAGACAATGACTCTTGCGAATGAATAAAAGACAAGAAATATAACAGAAAAATGGGTACAAAAGATGATCTACCAATTATCAAATTACAAATGGTCAGTAAACATTTAAAAAGATGCTGTACCACAGTGGTGGTCAGGGATATGTATACTAAAGAAATAAAGAGATATTTTTTATGTATCAGAGAGACAGGAATTTTAAAAAGTGGATCAAATCTACTTTGGCCAAAGTGTGGATAAAACTGATACCTCTTAGGCACTATTGGTGAATGTGTGAATTGCTAAAACATTTTTGAAAGTCACTTGGTAATATTAAATTTATTTATTTATGTAAAAAACTTTTTTTAATTTTTAACTTTTTGAGAGACAGAGCACGAGCGGGAGAGGGGCAGAAAGAGAGGGAGACAGAAACTGAAGCAGGCTCCAGGCTCTGAGCTGTCAGCCCAGAGAATGATGCAGGGATTGAACCCACGAATGCAAGATAATGACCTGAGCCAAAGTCAGACGCTCAACCAAATGAACCACCCAGGCGCCCCATTATATTGAATTTAAATTGGCAGATCTTTGACCTAGAAATGCCACTTCTAGGAATCTAACTTACATAAATAAAAGCACTAGTTTTAAGGAGAAAGCTAAGTGAAACTGCATATTGCTGCATTTAAGAAATGAACACTCCCAAAAGCTAGAAGTGCCCTGAACATCCACCAATAACACAAATATCGAATAGGTTATTATTTTATGTATACTCTAGAATATTATTCAAACATTTACATAGGTCTACACTCATTGATTTAGAAAGATATCCACGATATATTTCTAAATGAAGTGAAAATAGCAAGGGCTAAATAATCTGTGTAATACATTTGAATTTTTATAAAGAGGCTGTATAGATGTAATATCTGGAGTACTGGGGGGACATCACAGAAAGACTTATGGAAGGATACATTCCAAAATGTTGGAAGCAGAAGAATGGTACTGGATTGGGGGAGGAGAGTATTAAGTTTTATATGTCCTTATTGCTTGAATTATTGCACGAAGCCTTCATTACTTTTATGAGTTGAATTATATCCCCCTCAAATTCATATTTAAAGTCCTAACCTCCCCAATACCTCAGAATGTGTCCTTATTTGAAATTAGCTGCAGATGTAATTAGCTAAGCTAAAATGAGATCATACTGTAGTAGGTGTATGGATATCCTTATGACTGGTATCCTTATGAAAAGGGGAAATTCACACGGAATCAGACAGGCATCGAGGGAAGCTGATGTGAAGACACAGGGAAAAGATGGCCATCTAAAGTCGAGGAGAGAGACGTGAACACCGACCGGCTCCCCTCACAGCCCTCAGAAGGAGCCAACCTTGTTGTCAACACCTTGCTCTTAGACTTCCAGCCTCCAAAACAGTGAGACAACAAATTTCTGTTGTTTAAGCCACCCGATTTGTGGTACTTTGTGATGGCAGCCCTAGCAAATGAATACAATTACTGTTAAAATTAAAAACCAATAAAGTATTTTGAAAAAGGCAAAGAATAAAAAGAACTGTATTTTGGGGGTGCCCGGGTGGCTCAGTTGGTTAAGCCATCGACTTCGGCTCAGGTCATGATCTCACGTTCGTGGGTTTGAGCCCCGTGTTGGGCTCTGTGCTGATGGCTCAGAGCCTGGAGCCTGCTTCGGATTTTGTATCTCCCTGTCTCTCTGCCCCTCCCCCTCTCATGCTCTGTCTCTCTCTGTCTCAAAAATAAATAAAACATTTAAAAAAAGAACTGTACTTTGTACGTTTGTGCATTCAAGAAACATTTACTAAGTATCTATAATGTGCTAGGTATTCTATTTTAATTATTTTGTGCTAGGTATTCTACTTTAATTATTTTTCTTAATATTCCAGAAATACCAGAAGGTAAGAATTAGTTGTCCGCATTTTACAGAAGTTCTGGAACTTTTCCAGTGTCACACAATGGATAAATTTCGGGGTAGAAGTCAGCACTGTGCTGTAGCTGCTTTTCTGTGCCAAATCCCACCACTGAGTACTTGATCTCCTCTTTGTCCATTTCCAATCTTTAGTGAGCATTCAGGAAAAAG
The DNA here is from genome assembly GCA_028646485.1 of Cryptoprocta ferox. Lineage (NCBI taxonomy): Eukaryota > Metazoa > Chordata > Mammalia > Carnivora > Eupleridae > Cryptoprocta > Cryptoprocta ferox. Next base: position 65,708,136 of record CM053571.1, read on the forward strand.
TTAGTTCTCCTGTCCCCATTTCTATAATGTCAATGTGAGGCACAGAATAATGATGTCAGAATGACATTGCCCATAAAGTATGATACCAAAGTGGAATGATTTTATGGAATCTCCTTTTATTGTATTGTATTGAAAGGAAAGACAGTGAACAATGGTTATAGTTTTTTCTTGGTTGTTTTCAACATTTCATGTTCATTTTTATCTTGCCAGTTGTCTAAGCTAGAGAGCTAAAAAATAGGAAGATGGAAGAAAGAAATATTTCAGAAGTCGTATGACTTAATCATAGATAGGTAGTTTGGCTCAACAACATATTTCAGAGTTTTATCAAGAAGTCAAATTAAAAACACCCATGACCTTGTGATACAGATGTTATATTTTCCAAATCTTTTAGTGTAGGGCAGAAGGTTTCTTTGTTGCTCTACTTAGAAAGAGCACTTTGATGACCTTTTCTATTAATTCTAGTGATGTCAATTATACATGCTGGATGCTTATTATTTTAGGCAACCATTCATGGATAAATTCTTACTCATCCAGATCAACAATTACTTACTATCATCCTCTCTCAGGTCAATTTGTTGCACCTTCCTCTTGGCACTAGTAAAAATACATATATAATGTATTTTTAACATGTATTCTCTTATGTTATATATGAGTGAGAATCTTTTACTAAATTGTAAACTTGTCAGGGTTTGAGACCCCTTAATTTCTATATTCATTAGGATCTCAAAGCCAGGCATATAATAAGTGACAAAGAGAGCAGAGAGGATTAGAGGTATAGGGTCAGTTAGCAGCGGGATGGCAGAAAAGCACCATCCCCTTCCGGACCGGAGACTACCTCATCATTCATCATCTCCCCCCCCCCCCCATGTACGACATCTCCAGCTGGCATGATCACAACTTGGTGGTTTGCAGGCCATTCCCTTTTCCAAATGCCCAATCCTCTTCCCATCCTTCTTCTGTCTCCTCTGTCCTTGGCAGAATACAGTTAGTAGCAGTGGTATCAGTGCCATTACTAGTACTGGTAATAGCTCATCCTTATATAGCACTTATTGTGTCAGGCACTGTTCTAAGGTTTTACATACACTAAATTTCTTAGATAGTTACTATTATTAGCCTAATTAAATGGACGATAAAACTGAAGTGCAAGGAGATTAATTAAGTTATATAGCTAATAAGTGATAGGGCCATAATTCAACACAGGCACTCTGGTTCCAGAGTCTATGCTCTAAACCACTATGTCTTCTCTTTAAAAAAATATTTATTTATTAATTCTTTTTTTTTCTCAAGTTATTTAACACATAGTGTGGTCTTGGCTTCAGGAGCAGGCCCCAGACCCAACGTGGGACTTGAACTCATGACCCCAAGATCAAGAGTCGCATGCTCTACCGACTGAGCCAGCCAAGTGCCCCTACCACTGTGTCTTCTTAACCAAGGTAACCATACCTGTAATTGATATGTGGTAGAGAAAGGGAATTGATAAAAGATTATGTATATAATTTTATATATCTATATTTAACTGTTCATAATTAAAATACAAATATCTCATTTAGTTGTCAAACTTCAGTGTAGGGCCAAGGCTTTTTCTTTGAGGATAAGTCTACTGCCTGAAGCTTCTCATAGTTGATCTTGCATTATTTTTATCCTTTCTTCATTTTTCATTAAAGAGGAAGAGAAATGTAAGTGCACTTGCAAAGTAATGAATGAAGTTATTTTTAGGTGTCTTACCTACACAATACAACAACTTCAATTTTTTTTATAGGGATTAATTCATGGAGAATTTCCAAAGCATTTGTTTTTAGAGACCAACAGTTCTATTCCTTTTCATGCTAAAATAGAATTGGTTTACAAAATACTTCATTTGAGTCCTTACAATCCTTAATACAATTGGCATACACTCTGGGGAATCAACACGTCTGACGTGATAAGCACACAAGTATTAGCGAGAGGAAAGTGTGGGGCACTTCGGAGGACACTTACTCCCACACGGAACCAGCAGCCATAGGTTCCAGACAGTATGTTTATAGAGGGGACAGGAGTGTTGGTTAATCTGATGTTAAGTGGCAGTGATTGAGCAAGTGCTAATGTATTGCGTGTCCTTGGAGGTCTCCGCTGTCCCTATGCTGGAAGACTTCTCTGGTCATGTCTCCACCTGACACAGAGGTAATTGCTTCCTCTTCAGTGAATGCACAGCACGCTGTTTCTAGTATATACTTACACTTTTTTAAAAAGTGTGGTGTTTTTTTTTTATTGTGATAAAATACACATAGCATCCATTTGCCATTTTCACCACTTCCATCTGTAGAGTTCAGTGGCATTAATTACATTCATACTGATATGCAGCCACCACCACCGCCCTTCTCCAGAACTCTTTTCTTCTGGCAGAGCCCAAACTTCGTACGCATTAAACAATAACTCTCCATTTCCTCTTCCCCTAATCCCTGGCAATCACTGTTTTACTTCTGTCTCTATGATTTTAAATATAAGAAGTACCTCATATAAGTGGAATCACACAGTATTAGTTTTTGTGTATAACAAATAAGCTAAGTGGCTTATTTCACTTAGCATAATGGCATCAAGGGTCATCCACACTGTAGCATGTGTCAGAGTTTCCTTTTTTGTGACTGAGTCATATTCCATTGTATGTATATACCACACTTTGTTTAGTGATTCATCTGTCTGGGGACAACTCGGTTGCTTCCATGTTTTAGCTACTGTGAGTAATGCTGTAATGGACGTGAGTGCACAGCTATCTCTTCAAGACCCTGTTTTCAATTCTTTTGGGTATTAAATGTGATTTTTTTTTTTTTTTTTTTTTGCTTTTTAAAATAGGTAGCTCTTCCTCCCTGGAATATGTACTAAATTTTATGTTTTTAGTGGATAGCACACTTCCTGGCACATTTAATAAAGGCTTGTTAATAAAACACACTCTTCTACAGATAACTGGAGGTTTCATCTAAGTAATCATGGCTCTAGGCCATGAGATTTGTACACAGAGTACTGCTCAAACCTGCAGTAAAGTTAATTTGAGAACATTACATAATTCTTGTCCTGAAACACTGTGAATCTATCACTAAGATTTCCTTTCCTCCTTTCTCCCTTTTCCCATCGGTAATTGTGTATAGAATTGTATAACATGTCTTCTCCCTAAAACTCTGAGGTCTACCTCATTTTTCTAACTGTAGATTCCTAAATGTAAGTTCTAGGTGGCAGAATTTTCCAAGGAAACCACAAATCACTCTTAATTCATGAGGTCTATTTATAAAAGAGTCTAAATCTTTAGAATAAAACATGAAATCTCATATTTTTACTTAGCATTTGATGCAGACATTTTGGATAGCTACTGAATGTTTACATCAGCTAACTGATCATCATTACTGCCCTGAAAAGATTCAATTTCCAACAGCTTAGAAGGCTGTATGAAACTTCTGTAGGGAGAGCATACATTTTAAAGTTTAAAATTTAAAAAAAAGAAAAAAAGGAATGCTTTGAAGCCATTGACATAGGCACACCAGAAACAATTTAGCAAAGAAACATTTCAAAAGAAAAAAGGAACCAAACCCTGATGAGGTTGCTTGCTGTCAGGGACTGTTTGAGCTAAACTGCTGACCTAGTGAAGTCTATGTTATTAGTGAAGTGTTATTAATAACCCTTTTAATGGGATGAGTTCTACATTTTTTCCCTCCTTCACTGCTTTTATAAGGAAACTATATATTTTTGGCTTCAGTCATGATATATTAACTTTATTTTTACAGTGATTTCCTTTATATACTTTTTAGTGGCATAATCTATGAGTGATGGTTTGAGAGAAAGACTAAGAGAATAGAAAAGGAAAAGACCAAAAGCAAAAAAGAAAGAAAGAAAGAAAGAAAGGAGAGGAAAGAAAGGAGAGAAAATAAAAAGCTCAGGAAATAAAGGAACTTTCTATTTATGAGGATTATTTGCGAGAATATTTTTTGTTTGCATCTTGAGATTGCAGCTGTCTTGCTAATTGTTTTTCCACTTGAGTTTTATTGAGCTAGGACTTTATCACTTTACATTTTTAAACGATACTATCATGTAAAGGTATCTGTAAGGGTGAGGGTCTGATTTCGGTAATGTGTTTATGATCTCATTTAAGGACATAAACTAAGGGGCCACAGAGGATGAGAAAGGATTTCAGAGGCTGCCCTCAAGTTCTCACTGCAGAAAACTGAAGGGGAACATGTGCAATTAGCCTCCATTGCTCTACTCCCAAACCAAAAATCTATCAAAGATACCCTTAGTTTTCATTGTAAACACACAAATCTGGAAAACAGTAGTGTTTTACTGTATTTGTCAGAAGTATCCCTGGGCAACAGCAAATTGGGTAATTTTGCTGCATTCCTTGTGTTACCTTCCTTTTAGCTGATGTTCTTGTTTACTCTCCCCTGAATACACGCACACACTGCCCAGCAGTGACCTAGAGAGGAAAGAGGAAGGGAGTATTTATTTACCAAGCTTACATTTACGTGGGGACATACACAATAAAAAATTAGTACACAGCATATGTCAGGTAGGAATAAGTACTCTGAAGTAAATTAAATCAGGAAAAGGGACTAGAGAATTATAAGGGCGCATGTGTGTATATGTGGGCATTTACGTGCGCATGCATGTGCATGCATGCTGGGGTGTACCTAATGAGGTGGTGCTTGAATCAAAGCTGGAAAGAATCACAGGCATGAGCTTTGTCACATCACCCTTAGGCTCAGGCAAGAGGGCAGCTTCCCCAGGCTCTGCTCGTTAGAGGGACCCACCTATCACAAACACACAAAAACAAATTTGTCCCAGAACACATAAGTGCTTCTGTTACTCAGAGTCTGGCACTCAATGCTGGCACAGCACAACTAGTGACCCTAACTGTCTCTTCTCGTGAATAAAACTGCTCAGTCCCCAGGGAAACTTGTCAGAAATCTCTCGTGCTGTGACCTCAAAACTAAAGGCCACAAGTATCCTAACGTTGTTAGGGTGGATGAGTTGCTCTGCCGTTCAAGCTGGAGAGGATACAAGTAAGATACAAGTAACAGCGGCACTAAGGTGAAAGACAGGTTAAATGGAGCTGTCGGATTCCACTCAGAAAAGAACAGATTGTTGCATAATGAAAAATTATTTCCCATTAATGCTAACTGTCCACTTCCTTCCTTCTCTTCATGTTCTGATATGTAGTTTTGGAGATACAAATTAATTCGACTTTTTACATTGAAATTAAATGGACATTGGAACACTAGAATTGTGGGTCATTTTATATATATAAAAACAGTTACTACAATTTACATACTTTTTCCAAAAAAGTACAATTTCATCTTTACTTAGACAATTTAATTAAATTTTTGATAGTCATTATAGATACTATTAAATTTAGAAATCTTTGATATTGTCTACTGTATCCTATAATAACCATAGCTTTACTTTACACAAAAGAAAAATTGTCACCAAGAAAGTCTATTTGTCAAGGCAAGAAAATATAGTATATTTCATTTGGCAGTTTGTTGTCTTATCATTTTATTTTATTTTATTTTTTTGTTTTTTGAGAGAGAGAGAGAGAGTGAGAGTGAGAGGTCACACGTGAGGAACAGAGAAAGAATCTCAAGCAGGCTCCATACCCAGCACAGAGCCTGATGCGGGGCTCAATCTCATGACCTGTAAGATAGTGAGCTGTAAGATAGACCTGAGCTGAAATCAAGAGTCAGATGATGCTCAACTGAGCCATCCAGGCACCCTTGTTGTCTAATCATTTTAAACACAATATACAGAGTCTCTATTTTCACTTTTGCCCTGGGACCTTGAAATGCGAGGGGTAGGTCTAGAACCCTTCCAAGATCTGAGGAAAGAAAGTTCTGGGCTGAGGGAAGAGCAAATGCAAAGGCTTTGATAAGAAAATGAGAATGGCACCTGTGGAGATCAGCACACAAGCCAGTTGTAGCAAGAGCTAGGTAAGCCAAAGTAGGAGCAATAAGAAACAAATGAGAGGTAAGCAGGGGCCAAATAATCTAGGTGTGGCATTGGACGAAATTTGGATTTTAGTCTAAGTGCTGTAGGGAAGCCTCTTGAAAACTGAATGCAGGAAACTGACGCCATAGGTATTTAAAAAAAATCACTCAGGTTGCTGTGGAGGAACAATGCTGGAACTGGGAGAAGAGCCACTAATCTATTGCGATAGTTCAGACAAGAGATCAATATCTCTCTAGCTGTGAGCTAGGGAGATAGTGGAGGAAGTCACTGAAGTTGGGATTTATTTTGAGATCAGTCAACAGTACTTGCTGATGAATTGACCGTGAAATGAGAGAGAAAGAGGGAAGACATGAGCGACTCCAAGGTTTCCAGATTAAGCAACAGGTGGGAAGACTGGGGAGACACTGAGTTTGGGTGGAGAAAATCAGGACTACTATCTTATATTAAATTTGAAACACTTGTTAGACATCCAAATGTAGATGTCTAGTAGGTAGTAGGTAGTGTGTCTGAGTGTAGAGTTGAAGAGATAAGTCAGGAGTGCTGGAATCTTGTTGGGACCCAGGACAAGCTGTTGTTTAGTCTTGAAATTGATGCAATTGTCTAGGGACTGGATGTAGATAGAGAAGAGAATGGAATCTTTCAATATTTAAAAGTTGGGAAAAGAAGGAGTCATCTCAGCTTAAATGTCACCCTCTGCAGAACCCTCCCTGATCCTTCAAGCTAAGTTTTGCTTCTAGTTGATACCAGAGTACCCTGTAGTTTTTACATTGATCAGTAACCCTTATGAAACAATAAGACAACCCCCTATTTCTCATTCCCTCCAAATTGCAAGCTTCTAGAGGAGAAAAACCTTGTCTTATATGCTTTTTTATCCCCAGCATCTGATATAGTATTTGGGTTCTACTAGAATTCAATAAATATTTCTTGAATAAATGAATTGTTAAGCATTTATTTAAAAATTTGAAGATACTTAATTTTTATAATTAAAGTCATCAAAAAGTGTTCTTTTTAAAAAAAATCACTGATTTTATTATTGTTTTTAAATAATGTATCAGTAATTTTCCCAATTAAATCATCTCATCTATTTATTTGCAAAACATTTAAAAAATGTGTCACCTCAGGTATCCATGTTCATGGAAAGGAAGACTCAATATTGTCAAGTTGTTAGTTCTTCTAAACTTGATCTATAGATTCAATGTAATATGAATCAAAATCCCAGAAAATTATTTTCAGACTATTCACAAACTGATTTTAACTTTATACAGAGAGGCAAAAGACTCAGAATAGCAACACAATATTGAAGGAGAAGAACAAAGTTGGAGGACTGATACTACCTGAGTTCAAGATTTACTGTAAGTTACAATAATCAGGAGAGTGTGGTATTGACAATATTATGGACAAACAGATCAATGGAAGAGAATAAAAAACTCAGACTCACATACATATAGCCAACTGATATTTAATCAAAACAGTACAATGGATAAAAAGTGTTTTCAAGAAATGATGCTAAAACAATTGGACATCCACTCACACACAAAAAATGAATCTAGACACAGACTTCACATACTTCAAAAAATTAAATCAAAATTGACCAAAGAATTAAATACAAAGCACAAAACAATGAAATTCCTAGAAGATAACATAGAAAATCCAGATAACCTTGGGCAAGTTAATGGCTTTTTAAGATGCTAAAGGCACAATCCATGAAAGAAACACTTGATAAGCTAGACTTCATTAAAATTAAATTTTTCTGCTCTGTGAAAAACACTGTCAACAGAATGAGAAGTCAAGCCATAAACTGGGAGAAGATGTTTGCAAAAGACATATCAGATAAAGGATTGTTATCCAAGATATACAAAGGACTCTTAAAACAATAAGAAAACAAATAGCCCAATTAAACAAATAGCTCAATTAAAAAATGAGTGGAAGATCTGAACAGATACTTCACCAAAGAAGATAAAAAGATCACAAATAAGCATATGAAAAGATGACATCATATGTCATTAGGGAAATGCAAATTAAAACAACAATGAGGTAATGCTACACATTTATTAGAATGGCTAAAGTCTAAAACCCTGACAACAACAAATGGTGGAGAGGATGTGGAGCAACAGGAGCTCCATTCATTGCTGGCAGGAACGCAAAATAATACAGCCACTTTGGAAGACAGTTTGGCAGCTTCTTCCAAAACTAAAAATACTCTTACCATCTGATTCAGAAATTGTGCTCCTTGTTATTTACCCAAAGAATCTGAAAGCTTATGTCCACACAAAAATGTGCACATGGGTGTTTATCGCAGCTTTATTCATAGCTGCCCAAACCTGGAAGTAACCAAGATGTCCTTCAGTAGGTGAATGGGTAAATAAAGTGTAGTATAGCCAGACAATAGAATATCATTAAATGCTAAAAGGGAATGAGCATCAAGGTATGAAAAGGCATGGAGGAAATCTGAAATGCATATTACTAAGTGAAAGAAGGCAATCTGAAAAGGCTACATACTATATGATTCTTCTAACTATAGGACATTCTGGAAAAGGCAAACTGTAGAGACAGTAAAAAGATCAGTGATTTCTAGGGGTTAAAAGGGAAGGAGGGATGAAAAGGCAGAACATAGATTTTAAGGGCAGTGAAACTATTTTGTACGACACTATAATAGTGATACATGTCATTACACATGTTATACACTTGTTAAAACCCATAGAATGTATACCAAGAGTGACTCCTAATGTAAACTATGGACTTTGGGTGATAAGGATGCATCAATGTAGGTTTGTCTTTTATAATGAGTGTACAACTCTGGTGTGGGATGCTGATTCTTAGGGAGGTTGGGGGTTGGTGGGGAAGAGAAGAATATATGGGAGCTCTCTGCACTTTCTGCTCAATTTTGCTGTGAATCTAAAATTGCTCTTAAAAATAGTCTATTTAAAAAATCATCATTCTGGGTATCACTGTCTTTCACTTCCTAATGTTCAGTGTCTTGAAAATAACTGTTTCAAATTTGTGGATGTATCTGTATGGTGGAAGGGTACACTGGTCTGTTTGACTCCATCTTAGCTGGAAGTGGAAGTATCTCTCTAACATTTGTGTTGGACTCACGGATAAAATTGTATCAGAAGAAATAACTTCTACATTATTTTTTTGTGTAAAAACTATACTTTTGTATGTTTAAGTTCCTTTAAGAACTGCTAATTTTAGGGAAACCTTTAGAAACAGTTCCCTAATAGGCATAACCAGGCTTCCTGCCCAATTTTGAAAAAGGCAGTCTTCAGTATTGCCCCATTCTCTCAGGTGGTGACTTCTTAATTCCCATATCCAGTGCCTTGGGACCTCCTGCGTCTCCAGAATTCCCTTCACATCCTACTTTACTCAACTCTTTACTTGCTTCTCAAGTCTTTACTCTATTTTGGTTCAGACAATCTGCTCTGGACTATAGCCTGCCCTTGGCTAATACAAACCACAGAGAGAATTGATATTATTGACACAGAGAGAATTGATAAAGACTCCAATGACAGAAATTCTAGGTGTTCTGGCAGGCTGGTGGAAGTGATATTTTTAGGTAGGCCAGAGTTTTGATGTTCCTGTATCACAGACATTAGGCTGGCTCCTAGTCTCCCTTTTTTCGGATCAACCTCATCAACAGATAAGTGCCTTTGGCTTTTCCTTTATTAATAAAAATGAATTAGTTTCCACTTTTGAATTTCTCTATATTTCCTTTAAAAAGAGCCACAAGTAAAAGTAAAATGGTCAAAGTGGTCAGCAGTGTGTAGACAATACTGTGGCTTTGTCTTTGGTGTTGGGAATAGAAACATAAAACAGCAGAAGTAGAAATATAGTCCTTGTCCTCAAATAATTTACAACCTACTTAAGTCGGTTCCAAAGACAAGTATTTAACCCAGCAGGAAATAAAAACATGGAAGGTGAACAAGCACACAAATATTCTTACTGGCTTATAACCTCAGATCTTCCCACTCTTACCCATGTGTGAGAGTGATGATGTGTTTAATGTTAACTTACGGACAAAACCACAGAGGGCAGTGTGCTCAGATCCCAAGTCTGTGGCTTACATTGCATCATTTGAACTGAAGTTCACTGACACAACAGACCAGGCTTATTGTGATGAGCCAACAAGTACATGGATAAAGGAGTCTGGTGAAAGAGTCCTGTATTTATAGAAGTGGTTCTGCTTCATGACATCATACTCAGTGTGGTTATGTTTTACTCATTTCAAAGCAAGGGACATCTGTCCTATCCTAAAAAAACCCAGACCACTAGAGAAGAAAAAAATCTATTTCATTTAGAGGAAATGTACACTTAAGTATATGAACTGTATAATCGGCATAGAGTGGAACACATTTGTTATGTGAAGATTAGATGCTGAGAGTAGGTTGATTATTTCCACAGACAAGAGATTTTTAATATCTAAAAATAACTACAGTTAGTCACTGTAGTTGCATAACTTTCTATTCTAATCTACTATTTGAAAAGCAAATTTATCTATTGGAATCTAAAGATATGTGTTACAGGGGTATTTCATACATGGCAGATTTTCAAAGTCCTGCAATGATGACATTGATATAGTGCCACTACCCTGTTATAACCTTTGTATATTATTTAAGTGTAACAAATACTTCATTCATGGCTTGCCCTAAACTTTGCATTTGGTGACACTATTGCTGCTGTGTTAATATCAGGTCTATTAAGCTGGACCTTATGGTCCATTACCCTTTCTTTAGATTTGACCCCATGAAGTTTAGGGGTCTTGAGCACAGTGTGAAAAAGCAAAGGGTTTCACTCTCACCCAAGGAGCTCATTAGGACTTTATAGAAACACAATAAATACTCACACAGTACTAACACTTGCACTGAGGGATGCTCACCAGACACACAGCCTGGTGTCAGAAGGTGACCATTGTTCCTTTTATCCAAGCCTGCACACTGCGTTAGCCTGCTCACTAAAGAGAGTGCTCATTTGTAATCTGGCATCTTTTTCTTTGTCAGAAGGATTCACTTACTGGTATTCTGGCATTCTGGGATTTTTTTTCCTACCCTTCTATGTCTTGATCTGTTTATTAATGCTTCCACTTAAAATCTGCATAGCGTAATTTCAATCAACCTCTACAGTTCATGAAACAATCCCAAAGGGAACTGCTCACAGCAATATCTGAACAGCAGGCCCTTATTCTCTCATAAACTACACTATCATTCACTAATCCCATTTGCCTTATTAAATACAGTTTTATAATGCAGGTAAATATTATTCGATTGGCTCAGGGGCACCTGCCACCATCACTGTAAATACTTTAGCTTCAATTTTAAAGTCGAGTGAGCATTAACTCTCTGGTATACCTTCTCATATTTTAAAATGCTATAGTAAAGAGTTATGTCATTACATGGACCAAAATTTGATCGTATCATATTATTATGCCCAACCACCGCCATAAGCAGGTTTCCCTTTTTAAAACAGATTTCAGTCTGAAAGTGTCATGGAACATTTTCTTCCAGGGGCTTGTAGGCAGCATGAAATGGGATTTCTCTCCAGAAGTAGAAGCAGTTTGTTACTATGAAGACCTTGTACCTAGGGATGGCTTTTATGAGGTTCCACTGGAGACTCCAATTCTGCTATTCAAATTAATCAGATTTCCTTGGGCAGAATGCCTCTGGATCCTCCTACAAAGCCTCTTTTCCTCTTCCTACTCTGCAAATTACTTAACGAAAACACTGGATTATACAAAACAAAAGGGTTTTTCTGCTTATGTCAATCAAGCATTGATGGTTTTATTTTTGTTTCTAAAACAAGAAAATGAAGGGAAAATTTTGTTTTATAAAGTTTGGATGCATCACCTCACGGCATAATTTTCCAAGACCATTTCACTGGAGGCCTGGGGAAAATATTGGCAACTCAATAAGGTCCAACTTGAGCCCATGTGATAAGACTCAAATATAAGCCAAATTAACTTTTTTTTTTCTTTTTTACTAACCAGCTACTCTTTAAAGAGAAAAGTGATCTAGAATATGGGGCAGGCATATGCCAAGAACATCCACTCACCTTTTACTAAGTTGGGAGCTCTGCTATTCATATTGCAGATGTAAAACTGGATAAGACCACACTAGGAGTCAACAGCTTGGTGAAATAGACTCAACTCACCACCATACAACATAGCAACATATACCACTAATAGAGGCTGGGACAGAGGAGGGGAGAGTAAGGGGACAGAAGGAGGGGAAGAAATAAACTTTGAAGGAGGAGAATTTTCCTAGGCAGTTAGTGGGGGAAAGGCATTCTATGCAGATTGTACAGCATGAAGGAGGAAGACATCCAGGTGTGAAAGCTCCTGGTGTACTTAGGGAGTACTCTCCCTGCACGCTTGAGGCAGGAAGCTGGGAGTTGGGAGGTGATGAGAAATGTCCTTGGGAAGGACAGAGCTAGTATGTGAAGGCTCCAGGTATCCTCCTAAGAAGGAATTTGCTATTTCTCTTGGTGACACTGAAGGATTTCAAGGATCCACTGAAGGAAATGAAAGGAACCACTGATATAGTCGGATCATTGCTCCAGAAAGACAACTGAGGGAAAGGTGGAGGATAATCTGGAGAGGGAGTCATCTGTTCACAGAGGATGATAGAAGCTATTACAAGAATCCATGTAGACAATCTATAAAGGCCTAAACCAGGGAGGTGGAAAAGAAGTATATATTTAGGAGACATTTATGAAGAAGAATTAATAGAACTTAATGACCAACTGCTAATGCAGATGAGCAGTGAGAGATAAGAGAAAGAGATAAGCTAAAGTCTCTAAGCTGGGTGGTTGTAAATCGTGATTCCTAAGAGCAGGTTATGGAGAGTATAGTAAGATTGGTTTTGAACGAGGTGAGTTTGAGACACTAACTGGAGAACTTTGGGTTATTGGAAATATGAACTCGGGGAAAAAAAATGTCAGGAGGAGTTTGAGAATCATCTTCCCAGAAGTGAAAGTGGAAGCCATAGGAGTATGGGAGAGAGTTTCGGGAGAAGTAGAAAGATTTCTGGTTATGTATCACTTCCAAAGGACAGAGAGTTTTCCAAGATGCTGTGTTGAAGAATTTAAGGCCCCCTTCAGGTGTAGTGGGAAAGAACACCACTAGTATCGACCATTGGCTCCAGAGAGGGAAGTGGTTGCATCTGTGTCAGATGTTAGCCATTCCCAGTAACAGAAGGAAGGGACTCAAGAACAAACCCTGGAGAACACCAGTCCTTAAGGGATGGTTGGAAAGTTTGTGCTGGCAAAAGAGAGCAAGAACAGAGTTAGGAGGAAAATGAGCCAGTCTGTAGTATCTTAGTTAGTGCAGCATCTCAGACATTATAGTCAATAGCTATTTGTTGAAGGGATGGATACATTATAAAATCAAGTGTTGACAACCCTACTGCTATTGAGGTGATATGGAAGGTCAGAAGGTTGATTCATAACAATGGTAACAACAATATCTTCAGGTACTTTGGGTTAAGGATATTAATGCTTTGGTTATTTTCTCTATGCGAGAGTGCTATTTTCCCACAAATACGGAAATTATTCTAGTGTATGATCATTTGGAATATTTGGGTTAAAACTACAGAAAAAATTATTAAAACAGTAACAGTATAAAAATTTGTATGATTTGATGTAGAAAGTTATATTGAGAAATTAAGTAGAAAAATAATGGTTAAAGAGAAAAAATGAAAATGAAGGAAGGGTACTCTTTGGGAGGTATCTAGACAGACATGACCTAAATTCTCCCTTTTATACCCTAAAAGACAAATTTTTTTTTAAAGTTTATTTATTTATTTTGAGAGAGACAGAGGGACTGCAAGTGGTAGAGGGGCAGAGAGAGCGAGAGAGCAAGAGAGGGGGAGAGAGAGAGAGAGAGAGAGGAATATCCCAACCAGTCTCCATGCTGTAGCCTGAGCTGAATTCAAGAGTTGGATGCTTAACCAACTGAGCCACCCAGGTGCCCCTATAAGACAAATGCTTTTAAGAATCAAAGGAAAGCAGGTGCTCCATCTATCCAGATAATATAGAGAATCAAATACTTCCAGCTTGCAGTGAGCATGCAAACACCACTACCCTGTTATTTAGGCATTTTGTATTTGAAGAGACTTCTTTGCCTCTGAAATTGGGAATCTAAAAAAAGTAACTATTGATCTATTAAATACTTTCTTCTGAATATCAAGCCTGAGTATCACACTGGTCAACCTGTCATGGGTATGTGGCAGAATAAACTAAAGGGTGGAGAGGATTTAAAAACAAGTGGAATGTAGTTGGTACCATGAGGAGACAATGTTTTAGAATTGTATTATGTCTGTTGGATGGTAGTAGGGCAAGGGGAACAAGTACCAACACAGAAACACAAATATATTCAGTAATTATAATACATATGGTGAGATTAAAGTCCACAGAAGGAAGAAATCACATCTTCCTTCTTTGGAAGGAAGGAAGAAGAATCAGCAAAACCTCTTTGCAAGACTTTCCAAAACCTTCCAAAGAAGAACAAGAAGACTGGAAAAGCCTCTTTGAAGAAGGTAGGGTTTGCACTGAGCCTCAAAGAAAAAGCACATAAAATTCTCATCAGTGGGCAGTAGGAAGTAAGGTAAAGGCAGGCAACTTGAGCAAGGGCAAAGGAAGGAAAATCTGGCAAATTCTGGAAGAGGAAATGAACCAACCAACCCACACAAGACCCTTGAGGACTCTGGAGTCTCTGACTCCATTCTTCACCACCCCATCTTACTCCCCTTTGCCCTTCTGTGTCTCCTTTGGCTTTGGGTCAGGCAATGGTTGCTTGGGCTCCTGCCAAATGAAAAAGAAGTGTGAAGGTGCCCCCATGTCGCCTCTATCTCTTACGGTTCATAATGCTCTGAGATGATGCCGGCTCAAGGTTTTGGAAGCCAGCTTCCCCCAGATGTTGGAAGAAGAATTCACTGATGTAAGTCTGAAAACCTCAGAGGACCTACAACAAAAGAACATTTCACTAAAAATGGGAAGGCAGGAATAAGTTATCTTACATGGGCTGTGAGGAGGTGCTGGAAGAGGGATGCCAATATTCTGAACTTTTGTAGCTCTAAGGGTTGGAAAATATTACTTATCTTTGGATAAGAGTCTTGCTTTTTTTCTGGGAAGCACAGCTTTTTTGGTAAGCTTTGTAACCACACAGATGTGATGTGCCCTACTTATTGCTATAGGGGCAGCCCTGAATTGGTCATCTAAACTCAGCTGTTTCTAACAGAGGCAGAGTAGCCTTGCTGGGATTAAATGCTAGACTTTTGGCTTTCATTTGCCAGAATTTGGTACAAGCTTCTTGATGGCAAGATCCATCTTTTATGCTTCTTTATGTCGGCCACATTTCATTTTATTTTGCTTAATACATTTTTCTGTCTTGATAATTGCCTGGCCCTCTACTTTACTGAGTTATTTAAACACAGAACACTGAGAGAGAGGGGGCTCTGAGAAAGAGTTTCATTATCCCTTGGGGCTTTTAATGGTTTAACTGAAACTTATTTTTTGAAAGTATAAAATTAATACATACCTCACAATAACCAAAAGGTGGAAGCAACCCAAATGTCTATCAAGAGATGAATGGATAAACAAGATGTGGTATATACATACAATGGAGATTTATTCAGCCCTGAAAGGGAAAGGCAGTCTGATACATGCTACAAAGTGGATGAACCTGAAAAACATCAACTGAACGATGCCATACCCAAAGGTCTTATAAGATTCCATTTATAGGAAATCTTACACACATCCATTTATATGAACTATCTAGAATGGGCAAATCTACAGAGACAGAAAGCTGATTAGTGACCGTCAGGCACTGGGGAGAGTGGAAGATGAGGAGTGAATGCCTAATATATAGAGAGTTCTCCCTTTGAGGGGATGTAGTATTTCTGGAACCAGATTGGTGATGGTTGCACAGCATTGAGAGTGAACTTAATACCACTGCCTGGTATATTGTGGTTAAAATGGTAAGTTTTATGTTATATGTATTTTGATATAATAAAAAATAAATTTAAAAAATTAATTCATGTTCATTGTAGAAAATCTATCCCCCACTGAATTGAATTCCTTGGCAGTGTTGCCAAATAAAGTACTACACTTCTCTGAAAAAATTATTCATTGTTTATCTGAAATTCTAACTTAATGAGAATCTTATTTATTTATGCTAAACCTGGCAGCACTACTGAGTGTGAAAATTTTGGTTTTGTGATTGCTTTATCCTAAGCACTTAAGATAGTGTCTGGAACATGGTAGATATATCCTCAATAAATATGCCACATGAATATAAATTTCAAAAGACATATACAAATGGAAACTAAACTACAGAAAGAAGAAACTAAAGTCATTCACAGATCCACTGACCAAGAAAAATAACTCAGAATTTTTGGCTACTTCTACCTATAGCCTTCCTTCTATGTATTCTGTTTCTTGGTTATTACTGTAGGCCAAGTGCATATCCAACTTTTTTTCATTGATGACTTTAACATAAGCATCCATCAGGCTACCAAGCTCTCCTAATAAACATAAATTGTAGAAGCTGAACAATGATGCATTGTATAGCTATATCACAATTTGCTTACTTATTGTCAGATCATAAAATAATATGTTGTTTAAGAAATTTTTTAATGCTTTATATAGTGTGTCAGTAAACAAATTGGTCTCTAAATCCTTGCTTTTTATTTTCCTAAGATAAATTAATAGAAGAGTTACTAAATCAAAGGAAATATGCATCTTACGGCTGTTGATCTATATTGAAATATTGATTTCCAAAGGGTTGGGTTAATATCTGCTTCTTCTAACTGTGATGAATTCAACCGCTCATTTCACAGCTCTGGCCAGTATCTTTATGACAGTTTAAAATCTTTGCTAATTTGATAGAGGAAAGATAATATCTGATTGTTTTCCCTTATGACTTTTTAAAAAAATGAAAATAGAACATTCCCCCACACATTTGCTAACCAATCATTTCTTTTGTGACTAGATATTGCTGATATACTTAGTGGAAAGTCTTACCGTTCTCACTAATTTGTATGCACTTATATATAAATCCTTTGCCTGCCATTCTTTTAATAAATAGTATTTTTGGTTTGTTGTTAAATTTTGGTCATTCTTTTTGTGATAAGGGTTTTATTAAAAGATAGGATTGCTGGTTTGTTTGTTACTGCCTCCCACAATTTCCTTTTGGTCTGAAATGCTGGCAGAGTCAGCATCACTTCAGGGTCTCAGTGTTTGAGATTGGACAAAAGGAAAGAACGTAAAGACAAAACAAGAGAATTTGGTCATTGGAGAGCATCATTATCCAACTGGCTTCCCTTCTTCTCGTGTAGTGCGTCCTGTTGGTCTTGGTCAGCCAGAGTCTGAGCTACTGCTTTACCTACTTCAGTGTGGGTGGCTTTACTGTCAAAGCCCCACCCGCCATATCACCATATCTAACCGTATCTAATTTTTTGTGTGTGGGTTTTTTTGTTTTTGTTTTTTTACTTTGCTGGCTTGATGATGGTCACTTTTACACCCATCCAGTGGTTTTTGGTACTGTCAACAAATTTTCATGACATTTACACAGTGAAAAGTTTAACTCTGGAGAATTCATTTTAAGATGAATGCGAACCAAGAACACCTTGTACCTAAAGTTCATGACTGTCCTTTAGGGCATGAAAAATAATTTAATAACAACAACTCAACTTAGAAGGACTAACTGTCCTGTGACAATAGACCAGCATACAAGATGATCGTTGGGGCAGAGAAAGAAAATACTAGCACTTCTGCTTATATTTATTGTAGATCACCTTGTAAAGTTTTCATTATTTATTCACCTTATAATGCGTATATTTTAGTAAATAAACAAACATAATTTGGAGGAATGTACTGATTTTTTATTTTAGTAGTACACAAATATGCCTTGGAAATGACTGTAAGAGAAAACTAGAAGGTATTACCATTAGAGAAAGCGGCACCAAAGAAAAGAATAAAAATGAGGAGAAACATTGAATAAACCTTCATTCACATTTATTAGTTCCCTATCACAGAGCTGAATGGCATCCAAAAGTTACTTTTTATAAGATGGGTTTTCACTTCTTTTGACAGTATTTTGAATGAAATCTGATTGCACTGAGGAAATTTACTCATGCAGGAGGTCCAAACTCTGCGAATAGTAAACTAGCAGTAATTTTAGAGTAAAAAAAAAACCCCAAAACCTTTATGAACCCAGATGGAATGATGTTATTTTAAATCAGTTAAACTAAGTTTTATTTTTAAGAGGTATCCTGCAGAGTGATCAGGGAAGACAGATAAATGCACTGTTAGAGTTTGTGGGATAGGAGTTTAGGAGTTTCTGATATATAATATAGCACATTTCATTTTTTGAGTTACAATTTTTTTTAGTATGCTTTACTACCATTTTAAATTTGCTTTGTTGTAAGTTTAACATCAGCATATAACCAGATATCTAGCATCTTCACTATTTCCTCTTCCAGGTTTGTTTTAGTCAGGCAAACACCAGGGGTATGGTGGATGTGACTGCTTACAGTGCACAGCTTTTGTAGTGTTTGCTGAGCTTGCAACGACTCCTTTACTTCCTTCTCATCTAACTGAGGCTAGGCCCATAGCAGCCATTTTGAGAAATATAACTCCACCCTTCAAGGAAAACTTTTATTATATTTATACTGCTGATCACATTACAGTGGGTCAAATCTCCATGAAGATTTGGGAGTAGAGGAAACCGATGGCAGAAGAGAAAAAGAAATGGAAAACAGAAAGTGAGCTGAGAGGCAGGATTATGAATTTTCTGGAGATTCCCATTTTCAGTACCCATTAGCCTCTTCTTTCCTTAAAGTCTGAGATTTCTCTTGAATTGCCTTGCAGTCCCTTGAATCATTACGTCCTTGTGATATATTTCTCTTTGTTTTTGTGTTTTTTATTTAAAAAATTTGTTTAATGTTTATTTACTTTTGAGAGAGAGAGAGAGAGAGAGAGAGAGAGAGGCAGAGAGAGGGAGACACAGAATCTGAAGCAGCTCCAGGCTCTGAGCTGTCAGCACAGAGACTGATGTGGAGCTTGAACTCAAAAACTGCAAGACTGTGACCTGAGCTAAGGTTGGACGCTTAACCAACTAGCCACCCCGGTGTCCTTATTTTTGGTATTTAAGAGCTAGCTACAATTGGTTTCACATACCAGCAACCAGAGTCCTAACGCACATGTTACTTGGCCTTCACAGCTTTAGAGTGTGGAGCAGTATGCTGGCAGATAGAAGGCTGTCCACTCTCCTGTTAGAAGGTGTTCTGAAAACCCAAGCACAGCCTCTGTTCTGCTTAATTCAACAGGCCCAATTTCCCTACAGGTTCCTTCACATATGTTAATAGTTTGTGTGACTGACAGTCACAGCAATTGCAGTTGCTAAAGTGGCCAAAGTCATTGGCTTTACCCTAATGACAGTTGGTTTTTCAATACATTGCATGGTCAGAAACATATTTTCTGCAATTAATCAATTGTGTTACTTTAAATGTGTCTGTGGTTCTGTGGGAGTGTTTTTCCAGTGAAGCCACAGGCTTCTGGGAGCTTTTCTCTGCAGAAGTCAGAGGAACAGAGATTCAATGGAGTATGGGCTTGAAGACTGTAAGGGGTGTCTTCTCTAAAGGCCTGGAGAAGGCAGTAAGAGTGCCCTTCTGAGGAGCTCTAAAGTTCCTTATGGGCAACTAGGAGCTCAACTTAGGTGTCATTTGAATAATGAAAATTACTTTGTAGTCAAAATGGTGAGGTCTGAACATACTAGCTATATTTCCTAAAATAAGAGGTTCTGCTTAACTCATCAGCAGACAGCTGCTCACATAATTTGATTTGAAAGATACGGCAAGGTTTCTCGCTCTAAAAAATAATTCCCTCTCAGAGCACATCACCCACTCCTACAGGAAATTCCAACCTTCTTTGATCAGACAACTTCGGGAGAGCCAGGAATTGTCCCCAGAAGGTTAAACTACAGATGTTATCTAGGAGCAAAGGAGAATCCTCAGGGTTCTATTGATCTCCTCTCACTGTCCACCGGCAAGCATAGGTTTATTATTAGGCCAACAAACTGTTGCCTAGGAAACCAGAAAAGTGGTAGGGGTGAGAGGTGAGTACAGGAGAGGGGTAAAGTTAGAGGATGTTATCAAATAACCTGGGGTAGACATGAATCCTCGGGGCTGAGCATGGAAGGTTGCAACAAGAAGAGCCCACACAATGACCCCATTGTGGTTGGGCTACTAGAGAAATTATAAAAGAGACCAAGGGCCGTGTGAAGAAATATCCTCAATGATGATACAAAAACAGAATGTCTCAGGCACCTTAAAGCTTTGCCTTGCTATCTAGTTGATCAGAACAACAAGCTATTTGAAGAATTTGTATTAATACCTGGAAGTATTCTCTTGAGTTCCTCAAATACCCACTATATTTTTGAGAAAGTAAGGATCCATTATAAATGACTACCTTTGTTCTTCTGCCTTTTTAAAAAAAGTATTATCACGTGAAGAGGATTCATGGTAGCTATGTATACACATCACTGCAGCAGAATTGGATGGGAACAGATTTACGCCCACACTAATTCACTCTTGCCCTGAAGTTAACCCTGACAGTGGTGAAACTGGCATGTCTTTGGACTAAAGTTGCCAGATAGAGCAAATAAAAAAACAAGACATCCAGTTAAATTTGAATTTAAAATTCAAATTAAAATTTAACCATGTGTTCTGTATTTTATCTGGCAACTCTACTTTGGAACTAATGGGGAGTGTCTATTTCTCATAGACATACTTGTCATATTTATATAGAAAGCAACCCAAACTGGTAACTGAATATTCAATTCAACTCATGAAACAATTACTGGGCAGGCACTTCCTTTTTGTGAACTATTGTGTTAGGCTGTGGGGAAATCAAACATGATTAAAATATCGTCACTATGTGTTGCATGCTTATAATCTAAAGGGAAAAGCATTTGTGTAAATAACCATCAATAATACAAGGCAGAAGGAAATGTGCCAAATAGATTCTGTTTTAAGACTACAGAGGAAGGGGGGCACCTGGGTGGCTCAGTTGGTTGAGTGTCCAACTTCAGCTCAGGTCATGATCTTATGGTGTGTGAGTTCAGGCTCTCTGCTGTCAGCACTGAGTCTGCTTCAAATCTTCTGTCCCCCTGTCTCTCTGCCCCTCCTGCTCATGCTCTCTCTCTCTCATTCTCTCTCTCTCTCAAAAGTAAATTAACATTTAAAAAAAGAAGACTACAGAGGAAGGAGTGAATAAATTTGATGGAAAGGGTCTGGGTAGAACTTTGAAGAATATGCAGCATCTCTGTCAACAGAAAAGGGAGAGAAGGTATTCCAGGCTCAGGGAACAGTTAACATGAGCAAAAGCTTGGAGGGATGATTACTCATGGTCCATGTTTGAGAAATGGTGAACAGACTAGTGCCAGGAGCACAGAATACACAGAGAAATGAGGTGGAGTTGATGCTGAAAAAGGTAGGTTAGGGCTGGATGGAGGATGGTTTTGGATGTTATGCTAATAGTTAACACTTACTTTCATAAGCAACAATATGGAGGTGGAGGAAGAGCCTATTTTTTTTTTAAATTTTTTAAATTTTTTGAGTCTAAAGTATTCTAAAATGAAAGAGCATAATCCATCCTGTGTTTCAGATGATACATCTGTAGCAACGTAATGAGGGATGGGTGAGGCAAGAGTTTAGAGGCAGGGAGTTGTAGCTTAGCAGGATGATTGTAATTATTGTCAAACTGGGAATTATACTCATGACGTTGGGAAAAATTAATCACTCTCTCTTTAATGTCCTGAAAAGCTTACTTTCTGGTTTTGAGGTAGAGTAAGAGCCCCTTTGATACCCTTTCTGTTGTTGATCCTGGCCTTCGAGGTCCTACTTGGCCCATACCTGCATTTCCTTCCTCATAGCTGGCAGCTCTGTATCCCCCTGCATACATAACCTAAGTGGTACACAGGACAGTTCTCTGGATAACAAATACCCCAAAACCCCTGTGCACTGAAAACTTGAACTCACAGCTCTGTTTCTAAGGTAAAAGGGAAGTGCTTGTGGTGGTTACAGGGATTGGGAGAAGCATGAATAAATTACTTACCACAAACTTCTTCTCTCCATAGATTTGTAATTTCATGTTCTTTATGGAAAGGATAATTTTATTTTTACTATTAAGCACATATCTTCATTTCAGGCTCAATGCCATCTTCGTTTAGGTTTCCTTACTGACCACCTTTGTATCTGTAATAAGAAATAAAACAAATCAATACCCCTAATGGTAACTAAAACTTATTAACTATTATTAAACACTTTGGATTTTTTAGTCACTGTATTAAGTGCTTTATATGAATTACCTCATTTAATCTTCCCACTATCCTATGAAAGGATCAGAGACATTATTAAGAGATAATTCATGCAAGAAGAACAATGAAAAAAATCATAAGAATTATTAAAATTCTAAAAGGTGTATCAAAGACATGCAAATTATTTTAAAAGACGCTATTTTCACTTATTAATTTGGGCCATATTAAGAAGAAATAACACCAAGTGCTGGTTTCAATATAGTTTCATGTACCTAGTAGGATGAACATTGATTAGACTTTTATGGAAAGCCAGCTTTCAATAAGTAAAATTTTCATGCCCCATGATCTAGAAATTATATGAGGAAATTTGTGCCAAAAAATCATGAGAAAGGTATAAAAGATTATAGTATTAGGAAGTTCATTATAATATATATTATTGGAAAATGAAAAAGACCTAAATACTTAAGAATAAGAGACTTGTGAATTGTTTTCTAATTGTTGCTTACAGGCCTATTTGGTTAGGAGTATGGAAAATGACTTTTTTGTTCATTCTTAAAATTTCTTTGAGAAAGCTATTAAAGCAGTTTAAAAGTGCTCTCCACTTTAAGACACTATAGATTATAATACAAATAGTATTTTAAAAGAAATTAAACTTTCTTCCTTAACTTATTTTTCTTTATCCTCTACTATATCCATACAGTGGAAGCATAAACATGGCTTAAAAGTTTACGTTAATTTTTTAACCTTTTTAATTAACAATCAATATTCTTCAAACCATAAAATTTAGGAATTATCATATAATAACTTATACTTATGCAAATAAGCCCATATGACAGTCTTGTCATATTGTTAATGATTTTTCTCTTTGAGTCTTTCCCCATAGCTGGATTCAGTCTATAGTGAGCCATTTTAAAAAAAAATTTTTTTTTGAGTGACAGAAAAGAAGTGATGTGAGCACCTAGCCAAGCCATCGAACTTCTTTTCCCGTTTAAATGAAATACTAAAAAAGAAAAAAAATATCTCGAGCCCTGCTGCTGCTTCAATTTGTTCCTGCTAATTCTTTAGATGTAATTTCTCCCTCAACATACAAACTTGGTTTCATTTAGTCTTTTTGAGTCTAGTGGGCTCTCTGTCTAAATTTTTCTCTCCACCTGACAGTCAAAAGAGCTCCTGGTTTCTGTAAGGATTAAGTCAGGAAGCAGTTTTTAACTACAACAAATTGAAACGTTTGCACAAGGAAGTGTTGCTTTTATAAGTGATGGGAAACTTCAAATTTGATTACAAGCAACCTTTGGCTTCCTATCTGTTCAACAATAGGCCATGTTGTTAAGGGCAATTTCCATGCACAGCATGTGGGTCCCATTTTTTCATCCTTAGACATGGTTGTTTACTGTTCAGCACTGTTTATGCATTTTAATCAGGCTTTTTCAGTCTCCCTTAATAAATCACTACAAAGCAAATGTACCAAAACAAGAACTATTATGCAGTATTGGTTGCCCTTACACATTATTTGCTGCCCTCGAGTTTCACTCAGTACCCAAATTTAAAAAATAATGACAACAAGAACAAAATCCATAGCCAAGAGTATTATATTTAGAATTGCAACATTTCTGGCTAAATGCACTCTTTGAGCTCCATTCTTTAACAGTAGGAGCCTGACTTTAAAATTCAGTTCAAGCAAGAATGACTTAACAATTGGAACCTGCCATCAGTCCTTGGGACTGAAAGTCTTTTTGACGGGATGAAGCTGACAGCCTAGTTCCTGCCTGGCAGGCATTCACATGGAATGAGCCTGTATTAGTATAGATAAATGTTTAGACATTCAGGTATCTTGGTGTCTGAGAAGAGTATTGCTGGTTAAGGCAATGGTAAGCAGAGGAAAAAGAGTTCTCAGGCATTCATGCCTGAGTGGGGAAAGACAATGGCTTGTTAGCATCATCTGGCAAGTGGGCAAAAGACAGCCTGACCTATCTCTCTTCCCTCCTGAGAGCTAAACTTTCATTTGCTTTCAAATGAACTACGGAAAAAGTACACTCTTTTTTCTCCAGAACTTTGTTGTTGTTGTTGAATTAAATGGATTTTCTTAACTTTGATTTCTAGCATCAGAGGCAGATATTACATGCTGTAATATTTTAAAGCACAGGCCAGAGGTAAGAATGGCCTGAAAGAAAAAAGAAGGCAACGGACATTGTGCAATGCAGATTTGCATTTTAAAACATGATAGCATTTAGAATTTAGATCCATCGATCTACACCGACATATTTTAGAATAGTCACTGGAAAATTAAAGCATAAATGTGTATGACAATTTGAAGCTCAGGAAGAGAGTTTACCAAATATAAAAATTACTGGAAAATACTTTAAGTGAGTAGATAATCTCCAAACCAAGTAATTATTTGAAAATGTTTATGTTAACCTACTATACAAAACATCTTGTGTTACCCTTTGACGTCACTTGCATAAAATCCTCTGGAGTCCCCTGGAATTCCGCAAGGGCAGGTGCTATGGATAATTCCTCACAAACCTAGCCAGCAAAAGTGCTTTTTTGGACATGGCCTAGAGAAAATATTTCATGAGTGAGAAATCAAATCGTCATGTGTTTAATTAAGAGGTAGATATAGATGATTGAGGATTTTTTCTGAAAGGATTCATCATGAAAGTGAGAGGCATACCTTTTAAGGTGTTCTGATTCCTGCACATCAAAATTATTCCATCTGAAAAAAATGAGCTTGGTATTTAATTTACAAGTTTCTAAACTGTATCAAGCCTCCTGGAAAGTCACTCTTTATCCATTTGTTTTGCCTATAGATTTTTATTCCTTTTTTCTTTCAAATAATTTTTTCTCCAACTCAGGTTCTCAAGCCTTGATTTCTTTTCTCATGATGCCCTCCTTGCTATTGGTTGCTTTAGGAATAAATAACCTGGAAAATATTACATTTTCACAACCTAATTTAGTTTTTCAGTAAATTTACTACAATTCTCTTTATTTTTTAATCCATGGTCCTTTGAGGCACAGACTCTGTTAACTCCTAATATTCATTCACCCCTTTCACTTTCATGAATGAACACACATTTTACATAGGTAATGGACTATATTTCTATGTGTGGTGATGTGACAGTGTTCTAGCCAATAAAATGTAAACAAAAATATTGTGTCTCCCTGGAATATAGAGGTGATGTTAGAGCTCTAGCAGCCATATGGACCTTGATTATTAGAATCACATCCTGTAGATGGCATATCTATGAACTGGAAGGATCCTGAGTCTTTGGTAACTTTCTAGTAAAATCTAGTCCTGAGCTATTTTAGATTTCTCTGTCATATACAACTGAAATAGTTATAATGGGTATACCCTGACCCAATTATGGGGAATAGTTAAGAAAAAAAAAAGGAGACTTTGACATGATTAGCAGAAACTTAAACTATTAAAAAAAACCACAAGGAAAAAAGAGAGAGATTAACCCAGCTTGAATTTTTATACTCAGCAATTTCCCTTTTGGATATAGCTAAATATCTTTTTTAATCTGTAAATGTTTATGTTTAGGATTTGGATAAATTCTCCATATGGCCTACGGTAAAATCATTGATTGGAAAAATATATAGGATTATTGGCATTTCACAAATTTTTATTTATAATATGTGGTATACAGTCAGTAATAATGTGGCATATAAGAAGACTAGTTAGCATAAAGACAATCCGTAGAAACAACAGAAAATAAACACAGAACTGTAAGACCATTAGATATTAAATTAATAAGACACTGGTTTTAAAATAACATGCTTTCTAAGTTCAAGGAGATAAAAAATAAAAGAAAAAATTTTGCTGATGAGTTGGAAACTACAAAAAATAACATAGCACATTTGACTCCTCCAAAAAACCCTCATCCAAACATAAATTTGGCAAGTAAAAAATACAACCAAAATTAAGAAATCAGTGGATGGATTAACAGTGGTTTATACCCAAATGAAGAGAGAATTAGTGAATTGAATGAGCTTAGAAGAAAATATCTGAACTTCAGATGAAGATCTAAGAAAAATGTGAGGAGCTAGAGAAAGGTGAAAAACACAGAAGAAAGAATGTAAAGGTCCAACCCACATTTAATTGGAGTGCCAGGAAGACATAACAGAGAAATGAGAAGAATCAATATTTGAAGAGATAAAGGATGACCTTTTTCAAAACTTGCTGAAAGACAACAAATCACAGGTTTAAGAAACTGGATTCAGGATAAATAAAATGATATCCACATCTGAATACATCATAGTAAAACTGTAGAATAACAATTAAAAAGAGGAAAAACATCTAAGGGAAAAAGAGATTACACTGAAGAAAGAGCAGTCTGAGAGCTGCTCTCTCAATAGAAATGATGAAAGGCTGAAAGCAATAATATGAACTGTCTGGATGCAACAATCTAGAATTCTTTACCCATTCAAAACATCCTTCCAGAATAAAGATGAAGTAAACAAAAATGGAGAGAATTTATTACCAGAAGATCCATAGTTAATGAAACCTGAAATATATTTTTCTGGAAGAAGGAAAATGACACCAAATATAAATTCAGAGAGTAAGAATGGGAAGATGAATAATAGAAATGGTAAAAATTTCAGTAAACATAAATTCTTATGTATTTATGAATACTTATATATTTACAGTTATGAATAATTATAAACAACAATTATGATGACTTATATAGTTTTAAAAATATAGAGGACTTGAAATATATGACAATAATAGCATATAAGGTGAGAGGGGAATTAATAGTGTTCAAGTATTCCAAGGTCCTTTCATTGCCTCAGAAGAAAGTAAAAGCATCAACTAAGACTACATTGATAGAGGCAACTGGGTGGCTCAGTTGGTTAAGTGCCTGACTCTTGATTTTGGCTCAGGTCATGATCTTACAGTTCGTGAGATCAAGCCCTGTGTCGGGCTCTGCACTGACAGCATGGGACCTGCTTTGGATTCTCTCTCTCTCTGCCCCTCCCCTGTTCATGTGTTCTCTCTCTCTCTCTCAAAATAAATAAATAAACTTAAAAAAAAGATTACTTTGATAAATCAAGTATGCATGTTGAAATCTCTGGATAATTACTAAAGAATAATAAAACAGCATATAACTATTTTCCAAGCTAACTGAGGAAATATGAAATAGAAAAATAATTGATCTAAAAGAAGGGAAGAAAGGAGAGAAAAAGGAACATAAAAGACATGGGACAAATAAAAAGCTGAGTAAAATGATGTATTTTAATTCAAGTAAATCAACATTTACATTGAATATTAATAGATTAAATACTCTAATTAAAAAGAGGATTATCAGACTTGATTGAAATATCTAACTTTATATCTTTATAAGAGACACATCCACAGCATGTATGCTATATATTCAAGAGGGCTAAAGGTAAAATAATGGAAAAGGCTCATTTTTGCAGGTAGATAAAACTATTATAAAAGGGGTACCTGGTGGCTCAGTCAGTTAAGTGACAGACTCTTAGTTTCAGCTCAGGTCATGATCTCACAGTTTTATGAGTTCGAGCCTCACTGTTAGTGAGGAGCCCGCTTGGGATTCTCTCTCCCTCTCTTTCTGCCCCTCCCCTGCTCATGATCTTTCTCTCAAAATAAATAAATAAACTTAAAAAAAGAAAGTAAATAATGGAAGTGGAAAATAATGACTATAAAAGCAGAATTTATGAAATAAAAAGCAAAGAGACTGATTAAAAAATATGAAAGACATAAATAATATGTGAAGAATCAAAAAGATTACATTTTTGAAAAACATGCATATATTAAAAAGATAGTAAGAGAATGTTATAGATAATTTTATACCAATATATTAAAAAATGAAGTGAAATACATTCTTGGAAAAATATATTTGCTCCAATACTGACACAAGAAGAAACAGAAAATCTGAATATTCCTACAGTTATAAAAAATAATTTATAAGTAAATATTTTCCTACAAAGAATGCTCCAGGCCCACATGGTTTAACTATCAAGTTCTAAAATGTATTTAAAGAAGAAATATTTCCACTCTTACAAACCTCTTCCAGAAAACTGAAAAAGACCTTTATGAAATCACTTTATCAAGCCAGCATGTCTTAAATCCAAAATCTGACAAGGGCATCATGAGAAAGGAAAACTAAAGGTCAATCTTATTTAAAATATGGGTGAAAATAGCAAATCAAATTCAGCAATATCCAAAATGGGTAACAGACTATTTACATCACAAACAAGTTGGGTTTCCAGGAATTCTAGTTTAGATGCAACTTGCAAATAATTGAATGTTTGTCACATTAACAAAATAAAGGAGAAAAATAATATGATCATTTAAACAAATGCAGAAAAATTCAGCTCCCATTTATAATTTAAAGAACACTTTTAGTAAACTAGAAATGGTTTACTGATAAAGGGTTTCTGAAAAACCTTACAGATGTCATCATATACAGTGTGCAATGTTGAAAAATTTCTTGAAATAAAAAACAAGACAAGGTATTTGCTATCATAGTATCTATCCCACACTGAATTGGAAAATATATTAAGATACTCTTATGAGCAAGTAACAGTATGTCCAATTAGATATGGATTAAATAATGAGGACATTTTCTTATCTAACATAACAGGGAACTCTGACAAAAACCCCCTGGGTTTGCCCAGTGGCTTAGGAATGTCATCAAGGACCCAAGCTCTTTCTGCTTTGTCTCTCTCAGGGTTGGCCCTCAGGCTTGTCCTTTCATAGTTCACAAGTTGGCTGCCACAGCTTCAGACATCAGAGAGACAGAATAATATTGGCCAAAAAAGAATTGCATTGCCTCTCATTCTCTATTTAACAGGAAGGAAAACCTGTCCTAGAATTTCCCTGGCAGACTTTTTTTCACATCCCATTGGACAGGATTGGATCACAGACCAATACCTAACTTTAAGGGAAGCTAGGAGAATAGTTTGTGTTCTGGGCCTTTGTAGGAGTGTGAAGGCTCTGTCAACAAGAAAAAGGCAGAGGAGAATAGGTAGAGGCTGTTTTTGTATAAGGAACAATAATAGCGCTTGCTATAGACAGCTTAAGTAACTTACTCAAGGTCACATTTCTTTTTTTTTTTTAATTCTTTTTTAATGTTTATTTATTTTTGAAAGAGAGACAGAGTGCAAGCAGGGGAAGGGCAGAGAGAGAAGAAGACACAGAATCCGAAGCAGTGCTGAGCTGGCAGTACAGAGCCCGATGTTGGGGTCAAACCCATGAATCGTGAGATCATGACCTGAGCCGAGGTCAGATGCTTAACCAACTGAGCCACCCAGGTGTTCCAGAGTCACATTTCTTGTAAGCGGTAAAGCTGGGATTTGAACCCAGGAGGTGTGACTTCGGAGACTCTGGAGACCATGCTCTGAATGTCCAAGCATTCTCAACCTTGCTTATGACTGTAAAAGCAATGAATTTTAACTGTAACTTAATTCTTCCCCCAGAAACCATAAAATGATCTGGGCACATGAGCTCTCAGTGCCACTCTCAAGTCTCTGTTGTATTCTATTAAAGTATTCGCAGCAATTCATTGACAATCATCGAGAAGCTTAAATAAGCTAAAATTCATGTTTTCCACAGAAAAGTTTTGATTTCACATAGAATTCTTTTAGAAATAATTATTTATAACATTTGGGACTTTAAAAATCAATCTATTATGTGTGTTTGAAAGAATGTGAGAACAGCTCATCAACTTTGAAAAGCGGTAATATGCATACAAATCACATAAAAGGTTTATAATAAGAAGATTAAGTATCACTAAGCAGAAAAAGAAACACAAAATACAAGGGCACATTTAAAAATAAAATGGGTACATCTTAAAATAAATCTTTCCAGCAAAGTTAAAACAGTAAAATACGCTTATGTAGGGAAAAAGTTGTAAAACTGTAAAATCATATTTTCACTTCACTACATTTAATATTATATGCATACCAATACAATATAACAGAATAATTATACCTATTAATCAACTGTGGTAATAAAAGAAGATATAGTTAATTGATTAAAAAAATTTTAAGTAGTTTAATTATATAAACAAAAATTAGTTTTTATAAACATGTATTTGTGTGAATATGTATTTAGAATTGGTAAACAAAGTAACTGTGAAATTAAGTTACCTTTGGCTCTAATCATTACTATGAGACCAGAGTCTTTTGACTTCCATCCTCTGCGACTGTATTTTGTATGTTTAAAAAAAAGCATGTAGATGCTAGTTTTTTTTCCAGTACCAGCCCAACTTGGGCAGTATTTTATTGTCACTTCTTGTGTGGGTACTTTCATGGTTCACAAATCAAACATGACTATTCACAGTCCTATGCTGTCTATCTCCAAAAGGCACTGGCCAGGCTTGTCTGAGATTAGGGAAAATGAGGTAAAGGCAGCAGAACGGCCTGCATTTGGGTCTTCTGTAGGTAATCTACCACCATCACAGGTACAGAGCTGGAGTCTGGAGGCCTCAGAGTGAATAAAGGGGAGAATTCAATCAATTACTTTTCTACTGCCCTTAGATGGCAGTTCTAGGTACTGTGGGTAATATGAACCAACCCATATTTGCAGTTCAGGAGCTCATAATCTATTGTTGGAGAAATAATTATATATAAATGAATAGGTAATGGCAGATTATGTTTGGCAATTATAAAGTATGTGAAGAGATGAGTCCTGACCGGGCAAGAATATGGGGAAGTTTCTCAGAGGAAGCAGGAGAGAGGAGTGAAAAAGCCATATTATGTAGAAGGATCAGTCTGGGCCAACTGGTATGTTTGTGAGTGGGAGATTTTAAATTGAATGGGTGAAGGGTTTCAGGGAAGTATGGCTGAGATGAGATTGGAAAGGTAGGGGTGAAATTCCCAACTAGATCCCCCTAATGCCATACTCCCCCATGAAAGTCCCCACAAGAAATCTAAGCCCTTAAGGTCTTCCTGCATTACCTGGACCCTTACTGTTGCTGTACATCCAATAAGTCCCCACAAGAAATCTAAGCCCTTGAGGTCTTCCTGCATTACCTGGACCCTTATTGTTGCTGTACATCCAATAATCTAATGTAAATTCCATCCCTCACTAACCCTCAAATCCTTCCATATGCCCCCTGGAACTTGTAACTGTCAACAGCAAGTCCCCTCTCTCCTCAAATTCCTTCTCAGAATGCTCCCACCACCTACTTGCTCAGACCAAAACCTCACCTCCCTGTAGAGCAGTCCATCACCAGAGCCTTCTCAGGTGCTGGCTGCTCCCATCATGATCTCAAAAAGCACTGGGCCTGGAAGTGGGATAGTTGCCCTTTTACTCCCTTTTGTTTCCCAACAGCTGTTCTTAGCTCCTTGCTCTAAAAACTTCCTTGCCTTTCGAAGAATTATATTGGGTTATCACCCTTCACTCCACCACATGTAGGCATCTATGATCTTTCTAGTCACTTGTCCATATTCACTGAAGGTTTTAGTACATCTTTTACTGCTTTTCAGATGGCTGCATGTGAATCAGTGACTTGTCACCACTGTTGGTCATTTCAGTTTCCACATGACCATTTCATCCCATACCCTGAAACTTTAGTTTGTCCCTGACCTCGTCCTCTACTATGACCTTAGTCTTCACTACACCCAGGAACCTATGTCCATAGAACTTGTCATTACCAGAAAGACAAAATAAAAAAACACAACCCGCGCCCCCAACCCCCATCTTAGTCAGTTTGGGCTTCTAAAACATAGTATCATAGACTGGGTGGCTTAAACAGCAAATATTTGTTTCTCACAGTTCAAGAAGTTGGGAAATCCAAGATCAAGGCACTGGTAGATCAGGTGGTTGATGAGGGCACTCTTCCTGGTTTGCAGCCATTTTCTTGTATCCTACATGGCTGAGAGAAAAATCATCTCTCGGGTCTCATTTTTTTAAAAATTTTTAATGTTTATTTATTTTTGAGAGAGAGAAAGAGGCAGAGGGGGAGAGAATGAGCAGGGGAGGGGAAGAGAGAAGAAAGATACAGAATCTGAAGCAGGCTCCAGGCGCTGAGCTGTCAGCACAGACTCATGAACTGCAAGGTCATGATCTGAGCTGAAGTTGGACACTTTAACTGACTGAGCCACCTAGGCATCCCTTGAGTCCTTCTTATAAGTATACTTATGCCATTCATGAGGGCTCCACTTTTATGACCTAATTACTGTCCAAAGTCTCCATCTCCTGATACCACCACATATGAATTTGGAGGGGACATATTCATTCCATAATACCCTCAATAGCAAGCATGCAACTCTCTGTAGAGTACTACCTCCTATATTTTCACTCCGTTCCTCAAACACTCTGAATTTAACAATTCTTTGATCCCATGGGAATTTTTAATTCATTGATCCTACCAACTTTTCCAGTTTATCATTTACCCTGTCAACTTATACCTCTTTTTACCCTGCTTCGATCACATGGCTAATCATTATAATCACACCCTTCCATCTAACCTTGACTTCTTGCCCCTCTGTTCCTCTGTTGTACTCACTGGTAAAACCCAACCATGCTTAGGGACAACTCTGTCTGCTCTGTGCATGCTCCTGGTGGAGCTAAACTCACAACCACACAATCATACAATCATTTAAAATTTATGACCACAAATCTTAAGCCAGAACTCCAATATTTACCTAGCCAATTCACTTCCTCAATTCTTTGAGAATATTAAAAAAAAAGTTTCCTTTCTCTTTGAACATAAAAAGAACTCCTGTGCCACTCACACAAAGTTGATATTTTTATTTATTATACTAAATGGAAAAGTAAACAGTTAAGAACTCCCTTATTTTCCTTAGGAGTGCTGACAATACTGACTCTCTTTGGCCCTTCATCTTGTTCATGTCTGTGTAATGACGTACCTCACTCAGGACTACATATTCCAGTCCCCTTGGGGGTTAACGTATGCCTTGACTGCAAAGCAGAAAGGCTTGTTCTGAGCATCCCTCTGGTGCACAGATGGCACCACTATATTTTTAATTAAAAATTTTTTGAGTATAGTTGACACACAATGTTACATTAGTTTTTGGTGTACAATTTAGTGATTTTCCAAGTTTATACATTATGCTATGTTCTCCACAAGTATAGCTATAATCTGTCCCATTACATTACTATTACGGTATCATTGACTGTATTCCTTACGCTGTGTTTTTTATTCCTGTGACTTATTCATTCCATAACTAGAAACCTGTATCTCCCTCTCCCCTTCACCCATTTTCTCCAATCGCCCACCCCCTCCCTTCTGCTAATCATCAGTTTATTTTCTGTACTTATAGTTCTGATTCTGCTTTTTGTTTGTTTATACATTTTTTTAGATTCCATTTATAAGTGGAATCATACAATATTTGTCTTTCTCAGTCTGACTTATCTCACTTAGCATAATAACCTCTAGGTCCATCCATGTTGTCTCAAATGGGCTCATTCTGATCTTCTTTGTGGCGGTATAACATTCCATTGTGTATACACACATATATATCACATTTTCCTTATCCATTTACCTACAGATGGACACTTAGGTTGCTTCCATATCTTGGCTATTATAAATAATGCTTCAATAAACATAGTGTGGATATATCTGTTTTTAATTTATTTACTTTGAAAGAAAGAGAATGCACACACAAGTTGGGGGGAGGGAAGAGAGAGAAAGAGAGAGAATCCCAAGCAGGCTCCATGCTGTCAGTGCAGAGCCTGATGTGGGGCTGATCTCAGGAACCATGAAATTATGACCTGAGCCAAAATCAAGAGTCAGATGCTTAACCAACTGAGTCACCCAGGCACCCTCATGTATCTTTTCAAATTTGGTAAATACCCAATACTATAACTACTGGATCATATGTTATTTCTGTTTTTAATTTTTGAGGAATCTGCATACTGTTTTTCCGCAGGGGCTGTTCTAATTTACATTCCTACCAGCAGTACCCATGTGGTCCTTTTTCTCTACATCCTTACCAACTGTTGTTTCTTGTCAATTTCACTGTAACCATTCTAACTGGTGTACAGTGATAACTCATTACAGTTTTGATGCATTTTTCTGATGATTAGCAATGTTGAGCATCTTTCATGTGTCCGTGGCCATCTGTATGCCTTCTTTGGAAAAACGTCTTTTCGGGTCCTCTGTGTATTTTTATTTTTATTAAAAAATTTTTTTAATGTTTTTATTTTATTTTGAGAGAGAGAGGCAGAGAGCAAGGGGGGGGGGAGGGGCAGAGAGAGAGGGAGACACAGAATCTGAAGGAGGCTCTAGGCTCTGAGCTGTCAGCACAGAGTCCAACGTGGGCTCGAACCCATGGACTGTGAGATCATGACCCGAGCCGAAGTCGGACACTTAACTGACTGAGCCATCTAGGCACTCCTGTGCATTGTTAAATCAGATTCTTTTTTTGGTGTATAATTTCTTTAAATATTTTGCATATTAATCCCTTATTGAATATATCATTTGCAAATATCTTCTCCCATTTAGTAGACTGTCTTTTCGTCCTTTGCTGTGTGAAAGTTTTTTTCTTTTAATCATTATGTATTAATTTATCTTAATTCCAGTATAATTAACATATGGTGTTATATTAGTTTCATGTGTACAATATAGTGATTGAATATTCTATACATTACTCAGTGCTCATCAATGTAAGTGTACTCTTTTTTTAAATATTTTTTAATGTTTCTTTTATTTTTGAGAAAGAGAGAGTGAGAAAGAGAGGGAGTACAAGTGGGGGAGGGGCAGAGAGAGAGGGAGACACAGAATCTGAAGCAGACTCTAGGCTCTGAGCTGTCACCACAGAGCCCGACATGGGGCTCGAACTCATGAACCATGGGATTGTGACCGGAGCCAAAGTTGGACGCTTAACTGACCATGCCACTCAGGCACCCCATAAGTGTACTCTTTATTCTCCTTCACCTATTTCAGACATTCTCCCATCTGCCTCCCCTCTGCCAACCACTAGTTTGTTCTCTTTACGAATCTGTTTTTCAATTTGTCTTTTTTTATTTGTTCATTTCTTTTTTTTTAATTCACATGAGTGAAATCATGTAGTATTTGTCTTTCTCTGAATTATTTCACTTAGTCTTACGCCCTCTAGATCCATCCATGTTGTTACAAATGACAAGATTTCACTCATCCTTATGGCTGAGGAATATCCATTGTGTACATATACAACACATCATTATCCATTCATCTATTAATGCACACTTGAGTTGTTCCCATATCTTGGCTATGTAAATAATGCTGCAATAAACATATGGATGCATATATCTTTTCAAATTAGTGTTTTCCTTCTCTTGGAGTAAATACCCAGTGGTAGAATTATTGGATACTATAGTATTTCTATTTTTAATTTTTTGAGGAACCTCCATACTATTTTCCACAGTGGCTGCTCCAGTTGCATCCCCACAAACACTGGGTGAAGGTTCCTTTATCTCTACACCCTTGCCAACACTTGTTGTTTGTGTTTTTTATTTTAACCATTCTGATAGGTTTGATGTGGTATCTCACTGTGGTTTTGACTTACATTTTGCTGATGAGGAGTGATATTGAGCAAATTTTCATGTGTCTGTTAGTCATTTGTCTTCTTTGGAGAAATGTCTGTTCATGTCTTTTGCCCATTTTTAAATTGGATTATCTTGGGGAGGGTTGTATTGAATTGCAGAAGTTCTGTATAGATTTCGAATACTAACCCCTTATTGGATATGTCCCTTGCAAATATCTTTTCCTGTTCAGTCAGTATCTTTTTGCAGAACTTTTCATTTTGGTGTAGTCCCAACAGTTTATCTTTGCCTTTGTTTGCCTTGCCTTAGGAAGCATATCTAGAAAAATGTTCCTATGGCCAATATGATAGAAATTACTGCCTACGCTCTCTTCTAGGATTTTTATTGTTTCAGGTCTCACATTTAGGTCTTTAATCTATTTTGTGTTTATTTTTGTGTATGGTGTAAGAAAGTAGTTTAGTTTCATTCTTTTACATATAGCTTTCCAGTTGTCCCAGCATCATTTATTGAAAAGACTGTCTTTTCCTCATTGTAGATTCTTACTTCCTTTGTCAATAGATTAGTTGACCATATAATCATGGGTTTATTTCTGGCATCTCTATTCTGTTCTGTTGATCTGTGTTTCTATTTTTTACCAGTACCATACTCTTTTGATTACTACATCTTTGTAGAATATATTGAAATCTGGTATTATGATACATTCAGATTTGTTCTTTTTTCTCAGAATTGCTTTGGATATTCAGAATCTTCTGCAGTTCCATACGAATTTTATTACTGTTCTAGCTTTGTGAAAAATGCTGTTGGTGTTTTGATAGGAATTGCATTGATGCTGTAGATTGCTTTGGGTAATATGGACATTTTGACAATATTAATGTTTCTAATCCATGAGCATAGAATATGTCTCCATTTGTATCATCTTCAATTTCTTTCATCACTGTTTTATAGGTTTTGGAGTACAGGTCTTTCACCTCTTTGATTAAGCTTATTTCTAGGTACTTTATTATTTTTGGTGCTTTTTTTTTTAAATCTCTCTTTCTGAATATAGAAACACTACCAATTTCTGGGCATTAATTTTGTATCCTGCCACTTTACTGTATTTGTTACTTCTAGTAGTTTGTGTGTGTGTGTGTGTATGCAGTTTCAGGGTTTTCTATGTACAACATCATGTGATCTGCAAATAGTGACAGTTTAACTTTTTATCAGTATGAATACCTCTTATTTATTTTTCTTGTCTGAATGCTGTGGCTAGGACTTTCAGTACTTTGTTGAATAAAAGTGGTGAGAGTGGCTATTATTATCTTGTTCCTGACCTTAGGACAAATGATCTCAGCTTTTCACCACTGACTCTGATGTTTGCTGTAGACTTTTCATATATGGCCTTTATTATGTCAAGCTATGCTTCCTCTAAGCCCACTTTGTTGAGAGTTTTTTTAATCACAACTGGATACTGAATCCTGTCAAATGCTTTTTCTACATCTATTGAGACTATCATATGATTTTTTTTGTTTTATTGATGTAGTGTATGACATTGATTTGTGAATATTGAACCATCCATGCATCCCTGGAATAAATCCCACCTAAATGTGGTGAATGGTCTTTATAATGTATTGTTGTTTGAGGTTTGCTAATATTTTTTGAGGGATTTTTGCATCTCAGGGATACTGGCCTGTAGTTTTCTCTTTTTGTTGTATCTTCGCAGAAACCACCACTTAAGATATATATGCTTTGACTACAGCACAATGTCTCTCACTCTACAAACCTGTGGATTAAGGTCCAGACTGCAGAGAATAGCTGCATAATGGCATGGATTGTAGTCCGTCCAACCCCCCATCAGTAAGTTACCCTGAATAAAACTCTGTGTAAATGATATGAAGTGGCTTTCTTCATTTTTTGGTCTTAAAGAGCCTTTTCAGTTTAGAGACTACTTTACTGTCCCTCCTCCACTTAATATGTTGCCACCAACAAATCTACTAACCAAGTTATGTCTGTACTCATAGTCTCTGCCATTCTACCTGCTAAAAAAGATGAACTGTCCATTCCCCTATATAAAGCCAAATAACCTGGTTGTTTATGGGCTGAAGTAACCCAATTGTGCAGATGAATATCTTCTTACCTACTCTGGGACTCAATCTCTTTCTCCTGAAATATCATGTTTTCCTTTACATTGTGTTATTTTTGAGTCTGGGAGCATGCTATAATAGCTCCCTTAGAAAACAAAAAATCCCTCACACATTCCTGTTCAGATACTGTTCTAATACTCTGCTCCCCTTTAGAGTCAAACTCCTCAAGAAATTTCCTTAAATGCACTGCCACTCTCTCTTCATCTCCTATATTCTTTTGAACCCATTCTAATCAGGCTTTCATTTTCATGACTAGACTAAAATAATAATTGTTAAGGTCCCTGAAAATCTCAATTTGCCCAATTTTATTTAAGAAAGTATTTCCTACAGGAGCACCTGGGTGGTCAGTCATTTAAGTGTCTGACTCTTGATTTCAGCTCAGGTCATGATCTCACAGTTTGTAAGTTCAAGCTCTATGTTGGGCTCCACACTGACGGTCAGAGCCTCCTTGGGATTCTCGGTCTCCCTCTCTCTCTCTCCTTCTCCCCTGCTCATTCTCCCCCCCCCCACCAAAATAAATAAACATTTAAAACATATATCTTCTATTAAAGAATTAAAAGACTTAGGCAAAGGAATTTGGTCTAGAAGCCTTAATAGTCAAACGTGATCCATGAACTAGCAGCATCTGCATCACCTGGAATCTTTTTTTTTAAGTTTTAAAAAAAATTTTTTTTAACATTTATTCATTTTTGAGAGAGAGAGAGAGAGAGAGAGAGCAAGTCGGGGAGAGGCAGAGAGAGAGAGGGAGACACAGAATCCGAAGCAGGCTCCAGGATCTGAGCCCTCAACACAGAGCCTGACACGGGGCTCAAACCCATGAGCGTGCATCACCTGGAATCTTATTTAAAATGCAGACTCTCAGGCCCATCCCCATCCTTGGAAAATCTCTCTGAGCTTTAGTTCATTCATCTCTAAAACAGGTAATAATAGTCAATTCTTAATCCTCATCTTTCTCAACATAACTGCAGCAGTGGACTAGTTGATTCTCCTTCCTTTTTGAATCACTTTCTTTACTTAGCCTCTGGAATGTCACATGGTACTGGTTTTTCCCTTACCACTTGCAAGTTCTTCTCAGTTCCTTGCTAAATCCTTTCCTATTCTGTGACCTCTAAATGTTGAGGTTACCATGGCATGCTTTTTTACTACTGTCCTAACTGGTGTGAGCACACAGGTTATAAATGTTTCTGAGATGTGATTCCTGGAGGCTCTTGGTCATCACCTCTAGCTTCACACAGCTTTGTCTGTTTGCTTCTTCAAGTATACAGATATATTATTTTATGTAGTCAGTGACATAAAAAAGATTAGAAAGCACTGTCCTGGATGATATAACCCAATTATATGGTTTTAAATACCACTTACATATTGATGATTTCCAAATTTATATATTGAGCTTCAATTCTCTCCTGACCTCTAGACTCCTGTATCTAATGCCTTAAGCAGCATCCTTACCTGTATGTCTAATAGGCATCACAAACTAATAGCCCAATGTGATTTCATAGCACCTCATAGCATCTCATGCAACTTAGATAAAATTAAAAGGAGTAATCCCTGACTCCTAATCCATACATTTGCTAATGTAAGAGCTAAATTCAATGTAGTCCCCAAGTATGACCACTTCTTATTGCCACTATTACCTCAACCCTAGGCCATGCCACTGCTATTCCTCATTTGGACCACTTCAGTTCTCTTCTAATTCCCTTCCATAGAAGCTGGAGTAACTATTTTATGATAGAAACTAAATCATGTAATTTCCTTGTTTTGACCTTCCATTAGTTGCACATCACACTTAGAATAAAACTGAAAGTCTTTCTGATGACCTATTAAACTATAAATGACCTGGTTCCAGGCTATCTCCCAATAACATTTCCATTAAATTCCCAACTATCCATGCTGCATCCATACTGGGCTCCTTACTATTCTTAGAAACCAAGTTGCACTCACCTCTGGTCTTGTACTTGTTGTTCCTCAGTGTCTAATCCCCTTTTGTATGTGGGTGCAGAGGTGGTAGAGACAGCAAGAGACTGCCATCTAACTTTAAGAAATTGCCATAGTCATGTCAACCATCAGCAAACACTATTTAATCAGTCAGCAACCATCAACATTGAAGCAAAACGCTCTACCACCAAAACAATAATTCACTGAAAGCTCAGATGATGGTTTGCATTTTTAGAAATAAAGCATTTTTAAATTAAGATATGTAAATTTTTTAGACACAATGCTATTATACACATAAAAGACACAGTACAGTACATGTGTAACTTTTATATGCACTTTAAACCACAAAAATTCATTTGACTCATTTTATTGTGACATTCACTTTTTTGTGTGATCTGAAACTGAAGCCACAATAACTCTGAGATAGGCCTATAAAATAAAAACAAAACCTACTGATATAAAACAATTAGAAATTACTAGATACAATATGCCATTATACTTTTAAATATATAGCTTGGGTTTCAGTTTCAATTCTTCAATCTGCATATTCCCAAGACCTCATCTTTACAGATGAGGGAAAACCGGCAGAAGTAGCCACAAAGCATCTCTAGAGTGATACCTAGGAAAGTCATATGATAGCAGATCTATACAAGATACAACTCAATTAGAAACTATTTCACAATCCAAAATTGCAATACATAAGAAAATAATATAACAGAAGCAAATTTCATATAACAAAACAATAGCTATAGGCCAAATTTCATGAGTTCTTACAACCAGTGGGACTTAAAGCCTGTAATTTAAAAAATCAGCATGCTTGGCTCTGGGAGAGCCAGGAGAGTAAGAGGAAACTGAGTTCCTACCCTTAAAAAGACAGCACAAATAACAACCCCTAGTGATACAGCACAGAAGCAACAGTTTGAAAAATACCTGGGGGCATAGAGAGGGAGTTATTTACTAGTCTCAGAGTATGTCCTGGAGGGACAGAGATCTCTGGGAGACTCCTCCAGAAACAAAGGAGCTAGCAGGTGCCATTTCCCTCCCCCCATGCCCCAGCATAAATATGTGGTAATCTGCAGGAATCAGCATAGCACATAATTCACTCCCTAACTTGCTTACACCCTGCCCTGTCTGGCTTTGGCAGATCTGCCTTCTCCAGCCAGCCCTGCCTCAGTCCTGGTGCTGTGAGTCCCCTCCCCACAGAAAACCAGTAGAAACCATGCTAACACTGTCTCCTGGCCAGCACATCTGTGGAACCTTGGTTCTAGCAGTGTGGTGACAGGTCCCCGCTAGAAGAGGGCCAGCATGCAAACCTTGGTAAAACTGCAAACAACCTCACATGCTTTGTGGATCTGTACCCTCCACTACAGTCTTGGTCAGAGCCCATTCAAACCAGGGCCACAAGCCTGGCAGTATGCAAACATCTCTGACAGTCACTCCAAAGTGATTCCTACCATAAGGAGAGGGAAAGGCAACCACCCACACTAGTTAGACTGTGGCCTCAGCAGTGGGCTGGGGGCACATAGCTGGTCTGATTATAGGTCCTGGCCACCAATGAAAGCTTCTCAGGGGACAACATAGGGAAAGCACCTTGCAGTTTTGTGCTACTGCATCTCTGGCAAATGCCTGGTCTGACTCAACTTCAAGCCCAAGGCAGCCCCAGACTAGTCAACTAACAGTGCAGGGACGAAACCCTGCCCAGAATAGTCAAAGAGAGCCATTGTAGCTGACTGAACTGAAGGAAAAAGCAGATCAGCCAAAACAGCAGAGTGCAAATAACACACATAGGAGACACCTCTGAAGTGCCAGCTTCTGGTAACTAGGGACACTCCATTGCAAGGCCATTACAGGACCTCTTCTTCATAAGGCCACTACTTTCAAAAGCAGAAGTGGCTGACTTTCATAACACATGAAAAGAGACAGATAGTTAGAAAAAATGAGGAGACAGAAGATACAAATGAACTCCTTGAGTGATCCAACCCATTGCCGAGGGGACTTAGCAATCAATAGTTTGGATAATGGGACTCTTGGTGGAATGTTACTTAATTTGGGAATCCTTATCATGATCCGTGTTTTCTCCTGTATGTGCCTCTACTGATGTTGTGGTATCTGCCTATAATTACCGCAAATAGCTACAATGGCTATCCAGTGCAGCCAGATAGCCACC
The DNA here is from genome assembly GCA_028646485.1 of Cryptoprocta ferox. Classification (NCBI taxonomy): domain Eukaryota; kingdom Metazoa; phylum Chordata; class Mammalia; order Carnivora; family Eupleridae; genus Cryptoprocta; species Cryptoprocta ferox. The sequence continues at coordinate 65,750,090 of CM053571.1, forward strand.
AGACAAGTCACTTCCATGTTAGTGAAACCTGCTGACTACTTAAGACACACCATGGAAGAGGAGGGTGTATAAGACTACAAGAGCCAGTCATGAGTTGGTGGAATTCTGAAGGAGGTAACTGAATGTGCATGATAGCCAGTTGACCACAGAATTAAACACTGGGCGTGGGCAATCAGAGGGCACTCTCTCCCCACCCCCTGTTCTTGGAGTGTATACTCTCCCCACTGTTCCCATAGTGGAAGGTGTTTTCAAGGACGTTGCCTTCAGAGATCAATGTATTGAGACTATCCGGATGGTATAATATGACTGAGCCCAGTAAAAGACTCTATATAAACTTTTAAAATTTGGTGGGTGGGTGCAGAGATCTACTGGTCTTGTGGCCACCCAAGAGAAGTCTCATATGGTATGCACAGGTTTATCCAACCTGCCACTGCCCAGTCTGGAGTGGTCTCTTTTTTAGGTCTCTCCTTGCCCTCCTTGTACTGGGGGCTGGTTTCAGATTTCACTCAGGAAGCTCCTGAGGTTGGTTATGCTTAGGCTAAAAGAAGGAAGTGTAGTTGGACCAGAGGTGTTGGATTGGGGCTGGGGAAGATGTGTAGATGGAATCATGGGGAGAGTGAAATATATGCATGAGCCTGAAAACAAGAGAGAATATTTGAGTGACATAAGGAGGGTCACTTGAGAATTACACCACACAATTTAAATAGTTGGCTGTCAAGCAATGCTTACTTCAGAAGCTTTGTAATATTAGTCTACTTTCCAAATAAATCAAAGCTGGGAAACTCAATAGAGAATGGTGGGGGTGGGGAGGCTAGGAAAGAAAAAAAACCTCTAGAGATTAATTTTGTTTATTTGCCTAAAATGCATATTACATTTTACATGAGACAGATCCTCACCAGAGAAATGACACTTTAAAACAAGGAGACTGACACATCTAAATTTGGTTCACAGAGTCTGGGTTCATAGCCTCAGAGCAGTTTCATAAGGGATTAACTTCTCTGTGTGTACTTCATACTTTTGGCAGTAAATGCAAAAAGAAAAAAAAAACCTTAATGTTCATGTGAAGGGACTATTTTTGGTGTAAACATTGGGGAACAGGACAAAATTCACAGTTCGATGTGTGTCTTCCTTTTTGTCCAAAGCAGTGATTGAGGGCAAACCAGAGAACTCTGCAGGATTTCAATATGAATGCGGGGCACCTGTGGCTGTGGGGACACTGAGACAATGAGGAACAGTCGAAAAGACTACCACTCAGCAGCATCCAGAGTAATTTCCTCAAAATCATTCAGTAGTCTTCCATACCACTTTGGGCCAAGCAGTACAAGTGGAAAAGTGGTTAGAAATGATCAACGAGCAAGGAATGCCAAAGAAATTGAATAGCCTGGGAAGAAACTGGGAAGTCTCCCAGTTACAGAAGAGAGTCAGTAAAATAGAGCTTGAAGGTAGCATGCAGGGCACGGAGATGAACAATGCCTGAGGCATGGCAAAATAATACACAAAAAGTCCACAGAGCCAGCCAGAAAAGACATGTGCAGGAAAAGGAGGACAATGAGAGCATGGGTCCCGCCAGATCAAAACTGAAAACATATTTATAAATGTCTTTCAGAGGTGAGCCAGAGTTTTAGAATTTATTTTGAAGACCCAAGAGTATTTGGGGATGGGGTGGGGCAGAGGGAATGGGACAATGCTTAAGAAAGTACATTACTGTATAGAATTTAATTGAGTAAATTATTGTTGAATTTGTTGAATGTACCTCTTAACATATTCCTGTGCATTTAAAAATATTTTTTTTCTTTAATTTAAGGATTAGGATGTAATCTGCCTAAGGTTGTGAGTCGTAAGTGGGTGTTGGGGAGTAGAGAGATTCTACATAGCAGTTCTTGGGAAATAATTTGTTTCTCCCTGAGTAACCCTGCACCAGCCAGATTTCCAGTGGTTACTAAAAAGGCTACAAGGATATTCTTGACTCTTCTCCTTTCAGTTGAGAACAGAATTAATTCCTCACAATTACATCTTCTTTTCAAAGAGGTCTGATTGTGGAGTAGGTGCTCAGAGGTGCCAGTGAGGTCAGCAATCCAGAGTGTATATTACTTGGGCTATGAGAAGCTTTTCTGTCCACCAAGCACAGAGACTCTCCTGCCCCAACAGAGAATTCAACTGATCATGGAGGAATTAGGAAAGCTTCTTCAGATTCCACTACAGAATTCTACTTAGAATAAGCATGTGTGTTTAAAATAAAAAAGATTTACCTGTTTGTTGTATTTGCTTATTACTTATAGGGTTGGACGAGTTGTACTAAATGGATACACACATAACAGGGCCATCAAAATAAACATAAAAGATCTAAAGTGAATGGAGGGTGGAGATGAGAGAAATACAGGCTAAGAAATTTACTGCAATTAAATTCTAAAATTAGCTCAACTTCTTGGCATTCAAAACTTTTCAGGAAACACAATGGGCTATATAGTTCCCACAATCTGATAAAACCAAGCATGCTGGTTCTGATGAGAAACAAGACTTCCTCAGACTCTAAATTCACAGATACCGTCTAGATAGCTCATATTCTCCTGCTTCTCTCCATGGTCACTGTCACAAACCTAGCCCAAAGTCCTAGGATTTCTTTTCTGCATTACTTGAACGCTCTCCAGTTAGCACCTTCTCCAGATCCTGGCACCACCTCCATACCACAGCAGTGGTCCTTTAAAATGCAAATATGAGATCACATCTCATTGCTTTTTTAAAACTGAGATATAATTGGCATATAGCATTGTTTTAGTTTTAGGTGTACAACATAATGATTTGATATCTAGAGTAAAATGATTACCACAATAAGTTTAAGTTGACGTCCATCACCACATACAGTTACATTATTTTTTTTCTGGTGCACATCTTATTGATTCAAGGGCAAAGTCCAAAATCCTGTCTGCTGCATACAAGACACAATCTGGCCCTAGCCTAGTCCTTCAGACTAGTGACAAATAGGTCTACGCATGTATTTTGCTTAGCAGCCTCTGACCCCGCTCCCATAGCCTCTTTAATAGCTAACTCACACTGTATTACTTTACACTTAGCTAGCCCATAGATCTCAGCCATCAGACCCTGAAGGCATTTGATTTTTGCGATGATGCTCTCTCTTTTTTTTTTTTTTTTTGGACCAGATCTCAGCATGGACCAAAGTGGTTCTTCAAGGAATGAAACACTGCAGCAAAATGGCCTGAGCCAATCGGGATTTCTCAATGATTAGGTCCTTTTTCATAAGTATCAGGAGCTTCAAATGGCTAATTAAGCACTTAAGAGGTTTAGAGCCATCCTTACAGCCCTATGACCAAGTAAGAAAGCAAATGTCAGAATGAATCCTATGACACATTTAAACATTTATGTGCAAGACCATACAGAAATGGTCCTATGTTTATAAGCTCAATGATGTCCATCTCTCAGCCCGTTCAAGTTCACATCCTATATGAAAGATTCACTTGACGAAATGTGACAGTGTTCCAGTCCCACCATGCTGCTAAGATCATAGTTGGACTTAGGCAATGAGTTCTCTAAGTCAGTGACTGAACACAGGGCTGTGTGAGAATTAAGCCTTGGGCTCCATTCTGCATAAGAATGCAGAATTCTGCTCCCTTGGCTTAGGTTCTAGAACACCTCCTTACCAAGAAGTAAAGAGCCCACACAACTTGTGCTGGGCTTACCACCTCTTTTTGCTCCATCAAACACACTTTTATCTCCAGCCTCTTTTCTCTCACCTTATAATGTTTTCATGTCTTTTTTTTTTGACCCTATTAACTCCCTTAAGCTTTTCCCCTATGTTTATTCAACTTCTACCTCCCTACTTTCTTACCTTCTATGCATCTTCAATGATGCACAAACTGGTATTTACTTCCTTTGCTTTCCTTGAAAAGGCTTTTGCCCAAGTCACTAAGAATCAAATTACTGTTTTTTAAAAAATCTGAGGCATTTATAGAGTTAGTATATTAATTAAGGTAGGTGAGCATATGCTGTGGAAACCAGCTCCTAAATCTTAATGGCATTACCCAATAAGTGTTTATTTTTTCCTTATGTCATGATCTACTTATGTAAATATTCACCTTTGTGTGCCTTCTCTGTGGAGATTCAGGGACACAGTCTGCTTTCATCTTGTGGTTCCACCATGCCCTGGGGACTTCTTCATCCCCTGGTCCTCTGGCAGCTGAAGAGTGGGTCCTTAGGGGACAGATTGGGAGGAGAAATATATCACTTCTCCTCTTATTCCATTGGCCAGACACATACTGAAAGGCAGGCTGGGAAATGCACTGGAGCTGTTTGTCCAGTTGGAAAAAGAAACTGCTGGGCATATAGCAATTCTTAACCAAAATCTGTCATTCCTCCTTTTTGAAACATTCTCTCCCTTGACTTCCAAGGCTCTCTTCTCTCTTCTGGTTTCAGTTTTCAAATCTTCATTGCTCATTTTCAGTCTCCTTCAAGGCTCTCCTTTCTTTTATCCATACCCTTAACATTGGTATTCCCCAGCCTTTGTCTCTTGGCTCATTTCTCTTCTCACTACATCATTCCCCCTAGATGTTCTCACAAACAACCAGAACGTCTGTCTCCACCATTCTGTTCACATGTCCATGTAAAACCTGCTCCTCATCTTATGAATCCCCATCTTGATGAAGCAGGGCACCTACTCAGTCATTAAACCAGAAAACTAGAAGTGATTCTACATTCTCCCCTTTTCCTCTATAACCAAGATTTCTCAACCACGACACTATTGACATTTCAGCCTGGGTAATTCTTTGTTGTTGTCCTGTGAATTGTAGGATGGTTAGCAGCATCCCTGGCTTCCAGCTAGTAGGTGCCAGTGTCTAATCTCGCCATCCTCTCATCGAGTTATGGCAGCCAACAGTATCCCCAGACATTGCCAAATTATCTCTTGAGTAGGGAGGGGATCACCTCCAGTTGAGAACTGCATCATCCAGTCCTATAGATTCAACCTTTGTAATATTTATTCCCTCCATTCCGCTTTCTTGCCATTAATTTTATAAATTCCACATCATTTTGTGTCTGGATTTCTCCAATTGTCTCCTATCTGTGGCAAGTTTGCTGACCCAACAGTTCCTCTTGACTTGAGTCTGCACTGCCATCTCACACTACAGGACAACGGAATACTGGTTTCTTAGCCTCCCTTGCATGGCCAAGTGACACCATGTAACATGGCAACCAGGTCTGTGAATTTAAAGGTTCTAAGTCCTTGGAATCATCTGGCTTAGATTGTATCTCAACCTCATCACTCTGGTGGTGGTGTTGCTTTAGGAAAGTTACTTAAATTTTCTGTGCCCCATCAGTAACACTGGGATAAAAACAGTACCAACCCTATAGAATTATTATGAAGTTGAACGAGTTAATACGGACAAACTGTTTAGTCCATAATTGGCCAAATGTAAACACTGAATAAATGGTGGCTATGATTTAGGACTAGCAGAGATGATGTAATCTCTCTTTTCCTTGCTAACTCAAAGGTTACTACTTCAGAGCCCATCCCCAACTTTTAAGACTCAGTTCACAGGAATCTTATGCTGGAGATTTTCTCTCACTTGTCCTTCTAAATTACAATCCCTTTCTCAGAAAATATTTGTTTTTCTCCCTCACTAAGCTGTGAACCCCTACAAAGCAAGGACCAGACATTTCTTTTCTATATATATCTTCCTAGGACCACCAAAAATAAAATTGAAATGCTCAGGAAAAGTTTGTTGGCCAAATCAGTAAGTGAATGAATATTAGTAACTACACCAGCCTTGCAAATAACTTTTCTATTTGGCAGCAGGTAGGGAGGGTGGATTTCTAGAAAGCTTTGGACATCCCTAGCATAAATGAAACATAAATCAACCAGGTGAATTTTTAAAAGAAAATTTATCTTACTAGCCTGGCAACTCTGTCCAGCTTTTAAGTAAATTGACGCAAGGAACCATATTATTATTATTATTATTAGGATACAGAGAAAACTATACATGTACCTCCAAACCTTTCACACATCCTTTAAAAATCTTATTTTAAATAAATTCACCTGAATTTGCACAGGAGCATAGCAATGGGAATTGTTAATCGACAGAGAAGATACAGTTTTAAAACTCCATTGATACAGTTTCTATAATGAGGAGCTTTAAATTGCCTTGTGGTTAAAGGAACTTTTAACTACACACACACACACACACACACACACACACACACACACCTTTTTTGTCTGCCCAGTCTCTAGGAGGCTGTTAATAAACTGAAAACTACCCAAATTTCTGGGGTGGGGGGGGAGATAAAAGAGCAATTGTAATCCTAAGTAATTCAGTGTTCCCATCCTGGGCTCTGTGGAGGAGGACCCAACCATGTTTGGTTAGGAAAAGTTGGTGGTGGCTTTTCTTCCTGGGTTTTGGACCCAAATATTTAACCACCTCCAACTAAAATCCCTTTTCTCTAGATCAAAATTTATTGGAACATTTCTTCTGGAGTGATTCCTAAATGAAATCTTTTTAAAAAGCGACTGGAAACGAATCACTAGAACCTCCGAAATTTCTGAAAAGGTATCCAAGAAAAACTCACTTTCTTTGCCTTAAGAAAGGGGGGACACATCTCATATGCAACCCACTTTTTAAAACTTTGCATCCATCTGTAGGACCACAACAGTCCCAGCCGCACTCGCGACTCTATTTGTTGACTACAGCCCTTCAAGCCACGAGTGACTCCAGGATGCCCGTCGGTTCCTGAAAAAGTGACATCAACTCTGGAGAGCCAGGGTTTGCCCAACAGGTGATCTGCTGATCGCTCTCCAGAAGCGAGTGCCGCTCGCCCTCGGGGCACTCCTCGCGGGCGGTCGCGCGCTCTGGCGCCCCGGGGGCTGCATGGGCTCCAGAGCGAGGGCTCCGGCCGCGGGGAGGGGATGAGCGCGGCCGGTTCACGTCGCCTCCACGCCCACCTCCTCCCGCTACGCTTCCCCTCCCTTTGCCAAAGCTCAGACTCTCGGGGCCGCCCTTATTGTTGGCCGCGTCTGTCACTTTGTGGGCCGGATGACATGAATGGATGGGCTGGACACACCTTCCAGCCTTCTAGAGAGAGAGAGAGAGGAGAGAAAAGAAAAGAAAAGAAAAAACAAAACAAAACCATCCGGATCTGCATAGAGAGAGGGAGCGACTCCCCCGGCGCCCCCAGAGCCTGCGCCGCGGGCCAGAGACACGCACAGCGTCCCCCTCCCACACTCACTCCTCCCATCCTTTAAGAAAACGCCCAACCCAAATAAATAATATCGCTCCAAGCCTGCCGGCGTCCTCGGTGCCCTCTCCTCTTTCCCGGGCTCGGAGCACTCCGGTTCCGCGGGAGGCTGCGGCGCGGGCCCGGTGCGGGGCGCAGAGCTGGAGGCGGGCGCGCAGGCGGCCCGCGGGCGCCGCACTATGCTCCCGAGCGCCGTGGCGGCCCACGCCGGCGCGTACTGGGACGTGGTGGCGTCCTCCGCGCTCCTCAACTTCCCCGCGGCGCCGGGCTTCGGCAACCTGGGCAAGAGCTTCCTGATCGAGAACTTGCTGCGGGCTGGGGGCGCCCCGCCTCACGGGCTGCAGCCACCCCCGCACCATGGCCCGGCGTCCGCTCTAGTCGCCGCCGCCGCCGCCACGGCCGCCGGCGCGCAGGTCCGGCCCCTGCCGGCCAGCCCGGTTCCCCTCAAGCTGTGCCCCGCGGCCGAACCGGTCAGCCCCAGCGGAGCGCCGTACGGCACGCGTTGGGCTTTCCAACTGCTCAGCCCCTCGGCGGACGGCGCCAGGCTGCCGGGCAGGGCTCCGGGGGACCGAGATTCTACCTTCCAGCCGTCAGCCCCAGGTGAGCCAGCTCTTTCCTCCCCAGCCGCGCCCGGCGCCTCCTGCCCGGCGGGTCCGGGATCCGAGGTTCCGGGGGTGCGCCCGGATCCGCTTCGGCCTGGGACCTTCCTCGAGCGTCTCAAGCTTTAGTGGAGATGCCACTTCGAGGGTAAATAGGTACCACCACAAACTGTGACACCCCCTCCACTCCCATCCTATACCACCAGCTTCCTCTCTGTCTCCTTTCAACAAGTGGTAGGGCTACCTTGATTTTCAGGCCTTTCCGGGAGAAACCCTGAATGCATCATACTGGGTTAGCGGGAAGGGGCAGCCCTAGTCCCGAGATCTCTGGGTTCGCTGGACCAGTTTTACCGGGCGTCCCAAGTTCAGCGTTTCTGCCCGCCGCCTCCTGCCCTGGAGGCCGCGCGACGCCAGCTCCCTGGGAAGTGCTTGGCAAGAAGTTCCCGCGGCCAGCTTTGGGAGCTTTTGCTTCTCAATCTGCAGCGAAGGCCGGGGGAGTTCAAGAAGAACGCTAGCAAAGATTTTTGGAAGAAAAGTTGCGCAAACTTTTGGCTTTCTCCGTTCTAAATATTTGGGATCATTGAGGCGCAAGGAATCAAGGCCGACTTTTTCGTGCCGAGCTGAAACAGCTGAATCGGCACCTGGAATAGGAAGTTCACCAATAAATGGGAATTTACCAAAAGAAAGGCAATTTTGGTTTGTTTTAATTTTCGCATAAAACCTTAGCGGTGTGACTGGGATGAGGATATGGACGGATTAATCACATATTAACTAAACCGTATGGAGGACAGCCGAAATGTGCGGTGAAAAAAAGAAGCCTTTTAGAAACTCAGAAGCCGAGATCTAGTTGGATTATTATTAATTTTTTTTGGCTGCGTCCTTAGACGATCTTAACTCATTCTTTTAATCCCGATGGGCTTGTCCAGAATGACTAATAGACGCTTTTTCAGCAGATTCCATTGTCCCAGCAAACTGCCAGATCAAATTTATTGCTAATGGCTTTATAGAACTTAACATGTTTAGAACCTGTCCTGGTCTTTCAATTTGAAATGGTTACTAACAGAATGGAACAAATATAATTATATGAGCACCAGTCTCATTCACATAAGTAAAACCTAAGGAACCTAGGAAGCCTTTTGCATCTAGGAAAAGGAACAAATACAGTTAAAGGCAAAGTTTATGTTTCTTGGTAATTTGGACCACTCTGTTATTTTTAAAGTATTTGGAAAATTAGAAATGTATAAAGCAGGTTCACCTAGACAAGAGTTAGGAAATAATGTTGTGTCATAAAAAATAACATTTTCCAAAAAATTGGTGATTTGCATAACTTTCAGTGGTTTGGCACTGTGTTCATAGAAATTATTTTTAAGGATTCTTAAATTACTCCTATCATGATTGGCTACGCAACCACAGAAAGTTACTTAATTTTCCCCTTTTGTAGATTTTACATGTTAAATTCAAATAACCCAAATGCAAATCAAAGGCAGATATTTCAATAACTGAACAAGAGGTTTGTATATCTGTTTCATTCAAAATATTGCAATTATTGGATAAAGGGTCTCCTAACTACAAAAGATTTTTTAAGGATGTATTCATTCTTGTACACTTATTAAAGTGTCAAAATGCAAAAATGTTTTTTTTGGGGAGGAATAGTTAAGAGAATGCAAGAATTTATGTTTCCCTTTGAAATATTCTAATACAGTTTAAGCATTTTTTTTACTGGTGTTTTATTGAGCCCTCATTGAAGATCTGATATACTCCTAGGTTAATTTTCATTTGAACAAGTAGCCTTTTATTTTAAAAATTAGTCTTATAACTGGTGTATTTAATTTTTGAATCTACAAAAGTATCTTAATTAAAACTCTGTATATTTGTGCCCACAGTTACGCTGCTTAAAACCAGCATTTACATTCATCTTTGTAATTTGACACAAAATGTAGTTTTCTGAACATTGCCCTAGTTTTATTTAAGTGAAAAGATTTTTGTCCTACCAAATGTTGTGGGAATTCTTTTCTACTGTGTAGAATTACGAAGTTTTAATGAGTACTGACAAGGTTACTATCACCCGAAAATTAGCTGACTGATGACATAGTGATTGATATTCTATAGAGTGTATGGAGGAGATAGAAGAGCTAGTGTTTTTGAAAAGATAACAGTATTTCTTTATATTTCTTTCTGAAATGTCAGTGAATAACCACTTCTGATCCTTTAGACATTTATTTAGGAGTGGATCACAAAATGGGATTTTTAATCATTTCAGCATATTGACTACCTTTTTTTTTTTCAATCTTGTTGAGTGAACAATCTAAATGTCGAATGAGAAAACCTCAGACTTCCTTTTTATTGGTGCCTTGGTGAACTACCATTTAACTCAGGGATTTATGCCACCACATGCACTTCTGCTTCATTATCTTTGGTCCCCATTTTTAATGATACCGTCTATTTCATTTGTTCAGCAAGTGCTTACCGAGTATCCCCCATGTGTCAAGCTCTGTTCCAGGCCACTGGGATAGTCACTGCACAAAACGGATGGCTGTCCCTGCCCCTGTGGAACTTACATTCCATGTTTGTTCTGCTGTATGGCTTACCAAGCATTTTCATAGTTGTTAGCTGCTTTAATTTTCATAGAGGCCAGTTTTTTCCTACAATGATTACTTCACTTACTAATTTTGTTTTTGTCAGAAGTAACAGCGGAAACATCTGTGAACTTGTGAAAGAGAAAAAAAAAATTGCCCCAAATCTTCATATTCCTTATATGAGTCTTTCATTGAAGATCAGAAGCTAGTGATAACCAGTTACATGTATCACAATAATAAATCAGATTGTGATTTTGTATGTGAGCCCATAAGGAAAGAAATTGGCCTTCCTGTTTGTCTTGCTGTGGATCTGCAAGGTGATGACAGTTAAGAAATAACACAGATTTACCAGTTATAAGTGAGAGGATTGCTATCAGTTCTTCATCCCTAGAAGTTGGCAAGTCTTTGAATATTTAGAGCAGGAAAAAGACCTCCATACCTATTTGTTGTCAAGTTGCTTATATATAAAACAGTTGTATGTATATAAGTAGTTTAAAAACTCTGGAAATCAAAGGGTATTTCTCAAGGCTAGAGAGGGGCAGAGTTAGTGCAATAGAAGGTGCTATATGGAAGGTAGATCCAGGGTTGAATCCTTGGATCTGTTATAATTTATTAGGGGAAACCAGGAGGTTCTGCAAGTAAATTAGAATCATCAGAGATCCTTCCTCAAAAGTTCATTTATGTCGTTATTGGGTGAATATTGTACTAAAGTATTCATGTTTTTATATATAAGAGAGAGCCTTGAAATGTAAAAAGCTGAAAATTTTAAATTTCTCTTGGTTATGTCACCAGTTTTATTCAAAATAAATGGAAATAGCCTTGCCTTTTAATGAGATTTGTTATTTAAACATTTAAAAAATTTTGACATAAAGGTAATTTTCCAAATATAATTTATTATTATTGAAGCTACTCCTTTTAAGGATTAGAAAGCACATGTTTCTTCTGGAGAGGTGAGTTTGTTTTTTTTAAGTAATTTTGTCAGTTAAGTTGTACTGTGTAGTACAGAAATGGAACCAGATCCATGGCATTTTTCTGGCCCCTTGTTGGGGTGACTTCTTACCATTAATACTTAAATGTGCATCCTCGTTTCCTTACAAACCTCCCAGTTCCAGATACTATTTACCTGTTAATCCATGACTCTGTCTTAAACTAATTGCACTTATGTTTTGTCTAGTCCAACTTGAAGACTTTATGATCTGATTTATTAAGCCAGAGTTTGTCACTTATTTTTGCTACTACTTTGCTTTAGATTTGTTTTGGCAGATTAAAATCACAGCATCTCGAATGCTGGTGTTGCTGACCCAGAACCAGGACAGAGAATGGAAAATCCGGCAAAGGTGGTTCCTCCCTCAGGCCATCAGCTCAACCATTGCTTTGGTGGAATATGTAGATAATACTGAACCATGTTATTACTACATGTGTATATTTTTTGTATCTTCTTAACATGTCTTTGGATTTATATTAATGTATTAATAGAAACATAGTAACATTTAATAACTTTACAGAGTTCATGAGAATCAGCTCAAGTTAATGAACTCCTTCAGATTCAAGGAGAAATTCTTGCAGTAAAGAGAACTAATAAGACTAAAAGACAGTCTCATCCCTTCTAGTAGTGACTCAGTTAAGACACCCTCCTTACAGAATAAACCTGAGCTGGAGCAACAACAAGGTAACAATTTATGTGCATTGAATTTGCCCCTGACTTTAGTACTTATCTGATTCCCAGCCCCTAACATGTGCTTCTCTACTCCACTTTAGCAACAAGGAATCTCAATCTGTTAACAGATATTGAGGTTTAATAATAAAACAGGAGAAAATCCAGAAGGCAAGTAGGAACATTTTAGAACTTTCCCCTTACCTCTTATTGACTTAAGGGAGTTGAAGATTATTTTAAGAAATGCAGTGGTTTTGGGCACCTGGGTGGCTCAGTTGGTTAAGTGATTAAGAGTCGGACTCGATTTCGGCTCGGGTCATGATCTCATGGGGTTCAGGGGTGCCACACCTGCCACTTGGGATTCTCTGTCTCCCTCTGTCTCTCTGCTCCTCCCCAGCTCCCCTGCTGTCAAGGGTGCTGTCTCTGTCTCTCTCTGTCTCTCAAAAATAAATAAATAAACAAGAGAAAAGAGCACAGTAGTTTGAATGCCCAGACAACTGTGTACACATTTATGCATAAATAAACATAGGATTCAGAGAGTTCAGGGTTACATGCCAGAAGACAAAGGGTGCCATATGTTGTGGGCAATTTAAAAGGATTGTTGACAGTGGTTTTATCCACATATGTTTGCCATAAATGTGCCTCCTACATTGGAACCAAAGCTGTGCATGAGACTCTATTGTATCCCCATTTGAGTGTGCCACCTTCTTCCTGTTCTTGTGCCCACTAGAAAAAAGTCTCCTTTGCTGTAAGACATCGTTTTATGCTTAGGTTTGTTGCCGAACAATGAAATATTTCATGTACACCACACTTAACCTGTTTCACCACCCTATTTCTGTTGTTGATATGGTTTATAACTTTAGAATACGTCTTATTATGTCTTCAAGGGGTCTTGCTTTGTAACTCTTAATACAGTGTTTGTCTACTTAATCTTGGATTAACAGAGGCTCAAATAAGGTTTTTTCCTAATTACAGTGATTTTTTTTCATAGTGAAGGTACACAGTTTTTAAGTCTGTTAAATAAATTTTCATTCAAATACACCTGGAGTCTGTCAGGGATAAAAAGGAAAATTGGAAAAAGAAATAACATTATTTTTATCTAGGAATGCTTGTTAGAATCCTTATTTAAGACTTCATTAGATCATGCTTCTATTTTATACTCTCTTACTAAGAAATTGGATCTTTGCCTTAATGTGTAATATGCTTACCAGACCCTTGTATATTTTATTCCAAAATGTTTTATTTTACTTTCAGTAATGTTTCCACTTTTAATGAAATCTCCCCCTATTATTTTTTTAGCCTCCAGTCAGTACTCGATTTGGCAACACTGAGTGATTCATCATTTTATATAAAGTTACCATAACTGATTTCATTTTTAATAGCATTATTCATTTTGTCAACCAGCTCTTAGTTGGGACTATTTCAGGGGCACATTTTTGTGAGTTACATAACAGTAAACTGAAGGCACTAAAATTCTCTCTGAAGTCAAAGATCAAAAAGCCTCTAAAGTTTTCAGACTTTTGTTTTAGAACCAAAGCATCTGGGAAAACGAAAGAAAAAAGAATTCATACCTTTTCTGTATATTACTGAATACTTAATAGCCTTCTTGTTTATCAGTATCCCAAAGATGAACCAGGTTTTTAGTGTTTCTTTTACATGTTCAGGCACTTTGCCACAAAACCTCAATTTTATTAATTCTAAGTGGCCATCAGAAATAGAATATACAATATATACATTTTTACCAGTCCTCTTGGGAGGAATCAAAATTTCTTGTTCTTTGAAGTGTTAAATCTCTAATAACTTTTAACTTTAAAATATGTGAAGGGGTTAGTAAGTTACTCATTGGAAAGATTTTTGTACATTGAAAGAGAATAAAAACCGTGACTGCTGACATGTTTCTTAAAGAGTTTCTCCTAGGGCTGGATTGAGTTTAGGTGTATTTAACCAATTCTGTGGTTATATTGGGTCTGAAACCAGAAGGTAGCCCCATTCTTTAAAGCAGGGAAAGAGGCACTCCTGTGTGTTGACATATTTTCTACAAGTGTGTTTGCATTACAGATTGAATGGATGCAACAGAGATTTATGGCTGGCAAAGCCTGAAGTATTTATCTGGTCTTTTATAGTAAAAGTTTGCCAACAATTTCTCCAAAGCAAACATGGCAAATTGGGTAAATTTAAAAATACAGTTTTCTGAGCTGGTTTTTAGCAGTATTTCTGTAATTGTAAAGCCTAGATGCAAGTCTAAGATTTTTATATTACCGACTGTATAATTCCAATCAATTCATATAACCACCTTGAGCCTCTGTGTCCTCATTTCAAATTAAGAAGAGAGATTAGAGTCAGCATTTGACTTTAAAACATATACCACAAAAGCGCACTGATAACAGATAGGGAACGATGTGAAAGACTCCTTTCCACCATTCCACCAAAAGGGTATTGCTGTGTAAGAAGCTATTTCAAAGCTTAGAGGCTTCAAGGAACAATTTATTATTTTCTTTCACAGTCTCATGGGTTGACTGGTCTCAGCTGAGTGGTTCTCACTTGGAATCTCATTGCAGTTAGATGGCAGCTGGGGCTATGGTCTTTTGAAGGCTCAACTGGGCTTGATGTCCAAAATGGCTGCTCACATGGTTGACTGTTGATTGGGTGGTTAACTAGAGCTATTACAGCAATCTATAAGTGGACTTTACAAGTGTCTTGAGCTTCTGATAGCTTGATGCTTGGGTTATGAAAGGGAGAGTTCTAAGAGCAAAACACTCCAAGAACCTTAGGCAGTGGCTGCAAGGCTTCTTATGACATAGCCTTGGAAGTTCCAGAATGTCACTTCTTCCTATACTTTGGTCAAACAAGGCAGCAAGACCATCCCAAATACAAAGGAAGGGGAAATTGAGACCCAAGCAATTTGCAGCCATTTAAAATCTGCTACAGGGTGAAGTCAGGATAACCCTTATTAGATACAGTTCTTGCCAGGTCTGTTGTCTCCTGCAGGTGTAGACCAGTGCAAGAATTAGTCACACAGAGTGCGATAGGTGGGAGCTTGAAGAGTCTTCATTAAGGCTTTTAGAATTTGAGAGCTACAAGAACTATTCTGTTATGCTATTCTTTTCTGTGACATTGACTTTGTAATAAAAAGTGATGGGTTTCCTTAAATTTAAGTCAGTTTTTCAGAGCTGCTAATGGAGACCCCTTGAAGAAGAGGCAGCAGAGGCAGTGATCATATTTGGTGATTGTGATGAACTGGGGCCCACACCTTGAGAAGAAGCCATACCCTACTCACTTGTTTATGTGAGGTTAGAGAAGATGCTAGTGGCAATGTACAAACAAATGGTTATCATTACCTATTCTTTTTTTAAATAATTTTTTAAAGTTTATTTATTTATTTTGAGAGACAGAGAGGGAGAGAGAATACCAAGCAGGCTCCTCACCATCAGCGCAGAGCCCAATGTGGGTCTCAAACTCATGAACTGTGATATCATCCCCTGAGCCAAAATAAAGAGTCAGATGCTTAACAGACTGAGCCACCCGGGTGCCCTCATTGCCTATTCTTATAGCAAATTATTACTGCAGTGGGATCCTTCCATATAGCCCCTCCTTTCTCCACCACATTGCATCCAGACTGTCAGGTGAATTTTCCTAAAATATAGGTTCCCCATATTACCCAGCTACTCAAAGGAACCTTAATATCCCCAATAGATGATCAGATCAAATAGAAATACTCTGTTCTTCAACACCTTCATTCCATCAGCTACATTTAGCTCCTCCAAGTACATTGCTTAACGTTTACTCCTTTGGCCTTGTGCCAGCCATCAGGCTGGTCTCCTTAACCTACCCTATGTGTCCCACCTTGCCTCCTTTCCTTTTGTTCAAGCCACCTTTCCTTGTTGGAATGCCTTCTTTCTCTTCCTTTGCCATTCCAAATACCTTCCAAATCAAGGTGTGGGTTAAGATGTTGTTCCTGCTCAAAGTCTTCTTTGACAAAGTCCTCTTGACAATAGTCTTTTCTTTTTACTTCTGTATTTCAGTGGAAGTCTTGACCATGCTGCTTTTTTTATATGTTGTCTTACTGTTGATCTCAAATTCTTTAACAATGGCAGGAGTAAAGGCTAACAAATTTTTGAGTGCCTGCTGTGTCAGACATTGTCTTGTGGCTTTTTTTCTGTAGTCTCATCCTGGCCATGCATTATAATAACCTATGAAGCTTTTGAAACAATGCTGTGCTGAGGAGCCCACCCTTAGCTGGTGTGATTTAACCCAGTTGGTATGGGACCTGGACATCTGTATCTTTGAAAAGCATTCAAGATAATTCTAATGTGTATGCAGGGTTGATAACCAATGGTTAGGGAAATGCACAACATGAATTTTTTCAAATCTCATTTCTCTCGGTGAATGGCTCAGATTTTACAGAACAAAATTGAATATGGAAAATGGAAAAATTTACATTTCATTTCTTTGACCAGCAGATATAAATCTGTAACTTAAGAAACACAAAATAGACATTTTTCTGGGGAAGGAAACTATCCTTTTTCATCTTTGTGGTCCCAGTACACTGTGTGGCACTTGCTAGAGATGCAATAAATATTATCTGCACAGAATTAAAAGGAAAGGATCAAACAAGTAGATGCTGCACTGGATTTATCTTCTCATGAGCTGTACCAGAACATTAAGACCTTTGTTTTTCTGTGTCTGAAATACTTGAGGAAAAAACTGTGGACTTCTGTTGTTTTCTGATGAGCAGGAAGATAACAGATGAATTTATTTAACTTGGTTTCCCTTGTGACTAAAGGTAAATGTGCATGTGGGTCACATAAATGAATTCCTTCCAGGTTGTGTGATAATCACACCTCATTAGGTGAATGATATTTCTTAGATCTTACTCTTCAGGGCTGCTGGTTGCCATTCTTTGGAGTCTGATTTTTGGGTCCACTCTATTCCAGTTGTGTATTATTTTCAGGTCAGAAGTTTAGATTCCTTTATTCACAGTTCCCATGTACCAGGCACCTGAAGAAGATCATTTAAAATCATTAACAAAATTATTTACCTCCCTGTGATTCTTTCCTGGAGGTATTTTTTGACCCTTTGGTTGCCTTAATAAGGCATCTTGGAACCTTTTCTCATTTCTCTCCATCTTTCTTAAAAGATGCTGCCAGTCGACATAGCATTGAAGTAGACTGTTGAAATTTATTTGAAGGTTTTATTAGTGGTCTTTAGTACTCTTTCTTTGAAATGTCAACTCAAGTCAGTTAGTACCACAGTTTTTCACTGACAATCAAAAGAATGTGGTTTCACCCCATTTAAATACCCATTGTTCTTCTCCATCAGTAAAAGTAGAATGAAAATAACAACAAAAAACCAATTTAAAAATTATTGCTTGCTTTCTAAATGACAGACTTTTGAAAATAATTTCTCTGTAGTTAGGCTCGTAACCATCCTTGACTATGGGATGATTGTATCACAGAACCATCTCGGTAGTTAAGTTTCAAAAGAAATCAGGCCAGTTTACCATTAAATTGACTCTAAGTCTCATCTTAGTTAAATGTTCAAAATAATTAATAGTTATTTTGATACTGTGTCTTCAGATAAGTCAGAATATCTGATTAAGAAGTGAAAAGCTCATGAGGTTTTCTGTGAATAAGTGATTTTATTCATTTGGATTCAGATAGTTTAGTTCTAAAAATTTTAAGTTATTTATTGGTAACTGGTAACAGATTCCACAGAAACTGGAAATTAGATTTGGTGGAATACAGAATTCGGAGTATCCTGAAGTGTTGTGCTAACAGAACCTAACATCATGCTGTAAAACCTGACAGTGTGCATTTTTTTTTTTTTGATAGGAAAGGCCATTTGATTTTCTCTTAATGGAAAGCTTAGAGATGTGTCCGTTTTCTGGGCTCCAGCTCATGAATAACTGGCAGTCTCTATGCATGAAATCCTGATCTTTCATGGCTAATAACTAAATATTATTATAAAATATTTGTGTTTCTCTTGTCCTTTTAAAAAAATTACCAAAAACAGTCTTCACATTCCAGATGCATACCCATTTGAGGTTGGAGTGAATGAGATAGCAAGTGTTCAATTCATATCAGTGCACGACCTATAGTACGCACTCCTTAAGTATTATTGTCATAAACATCGGTCAGTAAACCTATAACGAATTGTTCCCAGTATGATCAATGATAATGTGAATACATACATCTAGACTGCATTAATGGGCTTTGAAATGCATATCATCAGGATGAAATTGCCTTGTTTTCTATTCTTTTCAGAGTGTCTTCGAAGTAGTTCTCAGTGGCTTAAAAAGTTTTAACACATTATCAACTTGTTACTTTGTTTTTATCACAGTTGAGTTTCCTTTCTTGCTCATTGCTTTAAAAAGTATATGGTTTACAAACATTTACAATTGTAATATTTTTTAATGCATTTCATTGTTCTAAATCATTATTTTCTTGTGCCATTCGACACCCCTCCAGTCATAGGTTCAGCTGGATCAGCATTTGACTTATGTCAAAGTAGGCACATGTAAAAAAAATGGAGCACTTAATTGGAATTTCACAGTAATTGTCACATAAACCAGCTTAAACAAGGTGTATTTATGTATGGAAATCAGGAATTGGCTGTGTAAATATATGTATGTGAAAGAGATGATTTTAAATGGTACAGATTCTACACCATAGAACCTGAAACCTGGTCATGTCACATGTAGTTCCTTAGCCACAAGAGTTTATTACTGTAGATAGCATGTCATTTGGATTATAGGTTTACTCTATTAAGATATATTACATAGTAATATAACAAACAACTCAATGAAAACTTTTGATGGTTAAATTTAACACTAAGGACGTATATTGTAGAACTTCATTTTTAGAAATGAATTTAATTTGTTGCTTATCTCAAGTGAACCATTCCTTTTTTTTAATCTTTTATTTTTCTATTTTTCAGGCCGTAGGGTTAGACTGAAAAACGTTTGGCTAGAATGTTAAAATTTGTAATTTGTACATATTCTGCATGGTTATTTTAATAGTATCACTAGAGTACTTATTTCCTACACTTTAAATAAAACTATTTCTTTTATATGTGTTTTTCCAGCTATCATGATAAATATATTATTGTATGTATGTAAATAAAGCATTGTATTTTGTGCCAAACAGCACAATAGCCATGACTTAATTATATGGAGTGTTTATTTTGAGGTGAAATAATTTAACAGAAAATGCTTGAGAATAAACATAATATGACAATATTTATACATAGAAATAGATTTTCATTTTTAAAAGTACTTCATGTATTCCTAGAATAATGGAAAATGTAACTCTGCCTAAATAATGCCATTTTCTTATAAGATTAAAATGAAATGATTTATCATTTCTTTGATGGTTTTACAGTCAGTGTGAGAACAACTTATGATAACAGTAAAATTTTTAAAAGGTTTTATAGGGCACCTGGGTGACTCAGTGGAATGTGCAATTCTTGATCTCAGGGTTAGGTCGTGAGTTCAAGCCCCAAGTTCGGCATGGAGCCTACTTAAAAAAAATATTTTTTAAGTTTTATAGAATTTTTTGAACACAAAAATGGATTTCCTTTTCATAATTTTCTTAATTGCTATATTTTCAAAGTATCATTTTTTAAAAGATTTTATTTTTAAGTAATCTTTACACCCAATGTGGGGCTTGTCACAATCCCGAGATCAAGAGCTGCACGCTCCACTGACTGACCAGCCAGTCACCCCTCAAAATATCATTAAGACAAATCTCTGCTTAATAGCAAAAAAATATATATATCAAGACAAACATTTTATTATTTGAAAACTCGGATATTAAAATGTAAGAATACTAATATTGTCAACTTTCCATTATGTTATAGAAAAGACCTGTATTTGTGATTAATTTGCAATTTGAAGGCATTAAGAACCTAAATTCTTATTAGGCAATAACACTTATTTTGATATATCCTTCAAAAATTTTGGCGAAAGTAAACACATGCTTATCAATTGGTTAAAATACAAGTCTGAAATTACTGTGTTCTTGAAAAAGGTATATATTTGTATCAAAATAATATTCACTAAATATGATTAAAGTAAGAAAAAAGTTGCCATTGAATATGTAGGGAGGGTAATAAAAATATTTATTTTCGAGTCATGTTCTAGATTTCAAGGTCATCTGTTATGGATGATACTATATTTCAAGGTGTATCTGGGAGCAGGGAAGGGGTTCATTCCTGATCCTCATTCTTTTTCTAAGAAAGTCAAGAGACACTTCGCTTCCTATTTCTTAGTTTTGCTAATTACTACTTATAAGTATGACCACACAGAAAATGAACTATTAGGCTTGGTTTTACTCTTTCATTTATTGAAAAATTGCTGACTATTTAGAATGTGCTAGGTACTCTTTTGGGTATGCCATAGCCAAAGCAAGTTGTCCACCTTCAGGAACTTTCACCCATATTAATGTAATACCTTATTATGCTTAAGGACATGGAGTATTTAAGGTGTTTAACCAAAGCCTGAAATATAGTAAGTGCTCAGTAAAGAAGAGCTATTACTAATGTTCTATGACATCCTTTTTAGCTATTTTTCATCTACTGAGAAACAGAATTTAAAATTTCTTTCCTTATAAGAGTAACGGTACCTATTCTGTGTGTATGTATTGAAAATGCTATGAGTAATATAGTTTAATAAAATGAGCAGAACAGATTATATAGTAAGTCTCTATACTATAAACACAAATACTTTCAGGTTAATTCGTTTCTCTTGAGATAAAATGCTATTATTCTCAAATATTTTTGAACATTGAAAAGTGATCAGAAAAAAAAAGTTTTGTTATGGAATTGCTCAATATTTTAGCTCTTACTACTTTGGAATCCAACTATTTCTAAGAACTTTCTGAAAATAAACAGTAGAGTAATATAATCTCTTCTTAAGCCTATAACATTCAAATTGGTTTTATATATTTAATTTTTTACTTTCTGCTTTCAATTTGTTCCTTGGTAAGTATTAGATCTTGAGTTGTGCCATTCAATAATATGATAGCTGCTAGCCACATGAATGTATTTATTTTAAAATAATTTAAATTGAGAATTTGGTTACCCAGTTACATTAGCCACATATCTCTGGAGCCATGTGGGAAATAGATTCCATATTGGACATTGGGGATAAAGGACATTCATCACCACAGATAGGTCTCCTGTGTGTTGCTCTAGGATATTTTGAATAAAGGAGTATTTGATATATACTACTTGTAATTATGAACACTCAGAAAATTAACTATTAGGTTTGGTTTTGATCAACTAGTCTTTCCACCGCATCTTCCACATCTTGATTAAATATTTGGTCATCTCTTTGACAGATAAAGGGTACTTTAGAATAATGTTAATTTCAGTCGAGTTATAACCAGCCAAGTAAAGGCTCAGAAAATGAAGTGTTTTACTCAGTGACTTCTGGGAAAGTGGAATTTTGAATATTGTCTAAAAGAAATGGCTCATCAAAGAGATCAATGCTTTCTCCGCAGCGTCTTCCAAACCTTTTTTCCTGAGCGCCTCCCCATTCTACTCTGCATGCTGTGGTGGGTCCTGTCGGCGCCCTGTGTCCGCCACTGCTTTTGCAAGTAAGTTTTTATGCTTCATCAGCAATGCCTCAGTTATTCTGTAAACCAAAGCAGCAGGATTTAATGTGCTCTGGAAAACTAATTGGTAATGCAATGGCAAGGAGCTAAATCCTCACTAAAAATCACAGCGATCCTATTCAGGAGGTTTCCAGAGATTTATCAGACCTCAGCACACTGAGCAATTGTGAGCAGTTTCTAATGGCATTGAAACCCAGGGCTGACACACCAAGGAAAGTGACTTGTTTTCTATTTGATATAAAAGATCTCAGACGGACTGGTTTGGCTCTTTCTGAAATGTGTAGCAATACTCATTTAGAAAAGAAAAAAGAAAGGAAGGAAGGCTAAGAAATTGTGCTGTATAAAATTTCTATTCAACTTAAAATGTGACACAGAAAGCCATAGGTTGTCTGTAGAAAATAATAAAAATTGTCCAGATTGTGAAAGGAGATAAATATTTCCTCTTTATGATCTTGAAGAAAACCCACCAGAGTTGTAGGAAATATTTTCAAGAGAACTGTTCCTCAAATATTACAAAATTTAAAATGTCCAGAGGTGGAATGACAACAACTTTGAAAAACTTTTAGAGCATGCATGCGTACACACACATACCCAAAGAAAACAATGTTGAACTAAAAAGAAATAAAGTTCACCTTGATCTTGAGATTTCTAGGTCAAATAAGAGTTTGTAGGCAGAGATTCTGAGTGTATGACAAAGAGGTCCAGTAAGCTCTACTCTACTCTGGTAGAATCCAGCACATTTATTCAACTGCCCAGGAGAAAACATTTATTCAGGTTAACTTCTCTGTCAGGTGGAAAGTGAAATAGGAGAAGTTGAGTCAGCCTGAAGTATAGAGCTCTATCACGGTTGAATTCAGGTCCCTGCTGCCTCTCCATGAATGTGTTTTATGAATGTTTCAGGAGAGCAGTTGTTCAACAGGATGATTCCTGACAAGTGAGGCAGCAAATGCTGGCTGTTTAATGAGCTGCAGGCTTCTGAGCATCTCTTTAGGGGGCTGATACTTTCCCACAGAGCACTTTACATGGCAGGGACCCAGCCACAATGGGTAACAGACCCGTGACCAATCATCACTTTCACTTGACTCATCCACACGCGACCTCACCACGATTTTTCACTGTGCAGATGAACTTTAGGAGCCATTTCACATGGAAAAGGCTTGGGCAAGGGTCAGTTGCCCTTTTGTATCGTCATAAAGCAAAGCTCTGTGTGTCCATCTTTTCTCCTGTCTCACATTCCAAGTGAATTTCTGGACACCATTTAAAGCACTTGACTGAAAAATAAAGCAGTGAATGAAACTGACTTTTATAGACTCATTCTAGCTCATCTTCCCATATAACCCTGTCCACCTGAAAAGGGATTTAGTGGATGAACTGAGTGTATACAGGACTTGCTGAATACATAGGGCCCATTATCAACTCTGGGGATCGTTTATTAACCAGGACTGATACACCACTATTTTGGAAGTGACCTATTAATTGTCCATTTAACTAGAATGTATTGATTCAAATAGAAAAATAGAAACCATGACTAAACCTTTTACTCGCTCCTTCAAGGTGGTCTCCTGTGAGGGCAATTGAAAACTGCTGTGCAAATTAAGGAGACATTTGTCACCATATATTAGAGTAGCAGGGAAATGCTGCTGGAGTAGAGACATAAGTCCCAAATCTCTGCTACTATAGCATAGTGGCATCTCTGGAATTAAATCTTGGGTGTTGCATTCCCAGAGTAGAGATTAAAGGAGAGCCCACACCTAGTTTCCGTTACTTCCCCTTAATATCATACTGGACTTCTATTTTAGAGTCTCTCTGGCAATGTAGTTTAGGTGAGTGGAAATGGACAAAAAATGTCATGTAGGGGCATCTGGGTGGCTCAGTCGGTTAAGTGTCCGACTTTGGCTCAGATCATGATCTCATGCTTGTTGAGTTCGAGCCTCACATCAGGCTCGCTGCTGTCAGTGCAGAGCCTGCTTCAGATCCTCTGTCTCCCCCCTCTTTCTGCCCTTCTGTCTCTCTCTCTCTCTCTCTCAAAATAAACATGTAAAAAATCCCATGTAACAGGTGGACATTCATGTATGTGTGCATATGTTTATTCATTTTATAGCAATGTTTTGGTGAAAGACTCTAAGCCCTAAAAGTACACTAATACCCAGGCCAGTTTGATAAATAGAGCACATAAAAGTAATTTTAAAGAATTTCCTAGAGAACTATATCTTCTCAATTGCTTGAAAAATTACTTTAAGCAAGACTCATTTTCCTCCATCTGTCTCTCAGTTCTTCCCCCTTTATGCCTTTGGTGTAACCGTTATATATTGTGGCATCTATCCCTAGAGGCTTATTACGTCCTATGTTTATCTTTTTTATTTAATAAAACATATAAGGGGTAAATCAGCACAGCTCAGATCAAACATAGAGAATACTGTACTTGGTTTGTCTCCATTTCTGAGGTTGGATTTTAAAAACACTTTAGAGATGCCACAAGTGTTTTTAATAAACTTCGGTGTCTCATTACTTATAAATCTGAAATGAATTTTTTTATTTTTTTTGTTTATAATGTTCATCGTATTAGCAGCAAATAATAATGAAATGGTGGATTTAGGTTGTCAATAAAGAATTTTACATAAATAACCATGGTACCAAAGAACGTTAATAAGGCTTACATGTGCACAGTAATCATCCTTATTTAAGGCATTTACTAGATTTTCTTTTTTTCTTCTTTTTTTAATAATAAAAACAGTTTTTATGCCCAAGCATTTACATTTTTTTTCCATTCCATAGACGGAGGAAAATGAACTGTCCAAGTAATCTTGTATTAAATTTCAGCCAAAACATGCTGACATATGTGGACAGCCAAGATCAAGGTTTATAGTAAGCATTTTAATAAGCAATGAAATCGGTGGCCCTCACAAAATTGACTTCACTCTTTTTAAAGTGTAGGATCAGATCAACAGGTTCATAACTAGCAAGTAAAATATCATTTTGCCTCTTTTAACATGATTCACTTGTATAAAATTGATTTCGTTTTTCTTGTTAACCTTTTAGATTTATGATTGATTTGTTGTTGCAATGTGGAAACAATCATTCAACCAGTGCCCTTCTCACATATAATAAATAGTTTAATAGGCTATTTAAGCACAACCCTTACAGTGGGGAAACATTAAAAGGCAGTGGTAAAAGTTCTCCCCTCCCCCAAAGCAGTGGAAGGAAAATCTTTGATATTACATCCATAAGGTTCTTTCCAAAATCACACATTTTTCAGCTAAAATGAAATGGAAAGTTGTGGGGAAAAAAATACTACCTGAAAAAAAAAAACTACCACGGTTGAAGATGGGCAATGCTCTGATTAGGATTCTTGCCACCTGACCTGGCTGTGTTCTCTTTCACTGTTCTCAGCTGGAGTCTGGGTGCCCTGAGAAAACCAACAAGACCTGTGGCAGTCCTTCTGTAAGGATTCATTGTTAGCACTCTCAGATCTTCAGAGGGGATGCAGCATTTTGTGCTAATAGGTTTTTGTTGAAAAACCTAGGCAGGTTTGTGCAGTAAGTTGAGTATAGGTTTTGACTTCTCAATAGTGAAGGAAGGGGTGTTCCAGAGATAAATGACAGTCAGTCAACCAGGAAGAATGTTTAAAGGAGTTGGAGACTCAAAGACAATAGATTTTCCAAGTTGATGGCTCTATTCAACCTTTCTACAGAGGCAGTGAAAGTATTTGAGTAACTCTCTGGGAAGGGAGTTCCCTTTCTCCCCAAATGCTAAGTAGTGGAGGCTGGGGGAGGGGAGCAGAGCTACTTAGAGATATAGGGTGCTTGTTCCTGATCTTGTCTACAGCGCTTGCCTGAACATAATGTGACATCTAATAGGGCAGCTGATAAAGTTCTGATTTGAGATTCCCTGAAAGAAGAGCACAAGTACAGAATAGAGGAAGGAGAGAACTGGCTGAACAGAACAAAGAAGGAAAGGGTTGTACTCTTGGCTCAGTATGTGTCTACAGAATGATATGGGGCTGTTGGATTATGTGTTTAGAAGTAGAATACCCAGAACAAGGGAGATAATAGTCCTACTAGACTCTGTGATGGTCAGGCAGCCTATTAGAACCTGTTAAATTCTAGAGCCCTACTTTAAAAGGCACAGTGAGCAAATAAAAACCAGGTCAGGAAGTAGTCAGCAACTAAAGGATCTATATGCCTGGTCATGAATTTCTAAAGTGATTGAGTATTTGTTTGGCCTGAAGAAGAAAATAAGGAGAACATGAGAGTTATTGTCAAATTATATATACGGTATTCAGTATAGATGTAAAGGATAGAATTGGGGCCAATGAGTGGAGTTAAATGGAAATTGAATTGGGGCTTAATTATAAGGGAAAGATTCTTAGCAAATCAATATGAGTATGATATGATAATGAAGTGTTATAATACAGCATTTCCAAATACTAGATTATATAGAGATTGGAAGGTAGACTTCTAGTTTAAATAGGGCAAGACAGGGAAGTTCTGGAAATACCAAGCTGTGTGAGATTCCAGGTCCACTGTGTTTTGCCCATGTCCTCCCCCTACTCATGAGTCTGCAAATGCTAATCCCTTTGCTCTGCCTGCCTTTGTCTAGACTGCCAGCAAGAGGAATAGCTGTTCTTCTCTCTCAGGATTTACTCTGTTAGCTTCCAAGACTAAGTGGCTTCTCATCTGGTACTTAAATACTTTCTCTGCTGTGGTCTGTGTTTATTTATCTGTGTAGTGTCTGTCTGTATATTTCTCGGACCTCTCCTTAGCAATTGTGAGCACCTGAAGGATGGGTTGAATTCATCTTCACTAATCAACTGTGAGCACCTGAAGGATGATTAGATTCATCTTCACTTGTCACTCAGCAACATCTCAATCACTCCACCAGATTATTCCCAAAAAGGTTGATATAGTGTTTGCTTGTTTTCCTTTGAAAATAGAGCCACACTTAAAATGCAGAATAGAGATGGGGCACCTAGGTGGCTCAGTCAGTTAAGCATTCGAATTAAGCTCAGGTCATGATCTTGCAGTTCATGGGTTTGGGCCCTGTGTTGGGCTTTGTACTGACAACTCAAAGCTTGGAGCCTGCTTCGGATTCTGTGTCTCCCCCCCTCTGTTCCTCCCCTGCTCACATTCTGTCTCTCTCTCTTTCTCAAAATAAAGATTTTTAAAAAAATTTTAAATGCTGAATAGAGATAAATTATTTGTCCATAACTCTATAGTAGCGTATTTTAGTGTTTGTTTTTGCCTTTTCATTCTTTTTTCTCTGCATTTTTATCTAGCTGTAAGCATAGTATCGGTCTTATCATATGCATTAAAGCAGATTTTCTTTGCTGCTACCTGATCTTCATAACTCTCATCTTTAATGGTTCTTTAAAATTTCACCAAGTGGGTATAGCATAATGTATGTATATATTTCTTTACCTTGGCATATTTAGCCCCCCCCCATTTTTAATACATATGGCTACAATAATGATAGATTATAAAAATTTACAAATTAAAAGTGCTAGGATAAAAAAATCAAGGGCATGCTAAATTTGAGGACACAGTTATCAGGCTGAATGGGAGATACCATGTAGTCCAAGATCACAGACTGGTCCAGAACAGGGGGCAGAAGCCTATAGTCACAGACAGGAACTCTGGCTATGTTTATAAGTGTTTCCTCCCTTCCATTTTGGCATGTTGTAACATCTGAGTAAAGAAACAGTGTGGGACAGAGGAAGGAGCCAAAAATTTGGATTCAAGTCCTGCTACCAGCTGAGCTTTGTGTCCTTTGTGTGGCTTTGGACCTTAAGAGCCCTGAATGCCTCTTCATCTATACAGAGGATGTCTGTGGCATATGGTTATGGCATATGGTTCTTATAAGAATCAAGTGAAATCTGGGGTGCCTGGGTGTCTCAGTTAAGTGTCTGACTTTATTAGCTCAGGTCATGATCTCATGGTTCATGAGTTCAAGCCCCACATTGGGCTCTGTGCTGACAGCATGGAGCCTTCTTGGGATTCTGTTTCCCTCTCTCTGTGCTCCTCTTCCCGCCCCCCCCCCCCCCAATAAATAAACTTTTAAGAAAAGAATCAAATGAAATCCAACAAATGGAAGTAGATAGATTAGTGGGGTCCTTACTGTGGACTAGGCACTGAAATTTTCTTGTGTCATGTCATCAAATCCTTAGAGCAACCCTGTAAGATAAGCTGAAAGAGACTGAGTAACTTTCTTTAAGTCATACAGGTAAGTGCTACAATTCAAACACAGTTTTTCAGTATTTCATATTCCAAAGTCCTTTGTCCTGAGCCTTCCTGGATAGATGTCATCCCACCAGTTGAGTCTCTGAAATAATTCAGGAGGGCCAATTTCATAGTCTCTATTGCAAGGTAAGTTCAGAGAAGAGCATTTAGAAAAAGAGCATATTGAGATATTTAGAGTATTTTTTATTGACCAATAGTTCATAAAGCTACTTAAATCTTTGACAAAGAAATAATGAATCCAGTTTTCAAAACCTGACTTTAAGATATGGCCTTGGCATATGACAGGCAAAAGAAAAAAAATGATGCTATAGATGGAGAATTAATCATGATCTCATGATACAAGAAATGGATAGAGCATCGATAAAAGCAGACCTTTGTAAATAATTAGGCTGGATTACATCCCAGAAGCTATGGCATTTCTAAGGAGATGCAAGTGTAACAGAACTGGAAGGAAAGAGGGAGAGGCCAGTGGTCCTTCTAGCAATGTGAGGAGGAACCACAACGAGGTATAAACCAGGGCTGAGAGACTCATTGGGAGATGATCTGCAATCTTTTAGCCAAATAGGAAAGGAAGCTATCATATTACAGAAGTAGATTTGACAAGATTTATTCATTTGTTTACATTTTTCCCTAAAATATAAGTCAGAGAGTGTTATAGTATATTGTGTAGGGTTAGGAGCATTTGCTTTGAAATGAGTTATCCTGAGTTGAAACCCTAGCCGCGTGCTCTTGGACAGAGTTTCTTAAACTACCTCATCTTCATTTTATTTATCTGTACAATGGTGAGGATAATAGTATAACATCCATGGCATAGGTTGGGAGGATTAAATGAAAGTGTGTCAGCGGCTTAACACAGAGTCAGTATAATGGTATAGAGTACTCAGCGTGTGTTTATTATTATCATCATGTCACACCTGATTAAACATCTCCTATTGATCTTTGTTACTGTTGGTTAATGTCCCAAACTCTTATAATCCTCTATAATCTGGCTCCATTCCACTCTAATCTCTATGTCAAAGGTTCAAATGTCTTCAAGAGCCTGGTAAACTAGGTGAAACTGTGACAAACTAGGGGCCACATATTCTATCAAAAGGGGGCACCTGCTACACTCTTTGGTAGCTCTTTGCTTTCTGGGAAGGTGAGCCTAGTGTGGTTCCCTTTGAAGAGATGTCAGAAACCTGGACTTCACATGAAATCTTCTAATATTAAATGTGGACAGCTCAATCAGAATTCTAAGACCAGCAAAGCCCATCTGCAGGCTGGATAAGGGTGCCAGCTTGTATCTGCTGTTTTATGCCCTTTCCCAGCCTTGCAGACTGCTTACTTTTCCTCAGATAAACTTTATTCCTTCAATCCTTAATGCTTTTTAGAAAAATTTTGAGTGTAGTTGACACACAAGGTTATATTAGTTTCATGTGTATAACACAGTGATTCAACAAGTTTATACATTATGCTGTGTTCACCACAAGTATAGCTGCCATCTGTCCCAATACATCACTATTACAATATCATTGACTGTATTACTTGTGCTGTGACTTTGGTTCCCATAATTTATTCATTTAATAACTGGAAGTCTGTATCTCCCCCAGTCCCCTTAACTCATTTTGCCCAATCCTTCACCCCCATTACCTCCGGGAACCATCAATTTGTTCTATGTATTTATAGGTGTGCCTTAAGTGCTTTTAGACATGCAGTCACTCTGCTTAGATTGGCCTTGGTTCTTTCTCTCTTAAACCAGATTGTTCTTTTAGACATGGCTCAACCTGCTTTCTCTGAACTAATTACTTCTTCCATTGTGATACCAGAGCATTTCATAGAGCATTCTATTCTAGTGCTTAAGACATTCATTTGCTTTTTTATTTAGATCTAATTATTGGGGCACCTGGGTGGCTCAGTCAGTTGAGCGTCTGACTTTAGCCCATGTCATGATCTCATGACTTGTGAGTTTGAGCCCAGCATCGGGCTCTGTGCTGACAGCTCAGCGCCTGGAGTCTGCTTCGGAGTCTGTATCTCCCTCTTTCTCTCTCTTTTCCCCTCCCCTACTCACACTATGTCTCTCTGTCCCTCAGAAATAAACATTAATTTTTTTAAAAAAAGATATAATTATTAAGCACCAGAATGCCTACCAGTTATAGACATAAGCTGGAGTCCCTGCTCCCCTGGTGCTTATATTCTGCTGTGGTGTTCATGTGTCAGTCTTCCCATGAGAAGGTGAGCTCCTTAAGGGCAGGGACCATGTGCTGTTTGTCTGGTTTCCTCAAAGAAGCTCAGTTAGTCTGATACCAGCTATTAGTGTCCTCTTGCAGCAGTAACAAATTTCCACAAACTTCCTGTCTTAAAACAATACAGGCTTATTATCTTATATTTATGGGGTTCAGTAGGCTTAAATGGGTCTCACTGGACTAAAATCAAGTTCAGTAAGCTTTGTTCCTTCTGGAGGCTCTAGGGGAGAATTTGTTTCTTGCCTTTTCCTGTTTCTAGTGGCTGCCTGCATTTCTTGGTTTGTGGCCTCTTCCTCCATCTTCAAAGCAAGAGTGTAGCATCAAAGAGAGTAAATCTCTCTCTGACAATGACTTCCTTTATTTTCTCCTTCTTCTACTCATAAGGCCCACCTGGATACCCCAGAAGGATATCTTCTAATCTCAAGGTCAGCTGATTAGCAACTGTAATTGCACTTGCAACCTTAATTTTCCCTTGTCATGTAATATAACATATTTACAGGTTCTATGGAATATACTCACATAGTATGTAATCTTTGAGAAGGCCATTATTCCACCTTTCACAACGGGGAAGCCAAATGAATGAATGAATAAGTAAATGGTTAATGATGAAGGAAACTCTCAGAGGATGGGAACCAGTTCTGCTAGCCACAAAAGGCAGAAAAAGTAGTAAATATCTCTGACCGGAAGGAGTTGATGATCTACTGCAATGGAGAGTGGTAGTGGTTGGGAGTCTTCTAAACTTCCCTTCTCCGATTGAACATCTCTGATTCCTGTAAACTTCACTTGACACCCCAGATTAAGATCAGACCCTTGCTTTGTCCCCCCAAGGCAGCCTCCTTAAGAATATATCCTCACATTTGTGATGCTAGGTGACTAAATGCCTTCCAGGGGCACCCGGGTGGCTCATTCGGTTGAGCATCCACCTCTTCTTTCTGCTCAGGTCATGAGCTCAGGGTTGTGAGATCGAGCCTGCATTGTGCCATGCTGGACATGGAACCTGACGAAGATTCTCTCTCCCTCTACTGCTTGTGCGTGCTCTGTCTCTCTCTCTCTTTCTGAAAAAAAAAAAAAAAAAAAAAGGGTAAAAAGAACAATCCTGAAAATTCAAAAGCTATTCATTTTATTTCAAAATAAATAGCATTAAAAAATTATAAATAAAATAAATAAAAATAAATGAAAATAAATGCTTTCCACTAAATCTTACAGGTAATGCATACAATAAAAATATATTTGTCTTGTTTCTCAATGTGTAGCATTGAGTGGAAGGCCTGACATATGGTAAGTGTACAAACGTCGTTGAGAGAAAAAAACAAATGAATAAATAAATGAAGAATTAGAGAAAAATGGAGTATTCAAACCACCAACTATTTGTTCTGCATTTGAGCTTTGTAACCTGGGACCATGGACTTTCTGTTTTTTCTTTTTTAAAAATTTTTAATGTTTATTTATTTTTGAGAGAGAGAGCATGAGTGGGGGAGTAGGAGAGAGAGGAGGAGACACAGAATCCAAACAGGCTCCAGGCTCTGAGTTGTCAGCACGGAGCCCAATGCGGGGGTCAAATTCATGAACCATGAGATCGTGACCTGAGCTTAAGTCAGACGCTCAACTGACTGAGCCATCCAGGCACCCCATGGGACCATGGCACACAAATCGGGAGGGTGAGCATGTGTATTTTTTTCTTACTGGGGAGCAAAGGGCATTTATCAGATTCTCAGTGGAGTCCATGACCAAGAACATGGAAGAAGCACTGGTCTAAGCATGCAGAGTTTAGGGATGAGAGTGTTTGGCCATGGTACAGGGAAGGAAGATGCTGTCCTGGAAAAGGCAGACTGACGTCTTACTAATAAAGCTAATCAGGCTTTTGTATATGTCTTCCCCCTCTAGGAGAAGAGAGTGTGCTGTCTCTCCTGACCCAGGACTCGAACTCCAAAGCTCGGCGAGGTATTTTAAGAAGAGCTGTTTTTTCTGAGGATCAGAGAAAGGCTCTGGAGAAAATGTTTCAGAAGCAGAAATATATCAGCAAAACAGACCGAAAGAAACTTGCCATCAGCTTGGGACTAAAGGAATCACAGGTACTAACGAGCAGGAAGATGTCCACTGCTCCTGATTTCTGAAGGAATACAGTGAAACCCATGCATTTGGCAAATATCTGTTGTACTAGGTATGGTGCTGGACCCTAAAGTGCTACTGAAATGATTTTCACAATTTTTTAGTGGGTGGAAATACATATCACAATTCCTATTTGGAAATAGGTCCATTTGCTGAGAGGTCTAGTTTTTTTTTGCACGAATAAATTTTCCTAAATGAAGAGAAACACTAAGGATGTGGCATTTATGTCATTAATTGTTTGCTCTGGTTTCAGAGTAGACCACATAAAATTCTACAAAAGCAGGAACCAATTTTCCTGTCTTTTTCTTCATTTCCAATCCCAAATCCAGTCTCAAATGTATGACTCATAAAAATCTCTAAATAGATTTAGTTACTCTGCATTTTGGGCTTATGTCAAGTACAGTAAAGTAGTTTCATAGCTGTAACACTTACAAACCTTTCTTTTACATTAAGGCACTAGTATTGTACTATTTAATCATTTTATAATCACAATATGAAATAAACACTGTAAGCATCCTCATTTTCTAGATGAGAAAATGTAGAGAAGTGAACATAGATAGGTCGAAGTCATGTAGTGAAGCTGCTTGAGAGTTG
The DNA here is from genome assembly GCA_028646485.1 of Cryptoprocta ferox. Classification (NCBI taxonomy): domain Eukaryota; kingdom Metazoa; phylum Chordata; class Mammalia; order Carnivora; family Eupleridae; genus Cryptoprocta; species Cryptoprocta ferox. The sequence goes on from CM053571.1 coordinate 65,782,933, forward strand.
GGCTCTCACCCCAGGCTACCTGATTCGAGTTTGTGTTCTCCTTCACCTGGTGCTATCCTGTATCATGCAGGATATTCACAAAGCACTTGGCTAAGAGGGATGGCAGCAATTGAAATGTAGCAGGTACTCCTTCTGCCTTTTCTGATGCAAGGCTATGTCCACCTGGATCTTTTGAATTAGCCTAAAGGCACTGAAGTTGCTAGCAGAGTCTCTGTAACCATCATGCTCAACTGTTCTTCCCTCAATCCAAATGACCTGGTTTCTAACTTTGGATTTTATTAAACCAGTTATTTTTGGATGAAACTCTTTTTAACCTTTCTTTCTTTCTGCTTAACTGCTTCCTTTCCCTAGGGAAATGATCTGTCCCCACCCCCACCCCGAACTTTTTCTAGTCATAGGAAGCAGTACGTGGTGTGGTAGAGCATAATTGCCCTAGATCAGCCAGTCTGTGCTTTCCTCATTGTGTGGTACTAATGAGTCCCTAACCTTAATTGACTGCTCTATGCCTCAGTTTCTCACTTCAAAAACGGGGACAAATACAGGAATTCTATCTATGTCACTGAGCAATTTTGTGTATATGATAGATAAATCAGTTGTGTGCAAGATGCTGTGCAAAGTAGACAGTAAAAAGGAGTGTTGATAAGTACCGATTAAGATACACTCTTTGCACTCAGGAATTTATATGAGCAACTGGAAAAATGAAGCAGAAGGTCATGAACAGTTAGATAATAATATAAGACAATAACATAGGAGACATCACCTGGTAGGTTAGATATACTGCCAGATAAAGGAGCTAGGTCACTGGTCCTCAAAATTATGTATCTCTCTGGAGCATTCTGTTAATCTCCATGTCTGGGGAGGACAGCCATACGACTGGTCCTTATATACCCCTGGAGAGTATAGGGATGGAACTGTCTCATCCTTAGAGGAATCGTTGGGCCTAAGGATGCACAGGAGCTCAGTACAACCAGCCCACATCTCACTGGTATGGATAAAAAACTCCATAGTTATAGGGGAGAAACTGCAGGTTTGGGAGGTTGAGTCAGAACTTGAAGTAAGTGTTAAAAGAGGAAACATGGCTAGGTTTGATCTGACAGTGCTCTGAGACAATGTAAACATCTTTGATAGTACAAGTCATCTTTTTTTAAAAATGTTTTTTAATGTTTATTTATTTTTGATAGAGAGAGTGCTAGCAGGGTAAAGGCAGAGAAAGAGAGGGAGACAGAGAATTTGAAGCAGGCTCTGCACTATCCATGCAAAGCCTTACGTGGGGCTTGACCTCACGAATCATGAGATCATGACCTGCACTGAAGTCACGAGTTGGTTGGACGCCCAACTGACTGAGCCACCCAGGCACCCTAGTACATATCATATTCTTAAGAATAGACTATTGGAAAGAGGATGCAGCAAGCATATCAGAGAATATTTATGAGGGGATGACCATAATCTGTCCATTCCAAGAAAACAAACTATTTTCCTAGTTTATATGTTGTCTTCTAGTTCTTATTCACAGGTGTATAGTTTTACATAGTTGATTGTCTTGTTTTTAAAATTCAAGTGCCTGAGGAATGAATACTTTTTATGTTACTGAATTTGGTGAACATCTCAGAAGTAATTTCACATTTTCTTATTTGCATATACATCTAATTACACAATTAACACATGGCATTTCAAACAAAGGGGAAATTGGTAAAGTTAAAAATGAAAACTCATCTCCTCCCCTTCCAACCCAACTCCTTCATTACTACTGTCATTTGTAAATGGCTCTTGTTTGAATTTTCTTTGATGTACCATGTATTATCTTTATCTTTAAAATAAATGAACACAAATGCACCATGATTACCATGTGTCCTTACATTCGATATCCTTTATCCTCACAGTGACCCTATGACGTATCTACTTTGATTTTATAATAGGGACCTAGAATTGAGACCCAGAATTGTGTGTGTGTGTGTGTGTGTGTGTGTGTGTGTGTGTGTATGTATTTCTCCTTAACTGTTTCCCTTCCCTATATATATAAATTGGATTGTTTTCTACATATATCTTGACTTTCTGAGGGAGAATACAAATCATCTGTATTACCAACACACAGATCAAGCAGTAAAACCTTATCACCAGGCCAGTAGCCCCCTGCAGATTCCCTCTGAGGTACTGCCTCCTTTTCTGAGGCTACCCACTATCCTGACTTTAACAGCATAGATTAGTTTTGCCTATTTGGGGGTAGTTTATTTAAACAGAATCATTCAGTGCACATTCTATGGTATATGGTTTCTTTTCCTTAACATTATATTTGTGACATTCATTCACATGGTTGCATGTCGTAGTAGCTCATTTGTACGCATGGCTGTGTAGTATTCCATCACATGGTTTACCACAGTTTATCCATTCGAACGGTGGGTGTTTGGATTGCTCCCAATTTTTAGCTATTATTTGTAACAATTATTGTAGCTGTTATCAAAGTAGTTGGAAGCTTATAGTTAGTGACATTTTCTTGTTAGAGCCATTGCAAGCTCTCCAAGTGAGTGGTTTTTTTATTGTGGGAAAATATACATAACATACCTTTCTTGAGGGTACAATTTAGTGGCATCAAGTACTTAGTTCACATTGTTGCACAGTCCTGACTACCATCCATCTCCAGAACTTTTTTCATCTTGTAAAATTGAAATTCCATTATGCAGTAACTCCCCATTTCTCCCTCCCTCCAGCCCTTGGCAACCACAGCTTTCTGTCCCTATGATTTGACTGTTCTAGGTACTTTCAAATGAATGGAATCATTATATTTGTCTTTTTGTGATTGTTTTAGGTTTATTTCACTTAGCATATCTTCAAGGTTCATCCATGTTGTATCATGTGTCAGAATTTCCTTACCTTTTAAGGCTGAATAATATTCCATTGTATGGATATACCACATTTTGTTTATACATTCACTCATCAGTGGACAATTTGGTTGCTTCTACCTTTTGGCTATTATGAATAATGTATGAATATGGATTACAAATATCTCTTTGAGTTGAGCCTCTGCTTTTAATTCTTTAGAGTAGTCTGCGGCTTTTTCGTATGTTTGTGGTATCTTTATTTATGCAGAAGTTTCCTGTTTTTATATTTTCAGCTCTATTTTTTCTTTTGTGGCCTTAACATTTTATGTCATGCATAAAAAAAATTCATCTCTCTGTGACAGTAATGATAATCTCTTATAGTTTTTTTCTTGAACTTTTCTATTTTTGTTTATGTGTTTAGCTGTTTAATCCATTTGGAAATTGTTTTTGTATTTGTTGAGAGGTAGAACTTTTCACTTATGGTTTTCCCCACATATGTACCTTTGTTTCAATACTGTTGATTGTGAAGGAACTTCCTTGGTGATTTTTTTTTCACTGAGATATCACCCAGAAACTACTCTTGATATGCAGAAAGGCAACGGGAAGACGAAAATAATGAATGCGGCACCAGTGGGCACAAATAAATGTCTTAGTGAAAGCCCGCTAGAAATACTTGGCAGGCTTTCTAGGAGTAAATGCTCACTGCAAATAATAAATGAGTTCATGAATAGAACCAAATGCTCTGGTATGTACACATTAGTACTGTTTTCTTATGAAAAGCCTTAACCACAGGATTGTAACCGAGATGGCAGTCTTTTGGACTCACTTGCCTGGGGTCAAGTTCTTTGTGGCCACTTTGAAATTGCCAGTCAGGTTGAAAGAATGAAGAAATTGTTTTGCCAATCTGAAAAGATCATCTCAATTTTTTCCTTCATCGAAAGAAACATTTGGTAACACTTTAATGATTTTTTTAGGTAAAAATTTTCTAGTTTTTGTTTCAAAAATAGAAATCCACCAAAGATTCATGTAAAGATGCAATGTAATACTCAGGAAAACAATGTGATTGCCTTTTAAGATGTCAGGAAACCAGTTGTGAAGTTTTCTGATCAGGCACAGTTGACTATGTAGCAGATAAAGACAGAGGTTAGTAGAAAAGACAGACTCCGGTAGGGTGAGGCAGAATATGGCTCAAATTAGAAACCACTATCATAAGTACTTTTGGGTTAATTACAGTTGATGTTTATTGAGCCTAGTTCTTCAGTTTGATAAATCCTTGGAGTAATCAAACTTGGAAACTGCATAAAGCCTGGAATTTATCAAACATTATAAAATGTATCCTTAATTTAGTTTTCTAGAAGTTCCTGGTGAAATCTGAATGTTGTAAGAGCCTGGGTACTGGAGTGGGACAGTCATGGATTCTATTCTAAGTGTTTCCATTTTACTAGCTGTACGACTTTGAACTGGTTTATTACTCTGAACCTCAGTTTTCATACATGTGAAATGAGGACTTCTTGCAGTCACTGTGAGGTTCAAGTTATGCATTCCGCATAGCATGCATAGCTTGACACCTGGCACGAAATAAACACTGTTACTAGTCAATAGCATTTCCTTTGTATAAATAATTTAGCATTGCCTAAATGATGTTTTAAACTATCGAGAGTTAAATCAGTCTTGAAAGAATTCATACTTGCAAGATGTAGCCAATTTATCACAGTCTTTTTGATTCATAAGTGTGGGGATATTATACTAAAGTAATTTCTCAGATATATTTGAAGGAGCCCAGTGAAAAGCGATAAGGACTTTCCTAGGCTGGCTCTCATATAATAAGGTATTTCATAGAAGGCATACTAGGAGAAATTACAGTTTAAAATGCTGAGGTGAAGTAACATGGAATAAGTGATCGTTTTGTCAAATTATTTTGTCAATAGGTGAAAATTTGGTTTCAGAACAGAAGAATGAAATGGCGGAATTCCAAAGAGAAAGAAGTGCTTTCCAACAGGTGTATCCAAGAAGTAGGCCTTCAAGAGGATCCCCTCTCACGGTCTGCTCTGGGGTTCCCTTCTCCATGTCCTTCGCTCTGGGAAGTCTCCCAACAGCACTCAAGTCCAAGATGGAGGGAGAATTCGCCAGAACCTTCTGAAAGACTGATCCCGGAGAGTTCAGGGGCACGGCCCCCAGAAGCAAATTCACTTCAGGGTGCCTTGTATTTGTGTTCTGAAGAAGCTGGAGACAAGGGTGTACTTACTGGGGCTGTCTGAATGGAAGCCTCCCTCCTTGTTAATTTGAAAAGGACGCCTAACTAATAACATTTGGACTCTAAAGCCAGCTAGCTTGTGCCTCATCTGTGCCTAAAACATAATACCTTTGGAGTGATGCATGAACTAATGCTTTAGGAAACCTTCTCCAGTGTTCTCTTGTTTGGCTCCCAGACTCAGACTTAATTTTTAATTTGTAAGTGGAATAGAACCTCCCAGAAAGTACAATGGAACTGAAAAGAATGAGAGTTATAGTTGGCTCATTCCCTACTCTGAGTACGTGTATATATGTGCGTGTCTCTATGTATGTATATATATAAATATTCATTGAAATACATCGGTAGGAACTTGTTCCTCTTTAAATATTGCATCGAGCAAATTCATTTCCTTTTATTTGAGGAAAAACCAACAGTTGACCGAATGTTATTAATTTTTTGAAAGTAATGTAAAATTTGGTGTTTAGTCCAAATTTTCATATCACAAGAACATGTTTTTAAAAATTCTCTATTTTCTGGTTTATTTCAGAATCTAGCTATCAGTGAATTTTAACAACTCAGCACAGCTGTCCTAATCGAATGAGCCACTGTTAGATACATACACTGAAAGCATATACTTAAAATTAATACAGCAAGCAAACTATAAAAATTTCTGAATGAAACTATTAGTACCCTTAATTTTCCAAGTCTCTGGACTTTATTAGGACATCAGTGAGGTATCCATTTAACTAACAGTTATCTTTTGATCTCTTCTCTGTAAGGATGAGCCTTAATTAAGGTTTGCAAAACAAAATGCCTTTAAGGGACTGTGAGTGAATAAAGCACATGGCCTACCTAAAAATATTTGAGATTAATAATTTAAAAAAATACTGTGTCGAGCAAATGAAACATCCATGCCAAGAAGTTTATGACCTCTGGCCAAGATTTAAGGAAGTGTCATAGTTCTTAAAATGTTCCCAACTGGACTTCAAAACACAATACTGATGGAGTCTAGAGTGGATTTCTGTTTGCACTTCTCGTTATAGACTCAATTTTCCACTTAGGTGGTATACACCACATTTTTGGGTTATTTTTATGTATTAACAGACACCACACAGATGTTTTATGTGTTTTTAGTATCCTGAAATAGTATTATTATAAAATTGCATTTCTGGTAACAATTTGCTTAGTTATTCTGGAAATTTTTATTCCAGGTCCAAGAAAAAATTATGTTTCGCTTTGAAGGAAATGAGGCAGAAAAAGGAAATGATGTGGTTTTGAACTAGGTTATTATTAATCTGTGGACAAGAAACATTATTAGAAGTTCATGATGTGGAATTTTGTTAGAAAGCTGTGTAAAGAGAATGGCTTCTAATTTGCTTACATTCCTAGTTATAGACTTTGAGACTTTAGGTTTAAAAAAGGTAATATCTTAGAAGACAACAGTTTCAGTCAGCATCAAGAAATTATTTTGTATGAACATAACTTGAATTGGGGTATGCTAGCCTGTGTCTTTATCTCTAGATGTTTTACTTAAAAGTCCTCTCAGAAGAAGCTTGTCTCAGTGTCTCTGTGGGAAGTAGGAGCAGGGATCTGCTGACAACAGTTTAAAATTTAAAACTTGTCTTTAAATGATTTATAGTATTGTTTCTTTCCTTTGTATAATGTTAACCTCATTTACATTTATTGGATCCTTTTTATGCTCTAGAGAGGGGGGATTAATTCATGACAGTCCTCATGACAATAGTCCTAGGAAGTAGGCACTGTTACTATCATGATTCCTGTTACCCAGATGAGGAATGAGGGACAGGATGAAGGCAGTGTGGTTAGGGTGATAGCCCTAGGTCGTAAGGTTAATGAATAGAGTTTGGACCCTGGCCATCAAGTTTCAAATCTTGAAATCTTACCAACCATATGGGGGTGCATACCACTGTAGAACGTGTTCACCAGCTTATGGGATGCATTGTAAGACGTACGTTTTGGGGATTGCAGTAAGATTTATTAAAGAAATTCAGAAGCATATTGTACCTTATGATCTCTTACTTGGGGAATGGTTTCCTTTCTAGTATTCTCTGTTAACTTTGAAGTTTAAGGAAAAAGAGGAATTGCAAAAACCTTCAACTATGAAGCCTCTATAGGCAATAGTCCCATAGGAGTGTTTAAGTGAAATGAAAATGTATTTTTTAAAATCATTCATGGCTAAAAGTTATGACATGCTTACCACCTATGGTTAATGGTTCTGGAGGGTAACTTGAAGATCAAATGAGAGCAATCTGCTTCATGGCCATCTTATGACCCTGGTGTTAGATGTGGGTTAATTGGTGCTTAGATGATCTTCCCCCAGGGTTTCACCCCAAGCTCTGAGGCTCAGCAGAGGCTCCTCTCTGCAAGGTCGGCCTGATAGTCAAATATACAAATAAATATTTTAATTGGTTTCTACTTTGGAATGCATCAAGGCTTAGGAAAAGTATACTTTAGATGACTATATTAGGGATACTTAGAAAATACACACAACACACACACACTTGGTGCACGTACATATGCTTCTTACTTTGCCTTCACTTACCTGAATTACTGGACAGACCACTGAGCTTGATATTCTAATGGCAAGTATCTCCCTTCTCTCTTTTTTTAAAAGCTTATTTATTTATTTTGAGAGAGAGAGAGCAGGAGAGGGGCAGAGAGAGAGAGGGAGAGAGGGAGAGAATCCCAAGCAGGCTTCAAGCTGTCAGCATGGAGCCTGATGTGGGGCTCGATCCCATGAACCGTGAGATCATGACCTGAGCCAAAATCAAGAGTTCAATGCTCAGCGGAGCCACCCAGGTGTCCCTCTCTTCTCTCTTAATTTATACTCGGTCAATTCTCCCTCTACCTACTCCACCTCCCTCCACCTAAAATACTTATATATGTATTTTCCTCTCTTCTCTAGATGCAGACTCCTTTTCTCCCTGTGATCACATATTAGTATATTTGTTGTCTGCTTTCCAGAAAAATACTGCCCTCATCAGCACCAGGACCAGAGAAGCCTAGAGGCAAAGGTATTTTAAAATTTTCAGAAGAAATTGTCAGATGGATTTTAGGCAGATGAGAGGAAAAGGTGGTTAGAACCATCCTCTAGCTTTTATGAAGATACATATTTTATAAAGCTGAATATCAAGGATTAGAAGTATATAAGCAGATTAGGAATGGTTACTAGATCTGGAGACAGTGAAGACCATGATAATTGATGTTGAAAAGGTAATTCTATTTTCTTAGTAATGACATGGGTTCAGTGGGGAACCCAGTTGTTTAGTCCAATGGTTCTCAAACTTTAAAAATCCATGTATATGAAGATGCCATACCTTCCAACAAGTTTTGGGTATGTGCTCAGATTTGGGCATATACTTCATACATTCTCTTCAGCATCCTTACCTCCCACTCCACCTCCTGAGAATCATTATACATGCTTTTCACTTTTTTAATTATTTATTTATTTTTTTACTGTTTGTTTATTTTTGAGAAAGAGTGCAAGTGGGGGTGGGGCAGAGAGAGAGAGAGAGAGAGACAGACAGACAGACAGACAGAATCCAAAGCAGGCTGCAAGCTCTGAGCTGTCAGCACACAGCCCAATGTGGGGCTTGAACTCATGAACCGTGAGATCATGACCTGAGCCGAAGTCAAATGCTTCACCGACTGAGCCACCCAGGCGCCTACCACTTTTCAAATATATAGTTATAATTGGGGTGTCGGTGGCTCAGTCAGTGAAGCATCCAGCTGTTAAATTCAACTCAGGTCATGATCCCAGGGACATGGGATCAAGTCCTGCATCGGCCCCGCACTGAGCATGGAGCCTGCTTGGGAATCTCTCTCTGCCCCTCCCTCTACCCACTCACATGCACACACTCTCTCAAAGTTATTATCAAATATTAAGTCATAATTAAATATGCTTGTTCAAGCCACACAGGTCTTGTCTGGTCCCTTTCATTCCACATTCTGATGCATTTTTTTTTTAAAGCTACATACTCCCCAATGTGTTTATGACCTACCCCTGATGACCAGTGACTTCATCAAGCTCTGCTGGGCTTTAATACAGCAGAGTTTATTCCGTTGTGTTCATAAGCTTGTTAGACATGACCTCTGCAGTCACTTCCTTTCTGGATTTCAGCACTCATTGGGTACGCTTTGTGAGACACTGTCCTAGGCTTTATGTAAACAAATGTGAGGGAGAATATGGTCCTTGCCCTCAAGAAATGTAGAATTAGTCTTGCCAAACACCATTTTTATCTATTTCATGCTGTTAGTACCTGGGTCCAGTAAATTTGGAGCAAAAAATAATCTCGCATCCTCCAAAATCCCATGTCTCCATTTGCAGTTGGGCAGGTGAAGTTTATTAAGTGCTCCACTATTCAGAAAAATACAAACTACTTGGCATTGTTGGTTTTCTATACTGTCTCTCCTCCATTTAGGCTGCACTGGTCCCAAGAGGAGTCAGAGTCCAAGGGAAGAATTCATGTTCTTTTGTTCATAGTGCAACCTACTCTCTACTTTTGTCTTTCTACCTTCTCAGATAAACTTGTACCCATGGCAGGTGACAACAGTGAAGGAAAAGCACAAGTGAGGGGAAGTCAGGATGATGAGTATTCTTAACACATAATAAAATTTTGCAGAATTTACATCCTTTATAAACCATTGCTGAAAGAAGCAACTACTTTAAGAATGTAGTACTAGCCCCATAAAGATGGTTCTTAGTTTCCAGCTATTGGTTGGGTTCGGTTACATTATTATTTTTGGTTGTAAGAGTTACATATACTCATTAGAAAGAAACACACTGGGAAATACAGCTAACAAAAATTCATGTGTAATTCCACCATTTGGAGACAACCAATTTAACTCTTTGGTGAAAAATTTTCACTTTGAATATATGTACATATAAAGGTGTGTGCAACTAAATTTGGATTAAGTGTATATCCAGTTTATCCTGCTTTTTTTTTTACTCAACTTTTAACAGAGAACATTTTCCCATGCCATTAAAAAATGTTGAAACTATTTATTATGGCTACATAATTTTGCATTATTAACTCCTTCACTTTTTGAGGTGGACCAGGGGATGGGGCCAGGAGATGGCAGGTCATGGAAAGAATGATCATGGGGCTCCTGTATCAAATGGAGAACCTTTTCCAAAAAGCCACCATGAAATTTATCAAAACATCCAGTCAATGTCTAAGGGAGTGTACACACTTGGACTTCAGTACACTGCCAGCAGCAAACATATTAATGCAGGGCAATATTCTACCTCTCTTATTAATTGTGCTTTATTACAATCACATTGATATATCAGATTATCTTTTTTAAGTGTGTTTTATTGTCCAAAATGTGGGCAAAAGTCAAGCAAATTGTTGGATGTCTGGCATCTTTTCATTGTTTTGAAGGCTGAGATGATAAGACTGCTTTGCCTAGTTAGTCCAGAATCCCTCAGTTCCCACAACTGTATGGAAATTCTCTCAAAGTTGCTTGAGCAACAGAAATTATAGGGAGAATCTTTTGGGATCAGAACATTCCAAGGTTAAAAGGGAGCCTTTAATGTTACTTAAGCCCAAAGCAGAATCATCAAGTGTTTGGTGCTAATCAAAAGCCAAAAAATAAGGCATATAAAATTTGAATAAAATAAAGTGATACAGTTAATTCATAATGTAGAGCTAATCCTGTTACTATGAACTTCCTTGGTAGTTTCCTAGGGCAGCCATAACAGATTATCACAAATTGTATGCCTTAAGGCAATAGAAATCTATTCTCTCACAGTTGTGGAGGCCAAAAATCCAAAATCAAGATGTTGGCAGCATGATGGTCCCTTGGAAGATTTTAGGAAGCTGCCCTTTCCAGCTTCTGTTGGCTCTAGGAATTCTTTGGCTTGGGCTGTGTGACTCCAACCTCTCTCTCTGACTCACATGGTCTTCTCTCCTATGTGTCTGTCACAAATTTCCCTCTGCTTTTCTCTTATAATGACTACTGTCATTGAATTTAGAGCTGACTCCAAGTCTAGAATGGTCATATTTCAAGATCCTTAACTTCATTGCATCTGCAAAGACCCTTTTTTCAAATAAGGTCACATTCATAGGTTCCAGGAGTTAGAACATAGATATATCTTTTTGAGAACCACTACTCAGCTCACTACAACTGTATCCTACAATATCACAGCCAAAGATCTAGAAAAACAAAAACAAAACTTAGACTATCTTGGCATTCCCTCTAATAGAATTTGACTTACATTGCTTTGATTTAAGGTTTTGTACCAATTACACAATGCACTACTTGCAAGAGTATTTATTTGGGGCAGGGAAATTTTTGTAAAAGTTTCCTCCATTTTGGATTTCTTTCTATACTGGGACAATTTAAGAATATGTAGCCCTAATTTTTTAAAGCCCTCACATGGATCCCAGATGTTGACCATTTAATCCAAGAAGGTGTTTCCTTCCTTATTATACAAATGTGGTGCACATCAAAAAATTGGCATTGTTTAATTTATGACTCACACGTGAACCATTGTTTTTTGTGATGTCGTTATTTTAAGTGATTCATAAACTAAACAATGCCAATATTTTGGACACATACCATATTTGTATAATGAGGAAACACCTTCTTGTATTAAATGGTCAACATCTGGGATCCATGTGGGAATTTCTTTGAAATTTTAAATAAAGACAAATTAGCATGGCATACATTTTCTCAGAGATGCAGCTAGCTGTAATCAAAAGACAGAATGAACTTGGTACTATATTGTGGTTAAGAAAATAGGAATGCTGTTGACAGAAACATCCAATAATGTTTTTACAGCACTGTTTTGATGATGGGGTAAATGGAGTTGTGGAGTGAAACACAATACAGGCAGTGTTGAGTCAGGGATCAAAAATCAGCTCAAATATACTCTCTTAGTAGGAGTATAAGTTATCAAAAACTTTCTACAGGGCAATTTGGTAACACAGACAAGTTGTTGAATGAGCATACCCTTTGACTAGACAATACTACTTACTGAAATTTATCTTAAGGAAGTAGTCAAAAATGTGCCAACAATTTTGTATAGAAAGGTGCTCATCAAAATATATTTGACTTTATTTTTTTAAAAGCAGTTTTAGATTCACAGAAAATTTGAGCAAAAAGTATAGAGATACCTCATATGCCCCCATCTTCACATATGCATATCCTTCCCACTGTCAACATTTTGCACCAGAGTGGTACATTTGTACTATTGAGAACCTACATTGACACATCATTATCGCCGAAAGTCCATAGTTTACACTAGAATTCACTTTTGGTGTTGTACAATCTATGGGTTTTAAAAAATGTATAATGACATGTATCTACCATTATAGTAGATAGTAGTAGTAGTACCATCATACAGAGAAGTTTCACTGTCCAAAAAATCCTCTCATAATATATTTTTATATTTTTATTTTTAAAGGGGAATTGATGAAATCAATTTTAGCAAATTTATATAATTAAATCCTATGCAGCCATTGAAATTAATAGAAAAAATGATGATCTATAAAAGTGGCCATGATTCATTGTTAAAGGGATAAACATATTACAAGATAGTATGTTGATAGCCTAATTGTGTGTGTGTGTGTGTGTGTGTGTACAGGTTGAAAGACAAGGCTATACAAACATACATGAACTGTAGCTGTCTCTGGGTATGAGGTTTAAATGACGTTTGCTTTCTTTTCCTTGCTCTTCTTTTTCTACATAATCAACTTTAAACCATATTACTTCTAAAATGAGAAAACACATGTCTTGGCGCGGCTGTCTCAGAGACATCTCAAATTCAAATGAGCTCTTCTTTCATCTCACGTCTTCACCAGCATTTCCTTCTTTGAGTAAATGGCAAAATAGGACAATGAATTTACACTATGGGAGTCAGCTTGCCTCTTTGCTCCCCTCTCCCATTATATAGACCCAATCACCAAGGCTTCTTGTCTATGCATTCCCCTAAACATGTCTTCAATCTTTGCCCTTCTGCCCAGCCCCACATCCATGGGGTGTTCCAGATCACCATTCTCTCTTGTTTGCTCTTGTTTCCCAGAAGTCTCTTTGCATTCCTTCTAGCTTCCTTCCAACTCCTACTCCAGGCTGTATTCTTTCAAAATTCAAATCTGGTAATGCCATCCTTCCTTTTAAAATCTTTCTATGGTTCTTCTCCAGGCTAAGACCAAGACCAGCCTCCCTCACCTAGTTTACAATGTCCTCTGAGATTCGATTCCTGCTCATCTCTGTGGTCTCATCTCTCTCCACTTCCCTTCCTGTTCTCTAAATTCCAGACATGTTGGATGTTCTTAATTTCCTTAAATTTCTTACACTCATGTACCTCTCCCAAGCCTTTGCACAAGCTAATCCCAGACTGCTGTCATTCTCTGCTCCCTCCTGACACTTCTCCTTGCCTACTTTTACTCAGCCTTCAGGTCTTCCCTGGACTCCCAGGTGGAATCCCTACTGTGTGTTCCCTCTTCCCAATGCCCTCACCACCCTTATAATTACCTGTTCATCTTTTGTCTTCCCAACCTTATGAATCTAGATAAACTTAAGCCTTGGGGGGTCAGAAAAACCTATCTGTATTTTCCCCTCTCTGTCATTAAGAACTAGCAGGGAGCCTGGAATTCAGTAATTCCACAATAAATGTGTGTTGTTTGATTTGATATTAAATGTTAGATTTAATGCAAGAGTTTCACTCTAATTCCCCCCCCCCCCCATATTTGTCTTTTCCACAGCTCTCTCATTACATGAAAGTATGGGGGAGAGAGGGAGGACTGGGAAGTGGCAGTGGCTCGCAGAGCCTGCCTTAGCCTGGGGGTGGCCGTGGTAACTTCCAAAGTTTGTCAGGCCCAGCATGAAATGCTTTAGTTTTCTACAGTCCAGTCTTTTCATTCTTATGTGGTATGGTATTGAGCATAAAATCAAATTGTGGAATAAAATGTAAGCAACTGATAACATAGTGATGCAAAATGGCTTTTTGGTAATGGGGAAGTAAAAAGTATATTTGTGTTACTCAGTTTATATTGTCATAACAGAATACCACAGACTTGATAGCTTAAATAGCAAAAACTTATTTTCTTACAATTCTGGAGGCTGGAAGTCCAAGATCAAGGCACCAGCAAGGTTGGTTTTGAGACCTTACTTCCTGGCTTGCAGATGACCACCTCTCTGTATGTTCAAATGGCCTTCCTTCTGCTCATGAGAGAGAGAAAGAAAAGCCTCTGCTGTCCCTTCTTATAAGGACACCATTCTATCAAATTAGGGCCCCACGATGACCTCATTTAACCTTAAGTACTTTAAAAGCTTTATGTCCAAGCATAGCACATTGGGGACTGAAGCCTTAAACATACGAATTTTGGAATGACACAATCCAGTTTATAACAATATTATCTATGTATCATTCTATTATATATTGATACTATTGAAACTGTATTTTAACATTATAAATATTTAAGTTATATTTTTTAAAGTTTATTTATTTTGAGAGAGAGAGAGAGAGAGACAGAGAGAGACAGAGAGAACTCAAGTCGGGGAGGGGCAGAAAAGGAGAGAATCCCAAGCAGGTTCCACACTATTTAGCACAGAACCCATCTGAACTCATGAATCGTGAGATCATGACCTGAGCAGAAATCAAGATTCAGTTGCCTAACTGACTGAGCCACCCAAGCACCCCAATACTGAAGATAAACTTTTACATTAATTTCCTGTGGCTGTTGTAATAACAAATTACTGGTGGCTTAAGCTTGGTGGCTTAAAATAACAGAAATTATTCTCTCACAGCTCTAGGGGCAGGAAGTCCAAAATCAATATTACTGGGTGGAAATCAAGGTTTTGGCAGGACTGACTTCTGGAGATTCTAGGGGAGAATATTCCTTGCCTCTTCCAGCTTTTGCTGGCTGCTGACATTCCTTTGCTTGTGGCTGTATGGCTCCTATCTGTCTCTGTAGTCACATGGCCTTCTCTCTTGTCTGTCCACTCTATTCCTGTCTGTATCAGATCTCCCTCTGTCTCTCTTTTATAAGATTGCACGTGATTACATTTAGCTCTCACTCAGGCAATCCAAGATGGTCTCCCTATCTCAGGACCTTTAACTTAGTCACATTTGCAAAACCCTTTTTCCAGATAAGGTAAAATTTACAGATGCCAGGGATTAGGACCTGTTATCTTAGGAGTGTGATATTTTTCAGCCTACCACAACCCTTATTTTAAGATATCCTAGTGTTTTACAATTAAGCGTTGATATTAAAGTGCAATTTCTTTTGGTCAAAAGTATGTTTTTGTATTGTGGTCTCGTAAACATAAATCTTCTTTACGATGAAGAACTTCAAGTCGTTAAGGCAGAAATAAAATCATAAGCCCTAATACCATTGTTTTAAATGGGATACTATTATCTTCTCTCTATATATCATAGAAGTTTTATTTTCCTTTCATGTAAATAATACAAATGGCCCTCTCACTGATCACATGTGCTAAAAGAAACAATACATTCAATTTAAAGATTTTCTATTCTTTTTATCATTTTCACTTATTTTAAGTTCAGTTCCTGTTTTATCATGTGATCTATTATTTTCTCTAGGTATTTTTAATAACTGAATTTTTGAAGTTTTTTTTCCTTTTTACCTTATTGGCATTATTCTCTTTTCTTCTCTTTTGTGAAATATCTATAGTAACTATAGTATATGCTATTTATTTATGCCATATTGTTTTTACCTTTATAAGATTTGTCTTGATTTATCTCTTAGAATTTATATCTTGGGTTTTTTACTTTAGCAATGGGATTTGTTAGGCTCATCTTGTGAGTTCTACAACCATTTATTAACGTTATGTTTTATTCAAGCCTGATTGCATCTTTCTCTCCAAGTGAGCTAAACTTCCTATATCTTCTGACTCAGTGAATGCACTGCTTGTATCTAGACATCTAAACCAGAAACCTGCAAGTACTCCTGGCTATCTTTGTTTGTCTGATTCTCTCATCCCCCCATACAGTTAATCACAAAATACAGTCTGTGCTAAACATTTATCTTATACTCATACATCTTAAACATGTATTTACTTCTCTCCATAGCACTTGCTTTATTCCATTCCAGGATATCCTCTTTCTTGGAATGACCTCCTAACTGGTCTTCCCATTGCCAGTGGAGGAAGAGACTACCTAGCACTAGTCTATTCTTTCAAGTTTATCTTGATTTCTCTAAAGCAGGGTTTATTAACCTTGATGCTGTGGACATTTTGGGCCAAATAATTCTTTGTTGTCCCATGCCTTGTAGGATGCTTATCAGCAACCATAGTCTCCACCCATTAGCAAATCCTCTTTCACCTCTTTCATGGCAATAAAGAACATCTCCAGACTTTGCCAAATATCCCTTGGGTGGGTAGAAGGGGATTTCCCCCAGTTAAGAACCACTGCCCTAAAACATGGATTTGATCATGTCACTCCCCTCTTGCTATTTTATTGATTCCTTATTCATTTAACAAATATGTGTTGTGTGAGGCTCTGGAGTAGAGTATAGGAATATGATGGTGAACAAGTTAGATGTGGTCATTGCTCACACAGCTTATATTCTAATTCAGTAAACAATAAGTCAATAAAAAGCATAAATTATAAAGAAAGAAGGGAAGAAAAAGGCTATTCAGTAAACTAGCTGGAAAATAAGGAAATGACAGTGGACAAAGCTGATGGTGTTTTAAATGGAAAGAAATGAACACGTTTAAGACAAGTTTTAAACCTACAATCAGTGGGGCTTTCTGATGGATTAAATATGATGGATGAGAGGGCTTAAGGAATCATAAAGATTCTGAACATTGTGGGTTGAACAATGAAATGAGCAATGAAGGCGTTTTCAAGATGGTGAAGGTATGAGGAATAAGTTTGGACTGGAAATTCAATTTTGGACTCATTAACCTGGTGAGTCATTCACACTGGACATTGGTTAAAGCTGGTTATACGTATCTGGGGTTGAGAGAGAACATCCATCCTGGAGATATCAATTTGAGAGTCATCAAAATATAGCTGCTATTTAAAACTATTGTATGGGACCATATAAACAATGTAGAGAAGGGGCAGAAGAGGACCCTAGGATGCTGCCAAAGGTAAGATAAGAAACGTTCTTTGAACTTGACAACAGAGAAGATGATAATGATGTTGACAAAAATAATCATAACTGGAATGTTAGGAAGTGAAAGCCAGGCTGAAGGGGGTTGAGGAGAGAATGAAAAGTAAGAAAGCAGAGAGCACTAAGTATACAAAATTTTGAAGCACATTTGCTGTGAAGGGGAGTGGACAGATAATGTGTGGAAGCTGGAAGGGTTTATGCAGTGAAGTGGGATATTTTTCTTTTAAGTTGGAGCCACTAGAGAATATTAGGATAACCATGGAATGATTAAGTTGAGAGGGGATGACAATGTCAGAAAGAGAGAAGAGGAGCCAATTTTGATGACAGCAAGAGGGATTGGATGAAGAGCTGGGTTTAAGAGGGGACTTCCTTTAGGGGGAGAGAGCATTTCCTCCACTGGACTCAGAGGAGAGCAGTGCAGTGACAGGTCTACTTATAGGTGGGGGAGAAAGAAGAGTCTTCCCATTTTTGGCTTCTTAATGAACCATGAGGAAGTCATCTGCTGAGAGTGAGGATGAAAGCTGAGGAAGGGTAATGGGAGCTTAGAGGAAAAAAGGAGATTAAATGAGAGAGGAGGTAAGGAAGAGAATCTATCAGAGAAACAGAGTAAGATTGCTGGGTCTTTTTGAAAACCTATTTGTGGTCTGTGATATGAATTTCAAGTGAAACAGGTTAGTTTACAGATATGGTATTTCCCTACCACTGTTTAAGATGCCAGTGCATATATCAAAAAGGCAGATTAACAATCAGGGTTTTGCCAGGAGAGTAAGTAGTATGAAAGGATATTGACCCTGAAGAGTGCAGGGTCTTTGGAAAGAGTGATTATAATGGTGGACCATGGGATCTAGGCTAAATGAGGAAAGAAAAGAAGGAGTAGAGGCTGCTTCAGCAAAAAAGTTGTGGAATCAGTATAGTGGGGATCTTGGTGAAGGTGAAGGTTTTTAGCTTTGGGAATATATAACTAAGTGATCTGGTGGTTGGAAAGAGTAATATTTGAAATTAAGATTTTACTTTATTTTTATTTAAAAAATATTTTAACTTAAATTTTAGTTAACATGCAGTGCAATTTTGGTTTCAGGAGTATAATTCAGTGATTCATCACTTACATGTAATACCCAGTGCTCATCACAAATGCTCTCCTTAATACACGTCACCCATCTAGCCCATCTCCCACCCATGTCCCTCCATCAACCCTCAGTTGGTTCCCTAACTTTAAGAGTCTCTTGTAGTTTGTTTCCTTCTCTTGTCTTCCATGCTCCCTTCCCCTTTGTTATTCTGTTTTGTTTCTTAAATTCAACACATGAGTAAAATCATATGGTATTTGTCTATCTCTGATTGACTTATTTCGCTTAGCATAATACACTCTAGCTCCAACCATGTCATTACAAATGGCAAGATTTCATTCTTTTTATAACTGAGTAATATTCCATTGTATATATATGCCACATCTTCTTTATCCATTCATCAGTCAGTGGACACTTGGGCTCTCTCCATAGTTTGGCTATTGTTGATATGCTGCTATCAGATTTTAGAAGTAATGTAGTTTGTAGTGCTGATGAGATCAAGAATGGGAGTATGGTGATAGGTGGCTTATAGGAAAAAATAAAGATTGGTGATAAAGAGGTGAAGGAAATCAAAGAAGTCCCATTGCTTTTAGGGTAAACTATACTCTTTAATAGAGTACACATGGATCTTTGTGAAACAGTCTCTACTTAATTTTCAATCTAACTAATTTTTCAATTCATCACCATCTCCTCACTCCAGGCTTTTTTTCAGTGCATCTTGCTCTTTATACTTTCATAGTTGCCTTCAAATCTTTGTTCGTGTTCTTTTATTCTTCCTAGAACACTAACCTCACTGCACTCCACTTCCCAACCTAAGCTATGCACATCTTGACAATTTCCAAGGTATTATTTCTTCCATTAATATAGGCCTGAGCATAGAATTCTGAATGAGGCTTTCCTCTTTTTGCTTTCAAAGAGACTCTGTACTTCCTCTTTTATAATTGTGTGTTTCCACACTAGTATGTATGGTAGTGATTTTAAATATTTTGTAGACTTGTTTATAGCATAGTACTTGCTCAAATTTGGTAATTATTTCACTTGCTCAAATTTCATAATTATTCCAGTCAGTTTTTTGACAGGACAATATTGGATGCAAAGTTCTCTATATTCATTCATTTGTTCATGTGTTCATTTTTTCATTTTTTCATTTAACAAATATTTATTAAGCATGCACAATGTACCAGGAGATGCCTGGGATAAGTCAGTGAATAAAACAAACAGAAATCTTTGCACTGAATTAAGAGCTTACTTTCTAGTAGAAGAAGACAGATAATAAATAATGAATGTAGTATATAAGTAAATTAGAAGTATGTAAGAATCTGATAAAGGAGGAAAAAGTAATACATAAGGGACAGGGGTGGGTTTTGTAGTTGTAAATAAAGGGATCAAGGAAGGCTTCACCAAAGATGACATTTGAGTAAAGACCTGGAGAAAGTGGGGAAATTAGTCGTGTGGGTATCTGGGGAAAGAGCATTTCAGGCAGGAGAATTAGAGAGTGCAAAAGATCTAAGTGGGAATACGGGGTACATGGATGGAGATCCTGGTCAATGGGAGCTTGTGTGGTATGTTTAAAGGACAGAAAGGAGGCAGTGTGACTGGAGGGGAGCAAACAACAGAGAATAGTGAAAGATGGGGTCAGATAATAAGACCTTCTTTATAAGGTCTTTGGCTTCTACTCTGAGTGAGGGGGATCAGGGAAGTGATGTGATGTGATTTATATTTTTAAAAGGTCACTGTGGCTACTGGGTTGAGAATAGACTACAAGGAGAAAGATGGGAACAGGAAAGTCAGGAGGATAGTGTAACAATTCTTAGAGGAGATAATGTTGGCTTGGACCATGGTAGTAGCACAGTAGTAGAAGTGATTGAATTCTGGAAAGATTAGAGCCAAATGGATTTCCTGACAGAGTAAATGTGGTATGAGATAAAGGGAATAAGATTTTTGCCTGAGCTTATGGGGAGATGGAATAATCATTTACTGAGATAGGGAAGTCTCTGGGTGAGCTAGTTTTTTTGGGGGGGTGTTAAACGTTAAGTGTGTTTGTTTTTGTTTTTGTGTTTTTGTTTTGTTTTGTTTTTAAGAAAGAGTGCATGAGCTGCGGGGAAGGGTAGAGGGAGAGAGAGAGAATATTAAGCAGGCTCCATGCCCAGTGCAGAGACCAACACAGGGCTCAATCTGACAACGCTGAGATCATGACTTGAGCCAAAATCAAGAGTCAGACACAAATGACTGAGCCACCCAGGTGTCCCAGAAGTTAAGGTTTCAACATGTTAAGTTTGTGGTGTCCATAAGCTCTTCAGGTAGAGATGTTCAATAGGTAATAAGATACACAAACTTAGATTTCAGGAGAGATGCCTGGGCTGGAGATATACCTTTAGGAGTCATTAGCATATAGACAGCATTTAAATTTTTAAAATTTTCAAATTTCAGTTTCAAAATTTCAAAGTTTCAGATCATTCTGAACACCTAAGGAATCAATCTGAGAACTGAGAGAACAAAACTGCAAGTCTACCAGTAGAAAAATGACGACCTCATGGAAAGTAGGAGCTGTGGAGAGTTGGTTTGGGAGAGATAAGAACTGTGGGTGCTGATGAGAGGAGGGACCCCTACTTACAGAGATAGATGCAAGGTATTATAAGCAGCAGAGTGCAAAATCTGAAGTTTTAGAAGTCTGCCACATGTTTAGTCTGGCTTAGCCGGTGCTCCTGTGGGGAAGGAGGGTGGAGACCCAGGAGAGGACAGCGTGGTCTGAGGATCCCCTGGGTTGCATGGGGAGAAATGGTTCTGCTTGGAGTGCATTTGGGAGTGGTGGCAAGGCCTTTTCAGGGACAGAGGAACAAGTGGGGCTAATATGCTGCACTATTCCCAGGCATAGGAGCAGGGATCCTAGCTGAGTGCAGTGAGCCCTGGTGCCGGGTTTCTGCTCCACTTTGGCATAAACTCCGAACCACTGAGCAGTTGTGGGACTGCTTTTCTGGGACTGGACTGCAAAGGGCAAAAGCCTGGTGAGACCCTCCCCTAGAGAATCAGCGATGGATGGAGCAGGGCAAGTCCCTAATATTTGGAGTTTAGAAACCTAGCTGCCAGTGCCTAAAATAAAACATAGGAGTACTATGCAACTTGGCAGGTGGACAGCTCAGATGCAGGGTGAAGGCAGGGATCTAACAGAAGCCAAGGACACAGAGGGGTGATTGTTTGCTCTTCTGTGCAGGCTTCATAAAGAGTGGTGGGCACTAGCTCTCTGCACTGGGGCGAGAGAGCAAGGTGATGCCATTTTGTTCCTTCCATCAGCACTGACTGATCTCAGTAAGCTAAACAGAGCCACCAAGTGGAGACTGGAGCCACTCATACCAAGCCCTGTCCCTTTGCACCTTGCAAGTGCATCTCTGTTAGGGCAAGTTGACCTAAGAATCAGTGCAACAAGCCCTTCTGCCTGAAGACCAGCATAAACCTCTCACATACACCAAGTCCGCTGATCATAGAGTGCTGCAAAGCTTCAGCTCTAGGGGAAATAGGATCTGGCTTCCTTTTTATTTTTTTTTTTAATTTTAAAAATTTTAAAAATTTTATAAATCTTTCTTTTTTCTTTTTCCTTTTTTTTTTTATTTTAGAGAAAATGTGAGTGGGTGACAGTGGCAGAGAGAGAGAGAGAAACCCAAGCAGGCTCCATGCTCAGTGTGGAGCCTGACTCAGGGCTCAATCCCATGATCCTGGGATCATGATCTGAATGGAAATCAATAATCAGATGCTTAACCAACTGAACCACCTAAGCACCCCAATTTTTAAAATTTTTACTTTTATTTTTTTGGATCTAGGGTCTTTTAACAAAACACACCTAGGATCTAGCTGTTTTTTTTTCCCCAGACAAAATAACAAGACAGAGAAATTCACCCCAAAAGAAAGAACAGGAAGTAGAAGTGATGGACAGGGATTTAATCAATATAGATATAAGTAAGATGTCTGAGGTAAGAATTTAAAGCAACAATTATAAGAATGCTAGCTGAATTTGAAAAAAGAATCTAATACCCTAGAGAATCTCTTACTACAGAGATAAAAGAACTAAAATCTAGTCAGGCTGAAATAAAAAATGCTATAACCAAAATGCAAACCTGAATGGATGCCATAACACTGAAGATGGACAAACAGAGGAACGAATCAGTGATATAGAAAATGAAATTATGGAAAATAAGGAAGCTGAAAAGAAGAGGGAAAGAAAGGTATTGGATCATGAAGATAGACTTAGGGAACTCAGTGACTTCTTAAAACAGAAAACATTCATATCATAGGAGTCCCAGAAGATGAAGAGAGAGAAAAAGGGGCGTAAAGTTTATTTGAGCAAATTATAGCTGAAAACTTCCATAATTTGGAGAACACAGACATTTAAATCCAAAAATCGCAGAGAACTCCCATTAAATTCCAATAAAAGCCAGCCATCACCAAGACATATCATAGTCAAATTCACAAAGTACACAGACAAGGAATGAATCCTGAAAGAAACAAGGGAAAAAAAGTCCTTAACCTACAAGGGAAGATAGATCAGGTTCACAGCAGATCAGTCCACAGAAACTTGGCAGGCCAGAAGGGAGTGACAGGATATACTCAAAGTGCTTAAAGGGAAAAATATGCAGCCAAGAATAGTCTACCCAGCAAAGCTGTCATTCGGAATAGAAGGAGAAGATAAAGAGTTTCCCAGACAAACAAAAATCAAAGTATTTCACGACCACTAAACCAGCCCTGCAAGAAATATTAATGTGGACTCTGAGGGGGGAAAAAGACCAAGAACAACGAAGACTAGAAAGGAACAAAGAACATTGCCAGAAACACCACCTTTATAGATAAGAAGGACAGATTTCTCTCTGAAGTTTATTTCAAATAATTGACTTAAATTTTACAATAGTATAAAAATGTGTTTAATGGTTTATAATCTTTCAAATAAAATACACATTTTTATGAAAACTTTTCACTTTATTTTCCAATCAATGTATATTTTAAGGTACACTTGATGCAGATGTATCTGATTCATATACTAATACATCAAGGTGTTTTGTATGGATCTTTAATGTTAACAAAGTTGGGGTAAACCTTCTCTCTTATAGGTCTCCAAAGAGGTATTTAAGTTTTAAAGGTAGGAGGCCTCATTTTTCCATTAGGAAATCCAGTTACATGGGTTCAAATCATGTTCAAGTGCACACTACCATAAGGATTTGGAGAAAACAAGTCATCTCTTCCTTATTTTATCATGCTTCTCCAATATGCAAGTGCTTGGGAATGACTTAAGTAATGGCCAAATGGATCTTTGTTCTATTATACTTCCAATAAAGTTTAGGCTTTAAGCCTCTTTGTAACTGTTGGCTCATTAAAACAGTTAAAAATCCCAGAAAATGGTATAAAGTTCTTTGGTGAACAAGTGTGCTAATAACTTGCATTAAAAAATCCTCCTATTTGGATTATAAAACTTTCTACTACAGTCTTGGGATTCATTAAGAAACTGATTATATCAGCCCTGCACATATGTGAAAGTCACAATTCATTGATCATTTAATAATATGCTCTGACTTCAGAAATATTTTATTAAATACATACTATTTACTATTCATTGTCTGAAATTGAAAAACAGACAGGTTTAAGAAAAAAGCACTCCAAATCACTGAGAAGTGATTTTTAATTTACATTTTTTTATGCCACTGAACAACATAAATGCCACTCCATGTGTTTTTAACCTTAGTTTGTATGTGTGTTTGATTGAACATGAAGACATATTGTGTGCAGCACTTTTTTCCCACTGAATGTGGACCTTAAAATGCTAGGAATGATAGTTAGGATTACAGTTAAAAATGACTATATTAGGGTTTAAGAAATGAAAATGGAGTGTTGAAGCAATTGTGCAGGTTTCATCAATTCAGTCATTCATTCAACAAATACATATTTGTTCCAGGCTCTGAACTAGGAATTTTGTGTAATATAAAACTAAATCGAACAGGGACCATCTTCTGAAGGAGTTAACTATTTGAGGTGGGAGAAAAGGTGGACCCTTCATTTATTCATTCGACAAATGCTTATTGAGAGCTTACTGTGTTTCAGGAACAGTTCTAAGTCTCAGGTAGCCCTTAGCAAATAAAATAGTCATAATCCCTACCTTTATCAAGCTTTTACTGGGTGAAGGAAAGTATTGGGAAGATCTGACAAGAAAATAGGTGGAGGCTGTTCCTGTGGAGAAATATGAGCAATAATAAAAACCTCCTCTACTTGTTGAGCATCAGTTGTGTGCCAGATACTGTGATAGGCTCATTCAATTCTTCAACATCCACAGAAGTAGGCTTTATATTTTGATTTTACAAACAAGTAAACCGAAGCTTAACAAGATTAGATAGTTCATTCAAGGTCATAAGCTATACGTATTGACTGAATTTGAATAGAATGACATCTGATTATCTTCAGACTAAGATGCCTGTGCCTTATTATAGAAGTATTAAGGAGCCATCAAAGGTTCTTTAGCAGCACTTTAGAAAATTCAATTTGGCATTATATATAGTATGAAAAGCAAAAAGGGGTGCAAGACTGTTGTAACCTCACTGCCCCCAAATGTTTTTCATGATAATTCTCTCCAAGAAAGTTGTCTGATTTTTTATGGCACAAGTACAATTTGCCTTCTATATGTTGGCACTTGAGTATATTTTAATTTTATAGTTTATGGTATCTTGTAGATATGTCTTTGAGAACATTGTCATCTTCTTGAAAACTGCAAAAAAGATCTGTGATTGATCTTCACAAGATCTTTTATCATACCTGTTTACAAATCCCATCCATTCCTGAGGAGAACCCATTCCATATTATTTGAGCATGGATGACTATTTTCCAGGTGGAGAAGAGGATACATGCCCCAGGCCTGACTAATAAGAACCCTCAGACCCCTGACCATAGTGCTTAGTTTAGGAAGAGTTGTCCCTAGTAATGGTCTGCCAGAACTACTGGGGAAATTGCTCTGTTTCTGTGGGAGTTGCAAAGATAGCATGATGTGGGTCTTTTGGGCTGCAGATAGTCTTCAAGCCTAGAAGAGCTGTCAAAGGTAGGAAGAGCGAGAGCCATATATGAGCACCTGGGTCCTGCTATAGAAAGTGTGAACTTTCACTTATGCTAGCTAATAAAATCTGTTTTGTTAACTTAGTTTGAGATTGGATTTTGTCACTAGCAATTGAAAGAGTCCTGACTATTAGAATGGCATAACATTGATTTCTCTTCTATTATTCACTATCAAACACTAAGTTGGTGAGCTCCAAACTTACTGAACTCAAACAAGAATACATAGACAAAAATGCAAAATACTTGTAGCTTGGACTTCATATTTCAAGGGAAGATATCGCATCTCAAAATTCCCAAGTGATGTAATACATGGTAGTAGAGTTTTGCTTTTAAATAAAATGCTGGCATTTGGGTTTTTGTGGGTACTGTATTACAGTTTTCCAAGGGAAATTCAGCAATTCAGATATATTAGAGTCTTGATAGAAATAGTACTGGCTATGGCCCTACCTGGGAAAGGGGGCAAACTCCCAGCACTGCACAGTAACTATATGACACAGATTTTAAAAATTGAAGGCACAAATAAATAGAAAGATATTTTTATGTTCATGGATCTCTGTAACATCATAATATTAAGTTATAAAAATTCTGCCATTGAAGATGTTTTAATGGTTCAGCAGTACATCTGGCAAATTAAGAAGGTGATGGGGTGAGTAGTGTATATAAAAAAGTATATAAAGAGCGAAGAGAAATAAAGGCTTATATTTCAAGGGTAGAAAAATTGAATATGCTCAGAGGAAGGGTTTAGGCATGAATATTCTGGCTATGATTCAATGTTGAAAAAAGATAAATTGCTTCATTTATCCATTTGGCATTTCTGTTTATGTATTTTAATATATGTACATGATTATTTTGTCTGTGTATTTATGTATACAAAAGTTCCAACATTTCAAAACTGGTTGCTTGGAATTCTTCTGTTTGACGTCTTAAGAAATGTTGGTAGTAGGTCAAGAAAACCTCATAAATGTCTCATCTCTAAAGCCGGTCAATCCTTTTTGGGGAAAAGTGCCAGGAATTTTTGAGATAATTTAATACTCCTTGTGTTAATGGACAGAAGTTTCCTTGTGCTAAGTTAAAAGAACAAATGAACGTGACCTTTCTGACTTTCTTGCTTCTTTGAGGCTATAGTAAGAGGACCCAGACCACATTCTTGGCATGTTCCTTCTTCCATGGTGCTGAAGTGTTGGTAATAAGCTTGAAGATCTGCCCCTTTCTTGGGCTAACCTTCTTTCTTTGGTTAACCTCTGAAACCTCTGACTCCTTGTCTCCCATGGCTATGGTAAGAGAATCTGAGCAACCCAGATGGGCTGGGTGGGATAGGTAGGCTAAGCCTCACTTCTTAAATATGTTTTCTGGTACCTCAAGATTAAATCAATGGCCTCATCTATGTACCCTCAGACCTTATGTACGGCTTTATCACACATATGCCATATTTTATTATAATCATTTACCCATGTTTGTTTCTCCTATCCATGAAGCTATAATCTTTTGAGCTTAGGAGTTACATGTTATTTATCTTTATATTCCCAGTACACAGCATGTTGTCTGGCACATAAAAATGTCCTTAATCAGTGATCATTGGTCTGAATAATAATTGAAATGGATGATTTTATAAAGTATATTACTGTATAATACCAAGAAGTTCATGAAAAATTTTCACATTATTTATTTTATTTAATCTCCATACCAAATATGAAATCTAGATTCTGTTATTATTTCTAGTTTATATATAGAGGAAAAAGAAGATTCATAAAATTAGCAATAGATTAAGCAAGGAAAATCTCTAATCATAGGATCAGTATTTTTTGTAAAATATGCAAAATTACTTTGTAAGCTATAAAGGGCATGTAAATATATCATGTTCATGCATTGTATCAGTATAAATTTCTTTCTGCTTCCATTTGCTTGGATATTTTGTCACCCTTCTTTCTATTCCTTGGCCGAGTATAAACAGTTCTCTCTTACCACTTCAGGACCCATTATGAATTGGGTGGGGAATACCTACTGAGCAAGGGGCAGTAGATTTTCAATTCAATGAGATGAAAATTTGAATTACATATGAAGATTAAATAACTACATTTCAAAGTAAGGTTTTAGATGACAGCAGTAAACTAAACCCAATGTGGGCTAGCTGGCTTATCTACAAGCCTCTTCTGAGGAAAGCTGCTTTTTTGACATTAGTGGCTAGAGCCAACCCTTTATAGATGGAATGTCTTACTTTGTTTCAGGTGATGCTGACACTCTGACTTCAAATGATAAGCCCAAGGATAAAGTCTGACCTGGAGTCAAATGTCTATAGGCTTATCATGGAGTGTAGAGTGCCCATATGTCTACTGACTGGTCAGTCAGTGCTTAATCAGATTTTCATTCTTAGGGAACTGGAATGGAAGTATGAAGCCTTATATCCCAACATATTGTTTGCTTTCTAGTCCTGCTTTCCTGGTATCTTGAAGGCATCTTACTCCTTAGAAGCAGAAACAAAGATTTAAAAAACTGCTCACCAAGTTTGAAACCAAAGTTTCCATGCTTGAACAAAGAATCATTTTTTACTGCTCCGAAAAACATTACTAAGTCTTGAGAAGTGGAGAAGAGAGGGTGTAGGAGGGTGACTGGAAAGGGAGGGGAACATGCAGGGAAGTGGATTTCTCCAACTGAGAAGGAGAAGGAGGGCCACGAGGAATGGATAATAAAGTGGAAGAGACTCCAGGCAAGCTGTCCCTGAATGTAGGCCCCTCAGTGGCCTGTGACCTGAGGTCAAATTGAAGTTCAAGGATCTTGGCCACTTGTTAGACCTTCAGAACTTGGGAGCTTGTCCTTCTTACATGTGGATGGGGGCACACTGTGATGGATCTGAACCAAGCAGTTTGAAATTTCCCTAATTGCTAGGGCAACAGTAGACCTACTGTCATTGTTACAGAAGCCTTATAAGTCTATTGTTTTTGTAGGGACAGTAGAAGAAGGATGGAGGGCAACTGAATCCCTATGATATGAGAACGCTTGACTATCAATCAGAATGGGACCACTACTAAGAAGACTATAGGAAACCAGGTGCTGCCTTTTATCCTGTATCCATAAGGCTTGGTCTGTGGCTACTAGGACTGCTTTTTTGAACTCCTTACTTCATTCTGCATACAGCATTATAATAAATATCCATCAGACAAGTAACCAGAGCTTATCTCTCTATTCTTTGACACTTGAAGAACCTAAACATAGTCATCTTTAATAAAATACAGAGGGTGATGAGCCTGGTTATGCTGTGGTGCCAAATAAACAGCCCCTCAAACTTAGTGACTTAAAATTACTATAGGGTTTATTTCTTGTGGCATGCCTATCATGGGTAATTTGAGAGTTCTACTCTGCAGTGTCCTCTTTTCAGAACTCGGTCTGATGAAGCTTCTGTAGCTGAAAGTTGCTGGTCACAGTGGCAAAGGCAAAGAGAGCCTTGCGCACTTTATTATTAAGCAGGGGCTCTTGAAATATCTGCCTGGCACTCTTGCTAATATTTCATTGGCCAAAGCAAGTCACATGGTATGTAACTTCAAATAGGCACAGAAGGGCATCCTTTTAGGTGCCCAAATATTTTGTGAAAAGCACCAATGTTGACCAGAGAAGAAGGAGGACAACTAGATGAAACTGAATTTCTGTAATTTTGAAGAATGGGATACTACCATCTTGAAAAGTCATTCTATAAAAAGGACGGTTTGTCCTATAGCTTAGTGATCTTTTTATCATACAGAGATATCATTTTTCTTGAAATAGAACTTGTATTAGGATAGTATTTTATAAGGAAATTTATGATTAAGATTTTGTAAGGGACCAGGGAAACTTTGCTGTGATAAATTAAGAAAACTTGACCATGTGATCGCAGTCCATTTTCTTAGTTCAATGAGCTGTGCATGATAGATTTTAAATTAATGGTTGACAGTGTTTAGGTTTTCAAACCTCAGCATAGTGGATATAGTTATGAGATACAGTAAAAAAGAAACACAAATTAAAAGGGGGATGCATTTAAATAATCTTCTTCACTCCTTAAAAAGATCTAGCATTCATTTAGCACTTTACAAATCACATTTTGAAGGATTGTCAAGTCACTCTAGATTTTAGCAGATATTTCATAGAAATGTCATATGTTTAAACATCTTGGAAAATGTTTCTAGCATGTGAAGATATATAGAAAGTATTATGAGATCAAATACGGTAATAGAGAAAAGCTAGCTTTCAGACATATTTTGAAGGCACACAATACAGTAGAAATTCAATAAGGATTTTGAAAATTTGAGTGTGAGGAAAAAATAGGTTTTGTGTTCTTTCCATTGTTCATAGTGTTTAAGGGACAAAGATCTGAAATTATATTTTCCCATCTCCAAACTAGTTCATCATTCTTAAAAAAATCATGATATAACTATTATATGTGTCTTATATCTTTAGCAGGCCCTTCACTAATTGTAGTTCTCTTTACTGGGTGTGCCAGATGTTGCCTGGATGTGGAAGCCACACTAGCATCATAATGTTTTATAGTAAAAAATTCTTGGCACCACCTCAGTCCTTTCTCGTGCAGAAGAGCTGTAGGGAGAAAATCACAGAAATGAATTTCTGAAGACTGTAAATCTTGAAGATTTTCTGCCTAATGATTTTTATACATATTAGCCCCTCTCATTCCACTCTTGCAGAGATTACTAAAAAAAATTTTTTTTAAACTCTAATCCTTGTAAAAAGCCGCAGGAATATTATGGTTAAGCCTTTCAAAGCTCTTCCATTATTACAGGAAACTGTTAGAGTGCTTTGAACATTCACTGTTTAGTTTCCTAATTATTTCAGTTTGAAAATTTAGCCAAGGTTTGCTTCTGCTTTGAAAGTTCACACAAATGTTAAAGGACACAATTTCCCTCGAGATTTACGAGAGCCAGGGATGGTATTGGATATTTCCATGCTGTTTACAAGAACTTTCCAGTTGGTGATAATTTAGCAAATAGAGATTTCTGTTAGTGTTAGTCTGTCTATATTTTAAAAGTGATTGATATAGATCTGGAAATGATCCCCACTCTTGTAGGACGAGGACATGTTTTTCTCTAACTTTTTGCTTTGAAATATTTCAAAGTTAAAAAAATGAACACCCACAGAACATAACCTAGCTGGATCAATTGTTAATATTGCTACTTAAAAATTTTTTTCTTTCATGTCATATACATATATGTATGATTCTTTTGCAGAATCATTTACAAATTCGTTGCAAGTACCATGCCACTGCATTCCTATTTCAGCATTATCCCTTAAGAACAAAGTCATTTTCCTACATACTGCAATGCTACTATTACACCCACAGTTTAAATATTGATACAGTAATATTGTCTAATATACAATCAGTACTCAAATTTCCTTAATGGTACCAATAATGTCCCTTACAGCCCCTTTTAAAAAAATTCCAAGATCCAATCCAATCAGGGTCACATACTTCATTTAGTTGTCTTGTCTTTTGAATTTTTTTGTGTATTTGTTTATTTTGAGAGATAGAGAGAAAGAGAGAAGCCCAAGCAGTGTCCACATTCATGGACTCCATCTCATGATGGTGAGATCTTGACCTGAGCCTAAATCAAGAGTCAGACCAGGTGCTCCTGTCTCTTGAATATTTTAAATCTAAAGTAGTTTCCAGTCCATTGTTTTATCTTTCAAATTATTGACATTTTTGAAGAGTCAAGATTACTCACCTGTCTGGGGGGATGTCCCTTATTCTTTTCACCCCAAACAATGTCAATTAACTAGGTACTTTTTCTGGAAAAACAAAAAAATACAAGCCTTTGTATTAACCCTTTATACCACCTGTGCATTTCTGATGTTGCATGTCTTCTACAACAGATTGGGATTAGAATTTGATAAGCATTATTATCTGGAGACTTTTGAGAACTTAGCTTAGTGGATGAAGGTAGGGAATCACTGGACATATTTTCAGTATGTCCTCCTTGGCTCCTTTCAAACTCCTTAATCCAACAGGCTGCTATCATAAGGATTTTCCAAAAATTACGCTCTTTTATTACCAGGCTTTCCTGGTGTATAACATGGTGTGTCAGTGCTCTGAGCCACACTGCCCTAGGTTTGTATCCTAGCCCTGCCTTATACTAACTGCAGCAAGTATTAACCTTAATAAGCTTGGTATTAACCTTGGGCAGGTGTCTTAATCTCTAAACTTGTCTCCTCATCTGCAAATACCACAGAATCATTGTGATGATTAAATGAAATATTGTAGATAAAGAGAGATTGAAAATAATTAATGAATAATTATAAATACCAATTAACCATAATCATAAATAATTATAAATCATTATACTGCTTCTTATCAACTCCAGTCTGAAATCCCTACTCTTAGTCCAACCTATGGCAGTCTCCATATAGCCATATGGCTTCTGCCACCATGGTATGTCTTTGTCTTCTACTATTTCCATCTCTCACAGTCTTTTTTTCTTCACTGTACCTGACACATAGCAGGAACTCAGCACATGTTGAATGAATGAGTGAATGTTACTAATTTTCATCCTCATTTCTTCATTCATATTATCTAATATGGCCTTTCTCCTCTTTGTTTCCTAATCATCAACTGATTCTGATTAAATGTCTGGTAGTATATTATAGGTAGTGCACTATATCCTTTAGGGAATGACCAGATTCATCAGATGAAAAATTTTCCCTTTGTGTTCTTTATATATATATATATATATATATATATATATACACACACACATATATAAGATTTATTTATTTTTGAGAGAGAGTGCAAGTGGGGAAGGGGCAGAGGTGGGAAGGGGAACAGAAGATCTAAAGCAGGCTTCCATGCTGACAACAGCAAGCTTAATGCAGGGCTCAACCCATGAGCCAAGAGATCATGACCTAAGCCAAAGTCAGATGCTTAACTGACTGACCACCCAGGGACCCCTCCCTTTGTGTTCTGAATGAGTTTACAATCTGGTTGAGATGATAGGATATACTCTCAAGTCAAAATAATGCAACAGAGAGAGTGACAGACCATGAGAGAAATCCAGAAAAACTTTGGAAAAAGATACAAAGAGGAAAATATCTGGTGGTGGTGGTCGCCCTTCAGATTGTATGCCTCAAATGGCAGATGGGGCAGGGTCAGACATTGGGCAGGGGTTGTAGGGATGGAGGCTGGGAGTGCATCATGGAAGCTCCAGGCAGAAAGTCATCAGGGTGAATAAAAGCACAGAGGTGGAGAGAGGCAAGTGGTTTAATGTAGCTGGAGGAGTTCGTGAAAGGGAACAGTGGAACATGCAGGTGGAAAGACGAACTACTGAAGACTGCCTTGCTTGGCCCTACCTAGTGACTTTAGTACTGAACTACCCAGAGAAGGAGGGAAGGAGGGAGGGAAGGAAAGAAGAAAAGGAAGCTGGGAGAACTAATTCATTTTTTAATTGGACTAAGTGAATATCTTTGCCCTTTCTTTCAAACCAAATCTGTGTAATGATGTTTGAGTGCATTCTTCTAACCCATTTACTATGTTTACATTGTAGCTCTTTAAAGCACTTCACATGCTTAATGTGACAAATATAAGCAAAAGATTCACAAACCATTGAATTATTATTATTATTTTTGCTTTGCATTCTTCATAGAATGGTTAGTAGTAAACATAGATACAGAGGCAGTGTACATGAGTGTTTTTTCTTTTAGTTTTTTTTTTTTTCTGTCTCTTGTAGAAAATACAACTTTACTTTCTGGTATCTCTTCCTATCATAAAGTAGATAAATTTACCGGAAGCAGGAAACATTAATCCGTCATAAATTTAATGGTCGCTGTTTTCAAAGAGCTCAAATCTAGTGTGGGAAATAATAAATTTAAGAATACAAGGTGAATACCATACCTTCAAGGCATAATAAGGATAAAAATGTTGAAGAAATACACAAAAGAGAGATCACTTTGGGCTAAGGCTACAAATTACATATGTAGGCTAATTCTCAACCCAATCAAATCTTCTCAATGTCCGGTCATGTCACAGAGGTACTGTAGGGATATTATATAGCTACCAATTACTGAGTGCCTACATTGTGCCAGGAATTTTATACATATTTTTAATCTCTACAGCAACTCTTTTTTTTTTTTTAATTTATTACTATCGAGAGAGAGACAGACAGAGCATGAATGGGGATGGGGCAGAGAGAGACGGAGACACAGAATCCGAAGCAGGCTCCAGGCTTTGAGTTGTCAGCACAGAGCCCAGTGAGGGCTCAGACTCGTGAACTGGGAGATCATGACCTGAGCTGAAGTCTGGATGCTCACCCAACTGAGCCACCCAGGCGCCCCTTTACAGCAACTCTTTAATGAAACAATCAATGTCGCCATTTTTCAGATGAGGAAGCAAAGGTCAATAGGAGCAATTTGCCCAAAGTCCTATGACTCGTAAGTACCTAAGCAGAGATTTGAAGTCAGCTTGGCCTGACTCCCAGGGCTACATTCATTTTTGCACGTTGCACAATCCTTTAGAGCACTTGTGTCTAGCAGGGCTTTCCACCTGGAGGCTTCTGCTGTTCCAGGTACTCTGGATGGCAAAGATTTTGGCCCAACCCTCCTCTCGCACATTCCAGTTTCCATGCTTTGTTCCTTTTGGGGTGGAATTGTCAACCTGAGCCCAGAATTTTTTTTTTTTAATTTTTGGCTTCAGATTTTTTTTTAACTTTATTGTTTAATTTACATGCATCTTAGTTTGCATATGGTGCAACAATAATTTTAGGAGTAGATTCCTTAATGCTCCTTACCCATTTAGCCCATCCCCCCTCCCACAACCCCTCCAGTAACCCTCTGTTTGTTCTCCATATTTAAGAGTCTCTTATGTTTTGTCCCCCTCCCTGTTTTTATATTATTTTTGCTTCCCTTCCCTTATGTTCATCTGTTCTGTGTCTTAAAGTCCTCATATGAGTGAAGTCAGATGATATTTGTCTTTTTCTGACTAATTTTGCTTAGCATAATACCCTCTAGTTACATCCACATTGTTGCAAATGGCAAGATTTCATTCTTTTTGATTGCTGACTAATACTCCATTGTATTTATATATATACCACATCTTCTTTATCCATTCATCAATTGATGGACATTTGGTCTCTTTCCATAGTTTGGCTATTGTCGATAGCACTGCTATAAACATTGGGGTGCATGTGCCCCTTTGAAACAGCACACCTGCATCCCTTTGATAAATACCTAGTAGTGCAATTGCTGGGTCATAGGGTAGTTCTATTTATAATTTTTTGAGGAACCTCCATACTGTTTTCCAGAGTGGCTGTACCAGTTTACATTCCCACCAGCAGTGCAAAAGAGATCCTCTTTCTCCGCATCCTCGCCAACATCTATTGTTGCCTGAGTTGTTCATGTTAGCCATTCTGACAGGTATGAGGTGGTATCTTATTGTGGTTTTGATTTGTATTTCCCTGATGATGAGTGATGTTGAGCATTTTTTCATATGTCAGTTGGCCATCTGGATGTCTTCTTTGGAGAAGTGTCTATTCATGTCTTTTGTCCATTTCTTCACTGGATCATTTGTTTTTTTCGGGTGTTGAGTTTGATAAGTTCTTAATAGATTTTGGATACTAACCCTTTATCTGATATGTCATTGCAAATATCATCTCCCATTCCGTTAGCTGCTTTTAGTTTTGCTGATTGTTTTCTTCACTGTGCATAAGTTTTTAGTTTGATGAAGTCCCAATAGTTCAGTTTTGCTTTTGTTTCCCTTGCCTCTGGAGATGTGTTGAGTAAGAAGTTGCTGTGGCCAAGGTCAAAGAGGTTTTTGCCTGCTTTCTCCTCTAGGATTTTGATGGTTTCCTTTCTTACATTTAGGTCTTTCATCCATTCTGAGTTTAGTTTTGTGTATGGTGTAAGAAAGTGGTCCAGGTTCATTTTTCTGCATGTTGCTGTCCAGGTTTCCAAGCACCATTTGCTGAAGAGACTGTCTTTATTCCATTGGATATTCTTTCCTGCTTTGTCAAAGATTAGTTGGCCATCGTTTGTGGGTCAATTTCTGGGTTCTCTCTTCTGTTCCATTGATCTGAGTGTCTGTTTTTGTGCAAGTACCATACTGTCTTGATGATTAAAGCTTGAATATATCTTGAAGTCTGGGAGTGTGATGCCTCCAGCTTCAGTTTTCTTTTTCAAGATTGCTTTGGCTATTCGGGGTCTTTTCTGGTTCCATACAAATTTTAGGATTGTTTGTTCTAGCTCTGTGAAGAATGCTGGTGTTATTTTGATAGGTATTGCATTGACTATGTAGATTGCTTTGGGTAGTATCAACATTTTAGCAATGTTTGTTCTTCCAATCCAGGGGCATGGAATATTTTTCCATTTCGTTGTGTCTTCTTCAATTTCTTTCATAAGCTTTCTATACATTTCAGTTTATAGATTTTTTCACCTCTTTGTGTTTATTCCTAGGTATTTTATAGTTTTTTGTACAATTGTAAATGGGATCAATTCCTTGATTTCTCTTTCTGATACTTCATTATTGGTGTATAGGAATGCAACCAATTTCTGTGCATTGATTTTATATCCTGTGACTTTGCTGAATTCATGGATCAATTCTAGCAGTTTTTTGGTGGAATCTTTTGGGTTTTCCGTATAGAGTATCATGTAATCTGCAAAGAGTGAAAGTTTGACTTCCTCTTGGCTGATTTGGATGCCTTTTATTCCTTTGTGTTGTCTGATTCCAATACTATGTTGAATAACAGTGGCGAGAGTGGACATCTCTGTCTTGTTCCTGACCTTAGGGGGAAAGCTCTCAGTTTTTCCCCATTGAGGATGATATTAGCAGTTGGTCTTTCAAATATGGCTTTTATGATCTTGAGGTATGATCCTTCTATCTCTACTTTCTTGAGGGTTTTTATCAAGGAAGATGATGTATTTTGTCGGATGCTTTCTCTGCATCTATTGAGAAGATTATGTAGTTCTTGTCCTTTCTTTTATTGATGTGATGTATCACATTGATTGTTTTGTGGATATTGAACCAGCCCTGCATCTCAGGTATAAATCCCACTTGGTTGTAGTGAACAATTCTTTTAATGTATTGGTGGATCCAGTTGGCCAGTATCTTGTTGAGGATTTTTGTATCCATGTTGATCAGGGAAATTGGTCTATAGTTCTCCTTTTTAGTGGGGTCTTTGTCTGGTTTTGGAGTGATGCTGGCTTCATAGAAAGAGTTTGTAAGTTTTCCTTCCATTTCTATTTTTTGGAACAGCTTCAAGAGAATATGTGTTAACTCTTCTTTAAATGTTTGGTAGAAGTCTCCTGTAAAGCCATCTGGCCTTGGATTCTTGTTTTTTGGGTGATTTTTGATTACTAATTCTATTTCTCTACTGGTTATGGTCCATTCAAATTTTCTATTTCTTCCTGTTTCCATTTTTGTAGTTTATATGTTTCTAGGAATTTGTCTATTTCTTCTAGATTGCCCATTTTATTGGTGTATAATTGCTCATAATATTCTCTTATTACTGTTTGTATTTCTGCAGTGTTGGTTGTGATCTCTCCTTTTTCATTCTTGATTTTATTTATCTGGGTCCTTTCTTTTTCTTTTTGATCACACTGGCTAGGGGTTTATCAATTTTGTTTATTCTTTCAAAGAACCAGCTTCTGCTTTCATTGATCTGTTCTACTATTTTTTGTTTGTTTGTTTTTGGTATTGATAGCATTGACTTATGCTCTAATCTTTATTATTTCCTGTCTTCCACTGGTTTGGGGTTTTATTTGCTGTTCTTTTTCCAGCTCTTTGAGATGTAAGGTTAGGTTGTGTATCTGAGACCTTTCTTCCTTCATTAGGAAGGCTATATACTTCCCTCTTATGACTGCCTTTGCTGCGTCCCAGAGGTTTGGGGCTGTTGTGTTATCATTTTCATTGGCTTTCATGTATTTTTTAATTTCCTTTTTAATTTCTTGGTTAATCCATTCATTCTGTAGTAGGAGGTTCTTTAGTCTCCAAGTATCTGTTATCTTTCTAAATTTTTCTTGTGGTTGATTTCAAGTTTCATAGGATTGTGGTCTGAAAATATGCACAGTATAATCTCGATCTTTTTGTACTTGTTGCGGGCTGATTTCTGTCTCAGTATGTGATCTATTCTGGAGAACGTTCCATGTGCACTCAAGAAGAATGTGTATTCTGCTACTTTAGGATGAAATGTTATGAATATATCTGTTGAATTCATCTGGTTTAGTGTGTCATTCAAAGCCATTGTTTCCTTATTGATTTTCTGTTTAGATGGCCTGTCCATTGCTGTAAGTGGGGTGTTGAAGTTCCCTACTATTATGGTATTATTATCAATGAGTTTCTTTATGTTTGTGATTAATTGATTTATATATTTGGGTGCTTCCACGTTTGGAGAATAAATGTTTATAATTGTTAGGTCTTCTTGGTGAATAGACCCCTTAATTATGATATAATGCCCTTCTTCATCTCTTGTTACCATCTTTATTTTAAAATCTGGATTGTCTGATATAAGTATGACTACTCCAGCTTTCTTTTGGCCACCATTAGCATGATAGATGGTATCCCATCCCTTTATTTTCAATCTGAAGGTGTCTTTAGGTCTAGAATGGATCTCTTGTAAACAGCATTTAGATGGATCTTGTTTACTTATCCATTCTGTAACCCTATGTCTTTTGATTGGAGCATTTAGACCATTGGCATTTAGAGTGAGTGCTGAAAGATATGAATTTATTGCCATTATGTTGCCTGTAGAGTTGGAGTTTCTGATAGTGTTCTCTTGTCCTTTCTAGTCTTTGTTGCTTTTGGTCTTTTATTTATTTATTTATTTTTTCTTTTCTTCCCTCAGAGAGTTCCCCTTAAAATTTCTTGCAGGACTGGTTTAGTGGTTACGAACTCCTTTAATTCTTGTTTTTCTGGGAAACTTTTTATCTCTCCTTCTATTTTGAATGACAGCTTTACTGGATAAAGAATTCTTAGCTGCATATTTTTCCAATTCAGCACATTGAATATATCCTGCCACTCCTTTCTGGCCTGCCAAGTTTCTGTGGATAGGTCTGCTGCAAACCTGATCTGTCTTCCCTTGTAGGTTAAGGACTTGTTTTTCCCTTGCTGCTTTCATGATTCTTTCCTCTCCTGAGTATTTTGTGAATTCGAATACGGTATGCCTTGATGGTTGATTTTTGTTGAATCTAATGGGAGTCCTCTGTGCTTCCTGGATTTTGAAATCTGTGTCTTTCCCCAGGTTAGGAAAGGTTTCTGCTATGATTTGCTCACATAAATTTTCTACCCCTTTTCCCCTCTCTTCATCTTCTGGGACCCCTATAATTCTGATGTTATTCCTTTTTAATGAGTCACTGAGTATTCTAATTTTTATTTCGTGCTCTTTTGCCTTAGTTGCCCTCTTTTTTTTTCCTGCTACATTGTTCTCCATAAGTTTTTCCTCTATATCGCTGATTTGCTGCTCTGTCTCATCCATCTTTGCCAGTGTGGCATCCGTTCGAGATTGCAGCTCAATTATGGCATTTTTTATTTCATCCTGACTAGCTTTTACTTCTTTTATCTCTGCAGAAAGGGATTCTAATCTGTTTTCAACCTCAACTAGTATTCTTATTATCATGATTCTAAATTCTGGTTCAGACATCTTGCTTGTATCTGTGTTAAGTCCCTGGCTGTCATTTCTTCCTGTTCTTTCTTTTGGAGTGAATTCCTTCATTCTTCATTTTGAAGGAAAAAAAGGAATTAATAAAGTAAAAAAACAAAACAAAACAAAAACACCTAAATTTTAAAAATTTAAAACACAAAGAAACCTAATAAAGGATGTTAGATCCTAGGTGTTTTTAGGTCTGGTTATTGAAAGAAGCTTGATAGATTAGAGAAAAAAGGGAAACATAAAAAAGAAAAAAAAAGAAAAAAGGAAAATGTGAAAATTAAAAAAAATGAATACAATAAAATAGAATAAAATGAAATGATGAAAGTAAAATAGAATTTTAAAAATTTACAAAAAAGTAAAATATCTAGTAGAAAAAAATTAGTGAAAAATCTTTTTAATAAAAATGGAAAATAAAAATAATTTTTTCTCTTTCTGTATTCAAGAATAAGAGAAGACAAGAAAAAAATATTGAATAGGACCAGCGAACAAAATGAAATACGATTTTAATTACATCTGGTTTCCTATAGAAGTCAAGCTATGAAGCACTTTATAGTCTGTAAACTGAGCAGGTGGAGAAACTTGTGTTTTGTCAAGAGCGCTGTTGGCCCACTTGGGCGGGGTTTAGTGTAATGGTTCAGTTCTCCACTAGATGGCACTTCTTAACCTACTGGGGTGGATTGCTGTGGAGCGTGTAGGCGTGTATGCACATGCGGGGGTGAAAATGACATCACCCAGCTCCCCATCTGTATTATGGGAGCTCTGTTCTCTCCATCACTGGCAATAGCACACCCCTCCTTTGTCTCCAGCTTTGGTCCACTCCCTGCTACTACACTGTATGTGACCAAGTCATCAGGCTGCCAGGCAGCACCTCCCTCCAGCGTTTTATCTCAAATGGGCTGTTTTTTCCAAACCCCTTGCTTCTGAGGGACTGTGGCTTTGACCTGCTCAGATGCTCTGGAGGAGGGTCTCTCCGAGCAATGGCCGGGTCCTGGCCCGCCCCCAGGAATGTTCGCTTGACTGTACTCCTGCCCTTTGCACAGAGACTGCAGCTGAGTGCCAGCCCACCCCAGAAAAAGTTCCTGTGATCCTGTAGCAGCAGCGTTTCAGGGTTTATGGAAAATCACAACACACATCTGGTGCCAGGCTTCACCCTTAACATCCTTGTCCCAGCACCAGACACAACCTCTGTCATGTGTCCTCCCAGCAGGAACCGCCTCTCCCCATGTGGCCTGTGGACCCTTGGACCTCACTCTCTGCTCCTGGGGATTCACCCTTCTCACCAGAGCCAGGTATCAAGCTGCAGTTTCCAAGTCTGCGATCCCCCTGTTTATAGAGTTTTAATGGAATTTAAACCCTCTTTTTTCTCCCTTTTCCCTTTTTTGTTTGGTCCCTGCGGCTGTTTCCACTTTTCTACTTTCTCTCCAGCTGTTTTTGGGGGGGGGGTGCTTTTCCCATACTCTTCCCCCTTCTCCGTCCTCTCTCCACGAGCAAAAACAGCTCCCTGCCCTCAGCGGCTTCTCTCTCCCCCCAGTTCACCTCTCTGCACCACGTACCTGCTGAGTTCTGTGGTTCAGGTTGTGCAGATTGTTGTGTTAATCCTCAAATCAGTTTTCTAGGTATGCAGGATGACTTAATGTTGATTTGGCTGCATTTCAGGGACAAGAGATGCAAAAAAACTTCCATGCTGCTCTGCCATCTTGGGTCCTCCCTTGGCTTCAGGTGTTTTGCCATCTGTTTGGTGATCTGGTGAGACAGTCCGGATAGCAGTCTATTTTCAGGGAGGCTGAGAAGCTTTTTGGAAATATTTGAGCCGGGTGTCCACTTGTGAGGGTTAAGATATGTCAGAGAAAGAAGTTCATTTCTCTTGTAAGAAAAGAGTTCAGAAGGGGGAAAGGCAGTAGTAATGTTTTATATCTCAGATGAGAGAACCATTCTGAAAATAGCCTACGTACTGTTACTTCAACCACTGTTGCTATGAAACAGTAGTTACCTTTACTACTCATTGACTCAACCACTGAATCTGTGTCTGGCTCTCTGCACTCATCATGCTAAAAAACAAACAACTTTTTTCCTCTGCCAATATCTGAACACTGCCAGGCATAGAAACTGAGTTCAGAGAAACTCACCACTGGTTTTGGCCTTACTGACTAATAAACCGCTTTGAAACCAATAAAACAAAGCATGATAACTAACCACGCTGAAGGCCTCACGTTGTTTTTAATAAAGAATAATTGGCATCTTGTTTTCTCACAGATGAGGAAGTTTTTGCAGAGAAATCTTGAGAAATATGTTTTAAAAATTTAAAAACAATCTATGTTTTTTCTTTTATTTCTTTAATTTTTTAAATGTTTATATTTATTTTTGAGAGAGAGAGAGAGAGAGCGTGCACGCGTGCAAGTGGGGAAGGGG
Source organism: Cryptoprocta ferox (assembly GCA_028646485.1). Lineage (NCBI taxonomy): Eukaryota > Metazoa > Chordata > Mammalia > Carnivora > Eupleridae > Cryptoprocta > Cryptoprocta ferox. Next base: position 65,824,249 of record CM053571.1, read on the forward strand.
CAGAGAGAGGGAGATAGAGAATCCGAAGCAGGCTCCAGGCTCTGAGCTGTCAGCACAAAACCCGACTTGGGTCTCGAACCCCTGAACCGCGAGATCATGACCTGAGCTGAAGTCGGATGCTTAACTGACCAAGACACCCCGGTTCCCCTTTTTCTTCTATTTTAATTTCAACTAAAAATAAAAGAAAATACATTTGTGATAAAATCATTTAATATACAGTAAAGCAGAAGGAAAGAAATAAAAATTATTGTGCAGACATAACTGATGTTAACTTTTTGGTGTAGTTTTACCATCTAGTCTTTTTTGTTACCATCATTTACCAGATAGTCTTTTGCCATCAATTTTTATTATACATAGTTAATATCATACTGTACATGTATGTACACAAAGTTGCATAAAACAGTTTTTATATAGTTGTACATGCACACAAATACATGTATTTGGTTTTTATATATGGTTATTATAAAGACATAAAAATGAAAAATAAATCTAGCGTTCTCTGTGAAAATAAGGGAAGAGAATTCTCCTTTTATTTAGAACATTTACTTTAAAAAACTTGTAACTGTAAGTACTTCCTTGTTTCTTTGAAATGTATATAAACTCTTTTGAAGACTAGACAAGCTTTTGTCAGCTTTAGGAGCCAGGAACATCTTTCTCTTGGACTGGGAAACCATCTCTTTGAATGTAGACCTCAAGAAATGTAACCTCCCTCTTCTCTTCCGGTATTTGTGGGAAGGTAGGAGCCTACCTTTGGTGGGTGCTTTGCCCCACATTGCAAAACTACCTCCTGTCATAAAGCTGAGAAGTTTGTTTCTCCTCTGGATAAAATCAATTATCTAACCCAGATGGCCACCTCAATTACCAGGTCATCCATTTAGGATTACTATGTGTAGAGGCCACTTTTAGGCAAACAAGGTTTAGTGATGGAATGTAAAAACCACCTGGCTGAATACAGACATGCCCATCAGGGGACCCACTTCAAAATATCCATGGGCCTTAAATAACCATTGGGCTACTTACAACCATGCACAGTTACTAAAAATGTAAAATTCCATACATCACCGCACCTCCTCATCTTTCCCCTTTAAAAACAGCCCCTACTCACCACCTCCTTGCAGACGGCCTCTCCTTCACTGTCCTGTCTGCACGCCTCTCCCTGCAGTGTATTCAATAAACTTCTATGTACTTTATTCTGCCTCAGGTGAATTCTTTCACAGCCCGAGCTGCTGGCTTCCATCTGATCATGGCCACACGTTTGGGGGCCCTCATCTGATTGGGAGAGACACCCCATTTAGACACCACACTATGTGTGACACATGGTGTTGTAAAGTCCTCTTACTTGAAGACTGGTTATGGTTTATCTTGAGACACATATATGAGTTGTGTCTGCTTGGCTACATAAGGAGGTGAGATTCCTTTCTCTGCAATTTTTTAGGCATTGCCTATGGTGGGTGTCACATTCTGAGTTAATGTTTATTCAATAATGATCTTTTTTTTTTACTACCTTTGTTAGAAGATTTTTGGGTTGAGAGAAGAGTTTGTTTTTATAGTTTCCCAACGTTATATGTGTGTGCACACAACATAATAGCATAGGAATATTCTCAAGTCTTAGATGAAAGATAATATGAAAAGGGGCTTGGTAGGATATTACCTTTCTTTTTTTCTTTTCAAGAATTAAGTTTTAAAAAAATATTTTATTTATTTACTTATTTAGTTATTATTTTCAATTTTTTTTAATGTTTATTTATTTTTGAGTGCATGAGAGAGACACAGAGCGCAAGTCGGGGAGGGACAAAAGAAAGGGAAACACAGAATCTGAAACAGGCTCCAGGCTCTGAACTGTCAGCACAGAGCCTGATGCAGGGCTCGAACTCAAGAACCTCGAGATCATGACCTGAGCCAAAGTCAGACACTTAACTGACTGAGCCACTCGGGTGCCCCTATTTTATTTATTTTTGAGAGAGAGAGTGGGGCAGGGGCAGAAAGAGAGGGGAACAGAAGATCTGAGGCGAGCTCTTCACTGATAGCACAGAGCCCAACGTGGGGCTTGAACTTACAAACCCTGAAATCATGACCTGAGCTGAAGACAGATGCTTAACTGACTGAGCCACCCAAGCACACCGAGATATTATCTTTCTTACATTTTGTATTAATATTTCCTAATTTTAAAATACTCAGATTTTCTAATCTGGATTTTAAAGAATACAGAAAATAATCATTCATATTCCTTGACATCAAACATGATAATTATGTTATGTATACATTTTTAACTTTGCAAAAGGGCTACCTGTCTCTTGATATAATTGAAGTAATATTTTTGAGAAGTAGAAGACAACCCAAAACAATTTGGATACCAATTAATTTTTTCATAAGAGATAAAGAAAATTAAATTTATTTTACTAGATTAAAAAAATCAGCCCTAATTTTTTTGCCATATTTTATGAATATAAAGAGTGTTGAAATTATTTATGGGAAAAACAAATATATAAAAAAGTTTCTTTATAAAAAAGTTTCTCTATGAAATAATAAAAAGGCAGGGACAATATCTAGTTGAATATAAATGCCATTAGCATTTAGGTATTGCATTTTCTTTTTCTTTAAATGAATTCTTGCATCCCAGGTCATTGTCATGCTCGTGATGTTCTAGAATCAATGTTTTAAATTGTGGTGGCATTGTTACATTTCTCTGATTATTCTTTTACTAGAGTGAAAAGTGACCAATGTCCATGACTTTTCCTTTTCTTAAATATGGCAGATGATTTCTATTTTGACTTCAATGCTCATAAGCTTTTACTGTTTTTTTTTTCCTCTCGTAGGCTTGGTGTTGAGGTTAACTGACTTCCTTCCATCATGATTTTGCCTAGAAGTTTATTATTTTTATTAAAAATGTTTTAAAATGTTTTATTTATTCTTGGGGGTGGGGGAGAGGGACAGAAAGAGAGGGAGACACAGAATCTGAAACTGTCTCCAAGCTCTGTGCTGACAGCACAGAGCCCGATGTGAGACTCAAACCCATGAACTGTGAGATCGTGACCTGAGTGGAAGTTGGATGCTTAACCAACTAAGCCACCCAGGCACCCCACTTAGGAGTTTAGAGTACCCCAGGAAACACCGAGGTTCAGAGAGTGTGACTTTGGAATACTTGTATAGCTCACCCTGATGGGCCAGGGGGTTGATGGGTAGGAAACTGCCTTCCGTGATGCTTAAATCTCAAGCCCAATTTCCAGGGCTGTCTCTTCATCTTTCTTCAGTATTTTCATTATTTATTATTTTGGTGAGGAAAGAATATTTCATGCACTGCTACCAGAAGTAGCAGTAAAATTCAGAAGTCTGGTAATTTTTTTAAACTATAAAAGTGATAAATATGCAAGTTAGTAATTTTGGACCATGCCAAGAGATGAAAGGAGAAAGTAGGAAATAATTTCCCATTTTCCCACCATCTAGTTAATGCTAACATTTTGTCTTTTTTAAAAAATCCTCTTTTCATTGCTAATAAATAGCATTAAACTCTGTGTTAAAGGTATTTAGAACTTTTTACTTTTAGATCTTATGAAACTTGGCACTTGGAATTTGTAATCATATACTTACTAAAGTTTTTGGTATAATTAATATAATTGAATTATTTTGAGCAAGAGTTGTTAGTTCATTGCTTGACTTAAAAGTAAAGCAATTTTACAGGTGTTGGTATTTCAAGCCACATGGCAATTTAAAAGTAAACATTGAATATCAGCCATGGAGTTTACTTACTGTTACTTCTTTGAATTTGTAATGGTAATATTGACTGGGTGCTATGGTCTCAATATTTATGTTAGCCCCTCCCCCAAATCCGTATGTTGAAGCCCTCATCTCCAGAGTGATGGAATTTGGAAGTAGGCCTTTGGGAGTGGGGTTAGGTTTAGATGAGACCTTGTAAATAAAGTCCCCATAATGGGATTAGTTGTTTTTTTAAATAAAAAGAGGAAGAGATGTGAGATCTTTCTATGTTCACATACCAAGGACAGGCTGTGTGAAGAGGGCCTTCACCAAGGGCACTCTGACCTTGTGGGCACTCTGATGTTGCATTTCTGGCCTCCAGAAGCATGAGAGTAAATGCCTATTGTTTAAGCCACCCAGTCTATGGTAGTCATAGCAGCCCGAGGTAAGATGCTGGACTTGAGAAAAGAGGCAAGGAGAGCAAAAATAACAAGGTAGATAAGTAATGTGGACCGTTAGTTCCCAAACTCCTTTCTTCTTCCCTTCAGTCTCTCTTCTATTTCCTTCTCTTTGCCTGTCTCCTCCTGCCATCTCTGCTGGTGCGAATGAGTGCCATGTGTCTTGCTGGAAGGAGAAGGACTGTGCTGTCACTGAATTTTTGTTTGATTTGTTTCTTTTTTTTGTTTTTTTAATGTTTCTTTAAATTTATTTTTGAGAGACAGAGAGAGACAGCGCGAGCAGGGGAGGGTTAGAGAGAGAAGGAGACACAGAATCTGAAGACGGTCTCGAGGCTCTGAGCTAGCTGTCAGCACAGGGCCCAACGCGGGGCTCAAACCCACGAACCATTAGATCATGACCTGAGCTGAAGTTGGACATTCAGCCGACTGAGCCGCCCAGGCGCCCCATGTTTTGTTTTGTTTCTGAGATGGAGCATGCCTTAGGAACAATCTTGTGAAATTCAGCACCCAGGTTTGTATCGTGGCGATTTGTGAATTGTTCAGAATATTCTGCTGGTGAGTTGGCAATGATGGGGTGAGCATGAATTGGTTTAGAGATAAACATAGTGATACAGCAGGGGTACTGAGGAGCACGCATGGGCCTTGGAGTTAGAATAATCTATATCCAAATCATTCTCTGTATTTCTTCAGCTGCTTGATTCTGGACAAGTTACTGGACCACTCCATGGCTTATTTTGCTTATTTGTACAATGAGAAGACGCATACCTACCTAGTTAGGAGGCTCTTGCAGACTATTGACCCTTTCACTATTGATTCTACAGGCTCCTCCTTCACAGGACAGTCTGCCACACACTCCAAGGGCTCTCCATGACTCATCTCCTAACACCATGCTCTCCAAAGGCCTGGAAATCCATCATTATGGTCAATGCTTTTTCAATTTGACATTGATCTGGCTGATACATAGCAGGAGGCTAAAAGGTGATACCTTAACTCTGGGTCTCCATTGGATAAATAAACAATATATCATTCCATTTAATGTCCTCTATGAGATGGTGATGATTAATTTCCTACTTGAGAGTTCTGTACAGCACCCAGACTCAGGAGTATGTCTCGCATGGATGTCATGATGTCTACATTTTATTATCCTTATAATTTATCAATGGAAGGGGCACCTGGATGTCTCAGTTAGTTAAGCATCTAACTCTTGGTTTCAGCTCAGGTCATGAGCTCATGGTTCATGGGATCAAGCCCCACATCTGGCTCTGTGCTGATGGTGTGGAGTCTGCTTGAGATTCTCTCTCTGCCTCCCTTTCTGCCCCTCCCCTGCTTGTGTTTTCTCTCTCTTTCTCTCAAAATAGATAAACTGTATAGCTTATCAATGGAAGAATGTTATGAATAAGGCACATAGGTTAAGTTCTCCATTCAAAAAAATATCAGCTCCAACCTGTCAATTGCTGACACGCAAAGGGCATCATTAAGATATTTTTATTAGGCATTAAAATCCCAGCACCATCATTTTCTAGCTTGGGACCTTAGGCAAGTGTTGTAACCATCCTAGGCTTAGTTTCCCTCTGAGGGAGGTATAAGGAGTAAATATATCCTCAGTTCTCCCCTAATCATTTCCTACACTCTATTAGGGAAAATTCCTCTGTTAAAATGCTAATATCCTTGGTCTGCAGAATCAAATAATATAACTAAGCATTAAGCCTTAGGCCAATGAATTTATCAGAGCCATTCACTGGGAGGCAATGTAGCACAGTGGGTAAGAGCAGCAGGCTTTATATTTTTAGTTCATTTATTTCTTTCCATTTTATGACCATTCTCATTTTTATTACTGCAATAATTTCCAAGCTGGTTTCTTTTTACATTTTCCTGGGTATCTCCAATATCTAGTCCTAATAGGAGCCAAAGAAATTTTTAAAATTTTAAATGACAATCTGATCATGTCTCCCTTTGTTTAGTTCTTTTCATATATATATATATATATATATATATATATGAATATACATACATATTGCTATCAACCAATTTCCCCTCAGTATTTCTCCCTTTCCCTTCACTTTAACTCCAGTATGGTTGAATGGTGGTTAGTTTTATATTCTTTGCCTTGGGCAAAATCCTAGGTTTTGAGTTACAAAAGTTCATCCTTATTAAGGAGATTATTCTAGATGTCTCCAACAACAAGAAAGAGAATGAAGAAATATAAAATGGAGAGAGGGGTATATCCCTCACCATTAGAAATTATTATCTGGGTTAAGAAGGGTGGAAACCAGGACTATCATGTCTTCTGAATAGATGATCCTATGTGTTGAGTTTAACATAGCAGAATTCCAAGGGGGTATCAAGGCCTCAAAGAAAGAAGGGTGTCTATCCATATAGGCAGATATGCCTGTGTATGCCGTAGCATAGTACAAAAATGGCAAAAATAGTTTCTCTGTCCTTATACATGGCAGGAAATTAGCAGAATCCCTAGACTGATAGAGATCACATAGGCAGGATTAAGCGACAGTGTCATGGCAGTAATTTCTCTTAGTAAGAACCCTGGGGAAGGGAAAATGAAAGATGGTGGTTATTGAAAAATCAAATTCATTGAAATAAAATTTTCAATACCCCAAGGAAAGGATAGTTTGAAATAGGAATTGAGTTTGTTTTTATTAAGTATTACATGCATATAGTTTGAAGGGCAATAGTATTAAAAGTCTTATTTTTTAAAAGCTCTCTTGTTTTCTCTCCCTGTTTCTCAGGTTCTCACATTCACAGGCAGCCACTCAAATTCTTTTAACCATTTCTCCCCCACCCCCATTGATATAGTTTTTCCTTTTATTTTATTGTGGTAAAAATGAGCATAAAATTTACTATCTTAATTGTTTTTAAGTATACAGCTTAGGGTACTAAATACAGTCATAATGTTGTGCTGCCATCACCACCATCCAGCTCCAGAACTCTTTTCATCTTGTAAAACTGAAACTCTACCCATTAGACAGTAACTACTATCGCTCCCTTGTGTCCAGCCTCTGGAAACCAAAATTCTGCTTTCTGTCTCTGATTTTGACTACTCCAAGTACTTCATATAAGTGTGATTATGTAGTAGTTGTCTTTTTGTGACTGGTTTATTTTACTTAGTGTGATGTCCTCAAGGCTCATCCATGTTATATCATGTATCAGAATTGTCTTTCTTCTTCTTTTAAAGCTTACTTTTTCAAGTTTATTTATTTTGAGAGAGAGAGAGAAAAGAGAGAGAGAGAGAGAGAATCCCAAGCAAGCTCCACATGACACCATAGAGCCCGATATGGGGCTCGAACTCACAAACCTGATCATGATGTGAGCTGAAACCAATTGGATGCTTAACCACCTGAGCCACCCAGGTGCCCCCAAATTGTTTTCCTTTTTAAGGCTAAATAGTATTGATTGTATGTGTATACCACATTTTGTTTATCCATTCATCCATCTATGGACACTTGAGTTGCCTCCACTTTTTAGCTATTGTGAATAATACTGCTATAAACATGGGTGTACAAATATCTCTTTGAGATCCTGCTGTCAATTATTTTGGGTACATACCTAGAAGAAGAATTTCTAGATCATATGGTATTTCTTTTTTTAAGTTTTTGAGGAACTGCCGTACTGCTTTCCACAGTGGCTGAACCATTTTATGTTCCCACAAACAGTGGACAAGTGTTGCAATTTCTCAACATTCTCACCAACACTTGTTTATTGTTTTTGTTTTGTTTTGTTTATAGTGACTACTAAAAAGATTTCTCTAATGATTAGTGATGTTGAGCATCTTTCCATGTGCTTGTTGGTCAGTTACTCTTTTCTTTGGAGAAATCTCTGTTCAAGTCTTAGTCCTTTGCTCATTTTTGAATTGAGTTGTTTGGTTTATTTTGTTATTGAGTTTTAGGAGTTCTCTATTCATTCTTGATATTACCCCCTTATCAGATATATGATTTGCAAGTATTTTCTTCATGTCAGTGGATTGTCTTTTTACTCTGTTGATAGCAACCTTTGATACTCAATTTAATACATTCTTATGAAGTCCAGTTTGTCTTTTTGTTGTTGTTGCTGTTGCCTGTGTCTTTGGTGCTATATACAAGAATTCATTGGCAAATTCAATGTCATGAAGTTTTCCCCCTTATGTTTTCTTCGAAGAGTGTTATAGTTTTATGTCTTTGACCCATTTGAGTTCATTTTTGCATATGGTGTTAAGGTAAGGGTACAGCTCCATTCTTTCGTATGTGGGTATACAATTTTCCCAGCACTATTGATCAATCAGACTGTCCTCTCTCCATTGAATAGCTTTGACCCCCTTGCAAAAATCATTTGACCACACATGTGAGGACTTTGTCCTGGGCTCTCTATTCTATTCCATTGTTCTAAACATCTGTCTTTATGTTGGTATTACATTGTTTTTATTACTTCAGCTTTGACATTAGGAAGTATGATTTCGCTGGCTTCATTTTGTTTGCAAGATTGTTTTGGCTATTCAGCGTTTTTTGAGATTCCATATGAATTTTAGGATGATTTTTCTGTTTCTGCAAAAAAAATGTCATGGAGATTTTGATAGGGATTGCATTGAATCTGTAGATCACTTTGGGTAGTAGTGACATTTTAACAATGTTAAATCTAATCCATGAACATGGAAAGTGTTTTCCATTTATTTGCCTTAATTTCTTTCAGCAATGTTTCATTTTACAAGTCTTTCACCTCCTTGGTTAAGTTAATTCCTAAGAATTTTATTCTTTTTGCTGCTATTCTAAATGAAGTAGTTTTTGCTATTTCCTTTTTAGATTGTTTATTGTTAGTGTATAGAAATGCCAACAGTTTTTGTGTATTGACTTTGTATCCTACTGAATTCATTTATAAGTTCTAACAATATTTTTTGTGGAAACTTTAGGGGTTTTATATATAAGATCATACCATGTGCAGAGATAATTTTATTTCTGTCTTTCCAATTTGGATGCCTTTTATTTCTTTTTCTTGCCTAAGTATGCTAGTTAGCATTTCCAGTACTGTGTTGAATAGAAATGGCAAAAATTGATATCCTTGCCTTGTTCCTAATCTTATAGGAAAAGCTTTTAGTCTTTTATCATTAAGTCTGATGTTTGTTGTAGGTTTTTTTATATATGAATTTCATTATGTTGAAGTAGTTTATTTCTATTCCTAGTTTGTGTCTTTATAAATTCAATTTGCTGCATTTTGTTAATATTTTGATGAGAATTTTTGCATGCAATGATCATAAGGGATATTGATCTGTGGTTTTCTTTTCTTTTGATGTCTTTTTCTGGCTCTGGTATAAGAGTAATTCCAGTCTCAAAGAATGAATTAGGAAGTGTTCCCTTCTCTTCAATTTTTTAAAAAGTTTGAGAGAAATTGGTGTTACTTTTTTAATAAACATTTGTTATAATTTACCAGGATGCCATCATGACCAGGGCTTTTCTTTGATGATAACTGATTCAATCTCCTTGCTATCTATAGGTCTATTCAGATTTTCTATTTCTTTGTGAGTTAGTCTTGGTAAGTTTGTAGTTGTAGGTTTTTCCCATTTCATCTAGGTTATCCAATTTGTTTGATTACACTTATTCATATTACTCCCTTATAATCACTTCTATTTCTGTAGAACCAGTTGTAGTGTTCCCAGTTTCATTTCTAATTTTAGTGATTCCAGTCTTCTCTCTTTTTTTCTAAGTCTATCTAACTAAAGGTCTATCAATTTTGTTTATCTTTTCAAGGAACCGAATTTTGGTTTCATCGATTTTCCCTACTGTTTTTCTATTCTCTATTTTATTGATCCTGGCTCTAATCTTTATTTTTTCTTTCTGCTAGCTTGGGTTTAGTTTGTTCTTTTTCTAGTTACTTAAGTTTAAAATGTAATTTTACTGAGATACAATTTTAAGTGTACAGTTTGATAAGTTCTGACAAATGTATACACCCAGGGAGCCATCACCACAATCAAGATATAGAAGGTATGCATCACTACAGAATATTACTTTGTGTACTTTCCAAGTTAACTTTCTTCTCCCACTCTTGGCCCTGGGCAACCACTTCTCTGTTTTCCATCAGTATAAATTACATTTGTCTAGAGTTTCATGATATCTTCTACAGTCTTCTGTACCTGGCTTCTTTTGCTCAGCTTCATGGTATTTTTGAGATTCATTCATGTTGTCAAATATATCAATAGTTTATTTCCTTTTTTTGCTGAGCAGTATGCCATTGCATAGGTATGTCACAATTATTTTTAAAAAATCTTTTCTGTTAGTGAATATTTAGCCTGTTTCTAGTTTTGGTTATTATGAATGAAGCTGCTATGAACATTTATGTACAGACCTTCATGCGGACAAGTATTGTAATTTCCCTTGGGTAAATCCTAGAGTGGGGCTTGCTGGGTCATATGGGAAGTGTACATTTAACTTTTTAATAAACTGCCAAATTGTTTTTCAAATGTGCCATTTTATATTCCCACCAGCAATGTATAAGAATTCTAGTTGTTCCACATTCCCACTAACACGGAGACTTTGAACAAGTTTTTGAATTCCATAAGCCTCCATTGACTTTTCTGTAAAGTGGAGATAATCACAACTGTTCTATCTGGCATATATGTATATATGTATATGCATGTAAGTAATGGGATGTTAAGCTGACAATCAGACAATAAGATAATACTGATACTATATATTAAAGGGAGGTGACACATCAAAATTCAGATATTGAAACCATGTGACCAAGTTTTATGACTCTTAGACCTTTCTTCTAGAGTTAGGTCGCACGTTGCTGAAGCCTGAGGATTTCAGGGTTAAAACTGGGACAGTCCCAGGCATAGTGGGAAGGTTGATTACCATATTGACATTAAAGATAGAGAGTGAAAAAGAAGACTATTTGTGAAGAGATTTCCTAGAAGAGAAATTCTGTCAAGTTCTTTTTCAATACCTTCCAGGAGGTAGCATGGAGAATTTTTACCAGCTTTTTCTTAAGTCTATAGAGAGGGGGCATCAGTGGGACTACTCCAAGAGCTCAAAATTTATGTACTGGATTTTGGGAGACCCAGAGCCTGGGATCTATCTGATTGCCAGCCGGGAGATCTTGAGTATGGAAGAAACCTAGCTGTGAGTCATTTTGTGGGAGAGTGAATGCAAGTTGCTATGTCTAGGAAGCAAGTGCATTCCTGTCTAAAAGAGGTGTGAATATTCCTTGTAGCCTAGATATGGTCCACATAGCAAAGACAGCTGTCTAAAGCCACTGGAAGTGGCTGTCCAAGAACATGTCCAAGTTCTGTCCAAGAACATTTCTTGGAAGAGACTCTATGTGGAGGATAAAACAAAAACCAGGGACTGAGGGAACAGGGGTCTGGGGAAGGACTGTCTCCTGTGCTGAAGTTACAAGTAGAGGGGGTCCAGCAGAGGAGCTTCTGATAAACCTTTGAAGGCACCCTGAAGTAAAAGAACTATCAGTAAACAGTTGACTTGTCCAGAAAATTGAAGTCATCTGGTAAGAGTCAGTTCAAAATCAAGCATCATATCCCCTATTCCCCTTGGATAAGAAAGTATAGGATTGAGCTGAGCTGGAGGCCTGTGGAATTATAAGGAGGATAGCATAAAGAGTACCAAGGCCAAGGATGGAGGTGGAGGGGGTGGGTTTTGGGATGTAGAAAAAGGAAATGAGTACTCACCCCTAGAAGAAAGGCATTGCTAGGGAAGGTACAAAGACAGCCAAGCAGACTTGACCTACTCCCTCGTTTGCCCTCTTATTTAATTAATTATTTACTCAAGATTTATTGAAAGTCTACTCACAGTGATATGGCTTGTGTTGGGTGGTGAGGACACAGCACTGAACAAGGTACTTAGGGGGCTCACAGTTCTATTTAAAGGACATACATACATACGTGTAATTCTAATCCAGGATGATGCATCCCAGGCCAGATAGAATATTCAATTTCTTTTATTCATATACTCGGAGAATCAAGGCTTCATTACAAACCAATAATTCCCTAAGTACAAGGTTTTCAGGTGAATCTGGAGTGAGGGAATGTGGTATTAGGCCTGAGACTAGAATGGCCTTTCCATTATAGGTTTCTCATAGTGAAATGCCAACCTGACTTATATCCTAGACCCAGGTGGAAAAGCCAGACATATCAAATCTTGTGCCCAAATCCCCAACTTGGAGAATGTATTGCATGAAGTCTGATAGAACTAATCTATTAATTTAAGTCTTAATTAAGGCTTCTACAAAACAGTCAGATTTCAACTCATTATGCGCACATAGTTAAGGTTCTACATATTTACCTTTTTGGCTGAAGTCTATGATGACATTTTTCTCTGTACACTTAATATTTGCACATATGTCACCAAATGAGGGAGAGAAAAGATTTTGCACTTTGGTATCAACATAAAAGAGGCGATAGTCCATGCTTTAAACATGTGTGGCAGATCATTAGAGGAAAGGTGGGTGGCCAGACCTGGGACAACAAAGGCAGATGATAAAGTGAAGGGAGAGGGGACCCAGAAGATAAAGCTAAAACAAAAGTTAGAAGAACTTATTAGAGAATAGTTTTAAAATAATGTGAAAAGGGATGTTTATTAATTTCTTATTGCTGTTGTAACAAATGACCATGAAAACAGTGGCTTAAAGCAACCCAACTTTGTTACCTAAGTGTTCTGGAGATTTGAAGTCTGACAGGAGTCTCACTGGGCTAACATCAAGAGTCAGCAGGGCTGTGTTCCCTTCTGGAGTTCCCAGGGTAGAAACCATCTTTTTACCTCTTCCAGCTTCTGGGGGGTCACCTGCATTTCCTGGCTTGTAGCTCCCTTTTTCTATCTGCAAAGCCAGCAATGGCAGATCCCACCCTTCTTACATTGCCATGCCTCTGGTTTTCTGACAACCACGAGGAAGATTCTTTTCTTTTAAGAGAAGATTGGATTGGGCTCACTGGATAATCCAAGATAATCTTCCCATCTCAGAGTCCTTAACCTTAATCACATCTGCAAAATCCCCTTTGGCATGTAAAATAACATAACCAAAGGGCCTGGGAATTAGAACATGACCATCTTTGAGGGGCCACTGTTCTGCCTGCCTCTGAAAGTAACATTTGTCAGTAACAAGTGTCTGTTAAAATTAAATAATATAAATTTATGAAAGTGCCTAATAAAATGTACCTGGCAAAGAAGAAACTGAATAAATGTAGTTAATAATGAAGACCACAATTCAATAACTGGGTAAACTGTGAAGGTGTAACCAAAGGTTAGCAACGCCAAGCAGACCTAGAAATGGAGGTAACATCTACTTTCAAAGGCTGCCTCCTATATATATTTTCTGCTGCAGAAGTCACCTGGGCATGGTAATGAGGAGCTGTTACATTCGGGAGAGTATAAGGAGAAAACTTGGCTGGAGTGGAGAGTGGAATTAAAGAGAAGCACAGACTACTATTCAGGAACCTTTAGGAATTCATTTATTTATACACCAGCATACAGAATTATATTTCACAATAGAGAAAACTGAGGTTCAAAAAGCTTAAGTAATGGATCAAGGTCACCAGGTTGGTAAAGGGTGAGCAGGAACTCAAACTGAAGGCTTTTGGGGGAGCCTGGGTGGCTCAGTCAGTTAAGCATCTGACTTCAGCTCAGGTCATGATCTCGCAGTTCGTGGGTTTGAGCCCCATGTTGGGCTCTGTGCTGACAGCTCAGAGCCTGGAGCCTGCTTAGGATTGTCTGTCTCCCTCTCTCTCTGCCCTCCCCCAATTGCATCTGTCTCTCTCTCTCAAAAATAAACATTAAAAAAATAAACAAAAAAAACCCCCCAAAAACCCTCAAGGCTTTTTTCCCCTTGATAATTTCTGGAATCAATATCTTTTGAAAAACTAATGATTTTAGTCACTCTATAAAACCTATTCCTCAGGGTCAGCATGTGGCGATCCTCTCAAACTAGCCATCTGAAAACAAGGATGGTACTTTATTTAAAGATGCAATAAGTCCATTGCATCACTTTAGAAGCCCAGAATGTTTGCGGCACCTGGGTGGCTCAATTGGTTAAGCATCTGACTTCAGCTCAGGTCATGATCTTGTGGTTCGTAAGTTCCAGCCCCGCATCAGCCTCTGTGCTGACAGCTCAGAGCCTAGAGCCTGCTTTGGATTCTGTGTCTCTCTCTCTCTGTCCCTCTCTCACTCACTCTCTGTCTCTCTGTCACAAAACTAAATAACAATAAGAATATTTAAGGGGCATCTGGGTGGCTCAGTCGGTTAAGCATCCGACTTCGGCTCAGGTCATGATCTCACAGTCCATGGATTCCAGCCCCGCTTCGGGCTCTGTGCTGACAGCTCAGAGCCTAGAGCCTGCTCAGATTCTGTGTCTCCCTCTCTCTCTACCCCTCCCCCGCTCGCTCTCTGCTCTGTCTCTCAAAATAAAATAAAGACATTAAAAAAAAATAAAAAAAAGAATATTTAAAAAGTGATGTTAGAAACCTGGAATGTTTAAAAGATAATTCTATTGTATTTTAGAAAAATTTGTCTATTGTATTCACTGGATGCACGACACTAATTCCTCAAGAACTAGCAAGAATATAGATAGTATGAAAAATTAACAGTACCTGGCAGTTTTCCTTTGCATAATTATGGTAAAATTTTACTAATTCTTTCTCTGCTAAAATATAAACCCAATATATTTTTACAGAAAGTTGTGAAAACTAAGACCACTAAGACATAGAAAAATGGAGACGTATAGTTATTAAACATTAGACCTTTCATAAAAGGAAATGTGCTGTATTAGTCAGGTTTCCCCAGTGAAAGAGAACCAATAGAATAAATGGATGGATGGATGGATAGATAGATAGATAGATAGATGATAGCTAGGTGATATATGGATAGGTGTAAGTGAATTATAATAGGAATTGGCTCATGCATTATGGGGCTGTGAAGTCTTATTATCTGCTGTGTTCAAGCTGGAGAACAAGAAAGCCAATGGTGTAATTCAGCCAAGTCCAGGGGCCCAAGAGCCAAGAGCACTGATGGCCAAGGACTGGAGAAGATGGATGTCAGGTCCCCCAGAGAGCTAATTCACCTTTTTTCCATCTCTTTGTTCTATTCAGACCCTCAAAGGATTGGATGATGCCCACTGGCATTGGTGAGAGCCATCTACTTTACTCAGTTCTACTGATTCAAATGCTAATCTCTTCTGGACACACCCTTCCAAACACCCAGAAATAATGTTTACCGGCTATCTGAGCATCACTTAGCCTAGTCAAGCTGACATACAAAATTAACTATCACACATGCAAAACACAATTAACTTTATTATAAACAAAGCCCAAATTCCTGACTCATTTCCCCCTTAGAGAGGAGCACTCTGGTATCTGAGTACTTCTCACCATCCTGGCAGTGCTGTTCTCCTCTAAACCACCCTCACCTCTCCCTGGATTCCTGTAACAATTCTGACTTGCCTCCCAGCTTCTGTCTCTGCCCTCCACAGCCTATTCTGCACACAGCTAGGGTGTGGCCTTTCAAATGCAAGTCAGGCTCTGGCACTCCTCTCCCTAAAGACCTCCAGTGGTCTCCTTATGACAAAGTCTTAAGCCCCAATTGTGAACTGCCTCTCTGAGCTCATCGTCTACCACTTTCCACCTCACCCAGACGGAGTTCCAGCCCTCACCCTTTCTCAAGCATGCCATGCACACTTGTGCATCAGGGACTTCCACTTGCCATTTCTTCTGCCTGGATCGCTCTTCCCCCAGATATCTGTGAGATTCACTCTTCCACTTGTTGCATGTCTCACCCTTCCTACTTGTTGACTCCTCAGGAATGCTTTCCCTGACCACCCTTCCCTGACCATCCCCGATCAAATCACACTTCCCCATTTCCTTTTTTTTAATGTTTATTTATTTTTGAGAGAGAGAGAAAGAGAGAGAGAGAGAGAGAGAGAGAGAGATAGGGAGGGAGATACAGAATCCAAAGCAGGCTCCAGGATCTGAGCTGTCAGCACAGAGCCCGACGCGGGGCTCGAACTCACAAATCCTGAGATCATGACCTAAGCCAAAGTCAGACACTTAACTGACTGAGCTACCCAGGCGCCCCTACACTTCCCCATTTCCTATACAATATTTCCCTAACTCTTTAACTTGCCTTTCCCCACTCCATAGCAAACATCACTGCCTAATATTCTATTTATTTGCACAATGATTTGTTAATTGTCTGCCCCCTCCCCGACTCCTTCACCCCACTGCTTGAAGAACATATTCTCTGTGAGGGCAGAGGCTTACTTAGTTTTGTTTCCTGCTGTACACCCAGTGCCTAGAGCAGTGCCTGGCATAGGTGCTCAGGCTACTATTAGGAGCTCAACAAACATTTGCTTAATAAAGGAATATTATTATTTCTGAAAATAAAATTAATATTTATTATAGAAAATAGAAAAAAGAGAAATGCACAAAGACAGAACATGCGTCCCCAAAGAGATATCTAAGGTTAGCATTTTATTGGATTTCTTCCAGGTTTTTCTAAAAATATATATTTTTTCATTTTGTACAACCAGGATTATTCTTTATATAAAGTTTATATCCAGCTTGTTAACTAAGTATATTGTGAGTGCTTTCACATCATGCATGGTCTTTGGTTTGTTATTTTCCCTGATATATCATAAAAATTGGGGTTCTGTTATGTTTCCCAATTATTCATATAACCTAATAAAATAATAATTGTATATACTTGTTTATATCTAAAGGGTATGCAGTGATAGACACCATTTAAAGAAATTTAACATTAAAATAGAAATTCTGTTCATATTGCATTAAATACTTACGGTATTTTTAAAAAGTTCATGTGGTCAATATAATTTCCTAAAGGAATAATTTTCTAGAGGAAGCTTACTGTGTTGAAATATCAATATTTCAGGTGCCAGGACTACCAAGTTTGTGTTAGGACACTTTAAAATTGCTTTATATTCAGTCCATAGGTTGTTGAAATAGCAACTTGCTTTCGGTTACCTAGAAAAATGTATGTCATTAAAATACTCTTTATATGCCACCCTGGGAATATATCCCATGCATAATGTATTCATAAAGAGTTCATTTTATTTACAGCTTGTCACATAATATGGTATAAGGAAACACAGTTCTGATGCACTTCAACTGAATTATGCTTTTCTTTTTGACAGAGTGGGAAAATATATTTGTAAGAGTGAATAAACACACCTTGAACTGCCTATTTTTTGAGAAGAAGGCAGAGAAAAGCACATTAACATTATTCTGTTATTAAAACATCTATAGCTATAGACATTTTGGACATTTAATAGCTGTTTGTTTTCTAAATTGGGTGCCTGAAATATTTTATGTCAAAACTTGATGACAGGGACTCTAGAAAGCTGTAAACTCCTAAAAAAAAAGATTTCTCAGAGTTGCTGTTTTGTAATGTGGATATGGGGAAAAAATCTGTTGTTGCCTTTTCTGGCATCTAAACCTTTGATGTTTAATTCAAAGTATTTAAAGATTAGTTTTTGTAATTGACTGGCATGGCAAATTCTCTCTTTCACATATGGAAAGAGACAGTGCTTGCTTTTATAGGACAGAATGCACCAGTATGGCATTTGAACATTTTTCACAGCAATATTGACCAACATCCAAATACATTAATTTTTCCTCCTCAATGAGTTCATTAATTTGCAAATCAATAAGAACACGAAAGGTAGAATGCTAAACTGCAACAATAGGGGAAATGAGAGGTTCTCTATAATACTTTAAGATGAATGTCAGTGTCCATCTATTATGTCACATTTGGGTCTAATAAGGTCTTAACTCCAGTGTACTATCTGGGTTGACTATTTATTATTTATTAGCCCTTGCAATTCTTAGGCCACTAATTAATTCCTGCACCATTCACCTCCCATCTTACTATCCTGGAAATATATGCTCCTGGTCATTAGTGATCCCAGAGGAGAAAAAAAACAGAAGGATCAGTGGAAATCCATCATTATTACAGGAATTAAAAAAAAAGAAGAAAGGAAAAACCAACATGCAACACTCCAGGCACACGCTGTGTGATAGATTAGACAAAACCCACCATACTTAATAAGTAATATGTAGTTATTGTGCATTAACTACACTCTTCCCTAGAGGATGAATAGTCATTTCTGTGGAGTTCTGGGTTTTTCCTTAATAGGGAATATTAACTAACAGAAACTAACTAATGGAATCAATTGATCCTATTTCTATGGCCACATCTTCTATGAAGATTCTTAGTGCTGGTTCAGTGTCTTCAGGCAGTAACTCTAGCCCTCATGTCTTCTTATAAAAATAATTTAGCCTTAACTATCATGCTTTTTTGAGAGCTGTTAGGGAGAAAGAATAGTCTGAGATAGGTGGGATATTTGTGGGATGAAGGCTGGGGAAAATTGACTCTAAAGAGGTCTTAAGGTTAAAATTTAAGCTAAGGGTAGAACAGTCTAAATCCAGGCTGAAGTAAGTGTCCAAGGGGCTAATGCAAAAACAGATCAGATGGGGCAGGCTACAGGGTGGCAGAATGAGGTAGGATTAGAATCATTAAATAGGGAACCGTCTGTGTTTGACATTGGGATGTTTAACAGGTGGAGCCTAGGCACATGGATCAATACCAGGCAAGGAGACTGGCAGGGGTTAGTTAGGTAGATTGGCCCCTCCCACTACATTTCCTGATTCTGGCCCCTTGGGGAACCAAAAGTACCAGACATGCAGATGAAAGTTCCATTTAGACATCTCAGCCATACCAGCTGGGAGGTTAAATAGATAGGCTACCATCTGATGTTCACGAGAACAATAAAAATCTATATCCAAAGTACAAAAGACAGCAGTTTTAGGAGCAGTAGACTTTCCTGGAGCATCTCACATTTTACCAGGTCTGGTTCTTATTAGCTTGGAGTCTTGGTAGATGTTGACAGAGATCCCAGATTTTATAAAAGGTAGCTGGGGACAGCACTGAATGATACCACCCAGAGTCTCAGAGATTCCAATTGTATTAGGTTAAGTAAAAAATAACAAAACAACAAGTACACCTTCCTTTTACTGACCTTGTCCTAGTTTTGTAGCACTGTGTATACTAAACATGTTACATTTTCCAGGTAGGAAAACTGAGGTTTAGAGGGACTAGATATATTACTAACGTACCATATCATGCTAGTAAAAAGTGGAGCCGGTATGTGAATCCATAGTTGTCTGGTCCCAAAGCTTGTATATATTCTATTCTTTCCCAATTCTGACATACAACTTTTCTCCTTGAGGGCAACATCTTTGGACATGTGTGAAAAACCATAAATGTCTAGGTAGGAAGATCTTTCTCTACTAAGCACGGCAGGCATCAGTGACCCAGAAGCGTCTTTATCTAGCTCCAAATACCTGAGGCCCACACCCACATTCATTGGCTGTCGCTTTTAGCCTCTGGTTCCGGTGCTGGTTGGTGTTTGAAATGTAAGCGACATCACACAGCCGGAGCCGTTTCCTTCCACTGCCCCTAGAGGGCAGCCTGCAGTATCGCTCCCCCTGAGCCCTCTAGTGGTCACTAGGAGGTTCCGACACTCCCTGGGGGATCAACGTTCCCAGGAACACTCTCAAAGCCCTGCAGATGTTGCCCAGGGAAGTAAGGCCGTGTGACACACCCAGAGTTACCCTCTTAGCTTCCCTTTAGTGCTTCTGGGACATGTTTACTAGCTCTGCCCTAACTCAAGATGACTTCTCAAACCTGCCAATTGTGCACTCTTGGATGTTACAGAGTAGATTCTATCACTAAATTTCAGGAAGAATCAAATACAGGTATCTAAACGATGTGACAGCGAGTCCAAAATTTATTTCTGTATGTCCCCCCAAAATGCACAGGGTAGTTTATTTAAATTGATTCCCAGAAGCAGCTTTGGATATCTTATAGTTCCTCAAGGTAAATATACATTTTTTAATGTTTATTTATTTTTGAGAGAGGCAGAGAGACAGAGCGCGAGCAGGGGAGGGACAGAGAGTGAGGGAGACACAGAATCCGAAGCAGGCTCCAGGCTCTGCGCTGTCAGCAAAGAGCCCCATGTAGGGCTTGAATTCACGAACTGTGAGATCATGACCTGAGTGAAGTCAGGGGCTGAATCCACTGAGCCACACAGGTGCCCCCCTCCCCAAGGTAAATATTTAAATAGCTCTAGTAATAATCTTAGGTTACAGGGGGTAGTATGATTATGATTTTCTGGAAAGTTTTTAGTTATAGAGAATATTTAAATAACATTGGCAAAGTTTGCATAGGCTAGTGCAGGGATGCTATCAATTTTCTTTTCATGATTTTAACATAATCGTGATGATGTAGTAGTTATTTCCTTGTTATTAATTTAAAATAACTCTAGATTATTCTTATTACTTTGGAATACAAATATATGAATATGTATTTAAATATACATATACTTTAACATGTGTATTTTGGTTATCAGATATAGATAACAAGCATATATCTATTTCACCGCCTCCACTGGATTTTGCTGGTATTGTTTTATTACTGTGTATAAAATAGGCTAATTTATTTAGAAAAAATATATAGCTGTTGCTTTTAAGTAATTGCAATACAAAAGACTGTCACTATGTCTTCATGGCAAAAGATGAATTCTTAATAAAATAAGAAATGACATTTTCATTAGGGATACCCTGTTAAAAACTATCCTGTTATTCACTTAACTATTATAAACAAATCAAAGCAAATTTGATTTGCTGAGAAAATATTTACAGAATGACTCAGCACAGTGCTAAGCACTGTAAAGATGCAAATAGGAATATGACATGATTCCTATCTTAAAAGTTCAGGGAGGAAGTAAAGGCAAGAATCTTAATAACTTTTTTAAAAGACATAACAGTGAAATTCCATCATCTTAACAAAACAAACTGACATAAGAGAGAGAAAAAAAATTACAATTTAAATAGCGCTGGCAGTACTGCCCATCATTCCTTTCAGCAATTGCCTGGAGTGAGCATGACGGGAAGCATGTGAATCTGTGGCTCCCTCAGGTTGTCTCTGTTCTGGGTGCCTCACAGGTGTGAGCGTATCACTGAGTGGAGTGTGATTCTAATTTTTAAAGATATGCATATATGCATTTTTCATGTAAAATGGACCCTAAAAGCAAGCCAACTACTTCATCTCGTGCTCAACCAAAGAACAGGAATCTGTTCCAATGCTGGAGGAAAAGCTGGTTGCACTGAATCAACTCGTGGTCTCCAGTGGAGTGCCCGTCGAAGGACTTTTCCAGGGTAATTTTGATTACTCATGATTTTCTTGTCTCTGATTTTAGAATCTAATAGGTGTGGATCTGTTGTAAGACAAGTATGATCAGAGAAATACACAGAGCCTGGAAAGGCCTTGGGTGCCGGGTTAGGGGGTTTGGCTTTTGTTTAGCCATGCAGTTGGAGTCTGTTAAAGGTTTCTGAATAAAGGAGGCTAGAACACCGGGTTTCAGAAGATCAACTTGAAAATAATATTCTAGATGGACTGGAAGATGTAAAAACCAAGGCAGAGAGGCAATTAAGAAGGTTTTATAATTGTAGAGGTGAATAAGAAATAATAATTGTTAGACCTGGAGTAGACATAGAATAAGTTACAGTCATTAATTGAGTAGGATGGATTAGAAATGGAGATTTTGTTTGGGTGACCATGAGGTTCGTGGCTGCTTTAACAGAGTTAGAGAAATCGGAAGAATTGGTTTTGGTTAGGAAGATGAGTGCAGTTTTGGATGGAATATGAGGAACTGTGGGAGATCCTGGTGGAGATGTTCAGCAATGGGCTGGAGCTGCAGGAAAGAATTCTTAAAATGTTTGGTTTGGGTTACATTCTGTTTAGAAATAGCAGTTGGAACCACAGGAGTAGACAATATGGCTAATGAAGATCAACCCTGTAGAAAGCAGGGAGAGGTCCAAGTATAGGTTTTGGGGGGATTACCTGTCTTTGGAGACTAGAGGAAGGAAAGAAGCCCTTAGGGAAACCAAAGAAGGAACATTCAGGAAAAAAAATTCAGGGAAAGAGAATTTTAAAAGAATTCTAAAGAATTTAAAATGAATGTAAAGTGTTGCTAAAAGTTCAAGAATTATATAGAATATAATGAACTAATTTTGGAGGTAGAAGGAAAGAAAGAAAAAATAGGTAAATAAGAGAAGAGATATTTAAAAAAATAGGATGGGGTGAAATATTTCAGGAAAAAGAGACAGCAAATGATTTAAGCGCTGCTGAAATTTCAAGGAGAGATGGGTCATGAATGGGAGAGGTGGAAGTTTAAATCCCAAATTAGGATATGTGATATAACCAAGGATTTTTTTCTGATTTATAAATTTGTGTGAGACTAACAAATGTGTAACCATCAGCTTATATTTACACAGTTCATTCTGTATTTGCTCAAAATAAGACAAATATGGGAAACTGGGATTTTCTCAGAAACAACTACCAATGTAGTCATTGGTGACCTTCTAAGGGAGGAGGGGCCAGAGTCAGATTGCAAGCCACGGACTGAGCTGGAGTTGAAGAAATATTGATTTTGCTTTCAAGAAATTTAGTGATAAGAGCAAGGCGAAGAATATATATGGTTAAAAGGTAGGAAAGACCTGGAAGACCGCTCACACCAGCCTGGCGGTCTCATTGCAGCTTTTGGATTATCTTTCAGTTAGCCTTTGGTGTATCCTTTCAGCCTTTTCCTATGTACGTGCTACTTTGAAATCACTTGATAGGCCACAAACGTGCAGTCCTAAAACAAAAGGGAAAATATCATACAGCATTTGCTGTCACGTGTAACTGGAAGTACACAGAAACTACATTTAGGGCACAGTCTGAGTGGAGAATTTACACAAGTGTTCTGTCAAAGAAGATGGTTGCCATGACTTTAATAACTTCTAAAGTATCTTTAAGGTTTCTTCTCTCTGTGAAATATTATAATTTTTTGCATGTGAGCCCCAGAGGTCTTTGAAATAATGGAGTGGGGGATACAGACGCTTCTCTGGCAGAGGTATTTCCCACTGCAGACACATGAAAGTAGGGAGAAACTGCAATACTAATCCTTCCCGGAGTGCTCAGCCTGTTTGTGGGATATGACTTTCTTGACTGAGCAATCTTTTCCATCGAGCCCATTCAGGCACTTACAACACTTATTGATCATAGAGAATTAGCTATAGCTTTTAGAGCATATTAGGTTTAATGAGATCTGAAACATTATCACTTCCTTAAGGGAGCAAGTCAGACAAAGTGGGAGGAAAATGTGTTGGAAACCTTTGTCTCAAATAAATCAGATAAGGGGAGCAAAGCTCACATCTCACATTCTGAGACAAGGAGCTGAATATAGTAGTAGTCACCACCACATGACAGTTTTATAATTTAAAATTCATAATACCCACATCACACAGGGCCTGGAGATGGAGTAATAATATATTTTTATTGCTTCTTCCAGGAAATACCCCATCCTTCCTCCTCACTCAGAATCCCCAGCTCAAGGAGGACTAGGATGTAGGATTTTCAATACTAAAACTGGGAGAGTTCTGGGCAAACAGGGACAAGTTCATAACCCCTATATGGAGTGAGGCTGTCTGACTGTATGTGTCCTTCCATCCTGCAGTAATCTCCCGCTGTCCTTGCCAATCCTTCTCATTTGGTGAAGATTGTGACGCCCAGTTCACATTCTTCTTTCCATCACCACCCCTGGTTTATGTAGAAAATCCATCCACTCCCTGAGTTTTTTTTAGTCCCTTGACCCTTTTTCTTTGAATTTTTCCTCATCGTTCCTTCTGACTTTAGCTTCCACTTTTTATGGTCACACCTTAGATTTTGTACTTATAAGTATGCTACCCTCAAAATTTCAGTTCCTGACACACCACTCACCAGCTACCACTCCCTTCTTTTCAGCTCACTGCCTCCGTGGTAATTCTTCAGTCATACCGGGGCTTCTAATCTATTCATGACACCATTTTTATAATTTTTTATTATTTTTGAAGGAAACTCTACTCCTAACATGGGGCTCAAACTCATGACTCTGAGATCAAGAGTCACATGCTCTACCAACGGAGCCAGCCAGGCGCCCCTAATGACACCATTTTTAATGTCCACCATTTTCTAGTTCCTGTCCTCACTTCCTACTTGTTCAGATTAGATTCAGTTGTTCAATTACGTGCAAACACCCTCAGCTTCCTTGCCTCCCTTCTGTCTTACTCAAGTGGCAGAAATCCAATATTGGTTAATTTCAACTATTTGCAAAGGGGTAGTCTAGTTCAGTCGTTAATGGTGTGACCTCTGGACCTACACTCTTTTGAATCCTGGGTTCAGAATTTACTAGCTCTGTGATCTTGGATAAGTTTCTTAATCGCTCTGTGCCTGTTTCCTCATCTGCATGTGTCTCATGGGGTTGTTGTGGACTAAAAAAATTTATTATTTAAAAAAATTTTTTAAGTTTATTTATTTATTTTGAGAAAGAGTACGAGTGGGGGAGGGGCAGAGAGAGAAGGAGACAGAGAATCCCAAGCAGGCTCTGCACCGTCAGCGAGGAGGAGCCAGACGTGGGGCTTGAACCCATGAAACCCTGGGATCATGACCTGAGCCGAAACCAAGAGATGCTTAACTGACTGAGCCACCCAGGCGCCCCAACTCAAAGGTATTAATAAAAGTAAAATGCTTGGAACAGTGCTTGGCACATGATAAACAGTCAATAAATGTTTCCCAAGCTTGTAGTTGATCACTGGAGAAAGGCACCTAACTATTCTGATTGCTCTCTTTAAATCTCATGACTGTTTGTCTCTAGTGGGCCTCAGTGCAGTCTTTGCAATTCAGTTGACCACAATTCCCATTTCCTTACTGACTTATTTTCTTTCTCTCAGGGATTATTATTTCACCCCTCTTCTTTTTCAAATTTCCAACTCCTCCTCTCTGCTACTCACTCTCAGTGGATGATTTTGCTTCTTACCACACTGGGAAAACAATCAGAAAATAACATTATTTTTCCATCCACCAGCCGACTACCTATACTGTAGCCTTCTGCTACAATGAAAGTGTCTCTTTTCCAATTTTAGGACTACTATTTACTTGTGCACTGCTTTCTCAAGAACTTTACTGCTATAACTATCTCTTTCTTGTCCTGTATCATTACATGTCTCCTTTGTTCTCTGCCATTGGGGCTATAATATTAACCAACAATCGTAAACAAAAGAGGAGCGCCTGGGTGGCTCAGTCAGTTAATTGTCTAACTCTTGATTTTGGCTGAGGTCATGATCTCGAGGTTCATGATATTGAGCCTCATGTCGGGCTCTGCACTGACAACTCGGAGCCTGCTTGGGATTTTCTCTCTCTCTCTTTCTCTGCCTCTCCCCCGTACATGTACACTCTCTGTCTCTCAAAATAAATAAATAAATAAACTTAAAAAATCTATTAAAAAAAAAGGAGAAAAGAAATCTCCCTTTCTTCTATGACCCTGATAGCTACCAACTTATTGATGCAAACCTCAGGGTCTCCATGGACAGTGAGCTGAGGCTCCCATCTTCATGACAATTTGACCCAAGCTTTTTATTTCACTATTTATCCAAAACCACACCTGTATGAACCAACAGCAGTCTCCATCTGTCAAGTCTCATGATCCATTCTCTGTCCTCATTTTCCTTTGCTCAGCACCAGTGTTTAACATTATCGGTCACTTCTGTCTTCTTGACATGTTTTTTTCACTTAGTTTCAGGACACTGTACTATTTTGAGTTATTATCTATTTCTCAGTCTCCTTGACTAGATTCTCCTTTGTACCTTTAAATGTTTTTGAAAATGATGGAGTGCTCCAGAGCTCAGTCTTAGGCTCTCTCGAGCTTACGAAAGTGATTGGAGTGACCAAAACCAGGAGAAATTGATTTCATGGGTTTCATATGAGGCAATGAGAACTGTATTGAGAAGTGAAAAAGCATAAGTTTGTATGAAAGAGGAAAGTCATTTATAATGATTATTATACTGAATTTTACTTAATATCAGATTGTTTAATGGAAGCAATTTTACTGTAATAAATTTAGTTCCACATATGTTTTCTGAACACTGGCAGTGAAAAGGGGTGGAGGAATCAAAATTGAAGTCGAATGATTCTTGCCAACACAATCCTGAAAGTAGTCTGGTTATTGTCCTAATTTAATTAATGGAAAATTAAGAGCTAAATCAATACTGGAACTCTAACCAGAATTCTTGGTGGTTCCTGGTCTTCGATTAAGCTGATTGTGTTATTTGCCTCCCAGATTGAAATAAAGAGTAAAGTGTGCCTAAATTACCAGTTTAAAGGGAATTCAAGTGGAAAATTGCTGGAAAGGGTAATAAAATAACAACCACGAAAATACAACTTTCCTTGGCATTTTCAACTTTACGACCTCAGAGCTACTAACGGGCCTCTTTTTGTCTTTTTCAATAAGATCTCAGGTTTTTCAGTCAGCCACTCCTACAGTTTTTGTATTGGTACAGTTGGATTTTCTTCTTGGAAACTGATTTTTAAGGAAGAACATACTAGAATATAGATGGATAATGCAATTTTATTATTAAATTTCCAAGGCTGATACTGAAAAAACTCACACTTAAAAAAATTGTAATAATATGAGGGCCTGGGGGCCTCAGTTGGTTAAATGTCAACTTTGGCTCAGGTCATGATCTCAAGGTTTCGTGGGTTTGAGCCCTGCATCAGGCTCTGTGCTGACACCTCAGAGACTGGTCTGCTTTGGATTCTATGTCTCCCTCTCTTTCTGCCCCTTCTCCACTCATGCTCTGTCTCTCTCAAAAATAAATAAACATGAAAAAATTAAATTGTAATAATAAATGTACTTAACCACCTTTATTATTTCTGTATAATACCAACAAAATTCAAGCACAGTTTGTCTATTTAGATTTGGCTTTTGGTGAGTATTATAAAGGTTAGAAGTTTGAAAATACGCAGGTTATGCCAACCACTCTAAAAAAAGAAAAACACTAACAATAATAGCTACTTTCTTCTGGGCACCTACTTACAATTAGCCACTTACAAGTTACATTTTTTTTATTCCTTCTAATGGCTGGATGAGGTGGTGTTATTATCCTTCACAGACAGAAACTGAAATTCAGGGAGGTTTTACAATTTTGTAAGGAAATGAGAGGGGAAGGGCACGTGAGTGTCTCAGTTGGTCAAGTGTCTGGCTCTTGGTTTCAGCTCAGGTCATGATCTCATGGTTTGTGGGTTTGAGCCCTGCATTGGGCTCCATGCTGACAGTGCAGAGCCTGCTTGGGATTTTCTCTCTCCCTCTCTCTCTGCCCCTACCTGCTCGCTCGCTCTGTCTCTCAAAATAAATAAATAAACTTTAAAAAAAGACATGAAGGGGGGGCTCCTGGGTGGCTCATTCTGTTAAGCTTCTGACTCTTGGTTTTGGCTTGGGTCGTGATCTCACAGTTCGTGAGATTGAGCCCTGACTTGGGCTCTGCACCGATAGTGCGGAACCTACTTGGGATTCTCTCTCTCCCTCTCTCTCTGCACCACCCCTGCTTGCATGCTCTCGCTCTCTCACTCCCTGTCTCTCAAAATAAATAAAATAAACAAAAATAAATAAGTAAAGAAATGAGACATGCTCCCAGTCTTCTTACCTCCAAAGGGAAAAGACAAGGAAATAATTAAGTACCAGATACTATGCCTGGACCTTTTGTGTAGCTATCTTGTTTAATCAAAAGTAAGAGTTAAGAAATAGATTGTAATATGAGCTTTGTGCTTAGTACTTTGTATTATAAGAATACAAGTCTGAATGGCATTTCAAACGAGAGAGATTTACAGTATCGCATACAAAATGCAGTGCTTAAATCCTTGACCCTGTAGAGAACTAAAAGAATTGTTATTTCACATCAAGATTTTTCCTCTTATTTAATGACTACTGAAGCATTGCTTCTTTGCAAAGTAGCTTATAAAACTGTTGGCCCTCACTTAAAACTAGAGTTTCTGAGAATTAGGTACTTGATCTGCATATATATGGTGCAACCACACTGATAACCTTTCCCATTTTAGCACCCAGAGACAGAGCAAGTGTAGGATATGTTAAACTTCTTGTTTGTCAGTGGTGTCTGATTTCTTTTTGCAGTCAATCACACTGATGTGAGTATTTTGAGGTGAGTGCCTAAAATGTGGCCAAATAAAAGAGAAATAAAGGTTAGGCTAGTAACATAGAAATTGGATTCCAAAATGTTCTTTGTTAATGATTTAGAACAAATTCTCCCCCTGGGCTGCTGCTAACTCTTCTGCAATCAGCTATTAATATTTTAGATAAAAAATTAAGTCTACGCAGGGGGGTGAGCGGGAGCTGAGAATGGAGAGTGGACAGGGGTGAGAGGGAGAGAAGCAAGACTAAAAATACCACACTGGGAGATCTAAGTCATCTTGGATAATTCTAATTTTCTTGCTTTATTCTTTTTACTTCTATATCAGGTAAGTACCACTTTAGATTTTTATTTGCTTGAAGAAAGAAAATTTTAGAAAAAAATCATACCTCAGTCCCCCCACCCCAAATTAAAAGCATAGATATAAATATAGAGATAAATTTTCTTTTATCCACTGGGAGTTTAAATATTGACTCAGTGATGAAAGCCCCAAAACAAGAACTTGGTAGTTGACAACCTTAGAAATAAATGGGCATCACTACTTATAGTGTTAGTCTGGATGTCTTGAGGAGTACCTGCATTATTCTTACTCAGGAGTTTATTACTGTGGCCAAACAAATACTCTTGTAAAACGTGACTGATTCAATTCAACAAACATGGTTGAGTGCTCAATATGTACTGTGGTTGGTGTCAAGTATAAAAGGATGAGTGAGATAGTCTTGATTTTCAAAAAGTTTGCAGTCATAGGAGTAGCAGGCAAGTAAATAATTATTAATGATTATTCATAAGGAGTTAAGTTCCACATTACGTTATGAGCAAAGTATTATGGGAGCACAGAGGAAGGAGAGAGTGTTTACAGAAGGGAAATTCTGTACTCTATGCTTTTCTTTGGCTTGTATGGGATATGCAGTAGTCTGAAAAGTACTTTGGAAAGGTATGTTGGAGTGCAGGGTTCACCCAAGGTTCACCATTTGGTTTTACCCATTGATTTGAGAGAATGAATGAAAAATCTCCTCTCTTCTCTCTTACCCCTCAAAGTCCTGTTCAATGTCCTGAAGATGGCATGCCCTCCCAGACTCCTCCACCTTGAAATGACCTGTACACTTCACTAGTCATTAAGTGTCTTTCGGGAGGGACTATCCTGTGCCCAGCAAGTGCTTGGCACATTGTAGGCTCTCAGTATACTTTGGTTAATTGAACTAAGAAGAAAGAAGGATATGTGGTGGTCCGACCTCACCCAACCAACCTTATTTCCCTTCCTGGCTCCTTGGCATTTTTGCTTTATGATTATGGATATTAAAGGAAATCCTTCCTTAATAGTTTTTCAGAAACTGAGCTGGAATCATGTTAAGGGTTTCCTTTTTCCTTTCAGTTTGAAAAGAAGGATAGAAAAACCAAGACCTCCAGCTTTAATCTTCTTCACTCCTCACCCTCTTTACAAGGTCCTTTGTTATTAGGGCAATCTCTAATAAAGATATTAACTTTGTATTTTTCTTTATCCATAACATATATGGTTCATCTGGTTTCTGTGTTATATAGGTTAGTCCTCTGGCTAATAGCATCCTTTGCTGTTTTACAGAAATTCTAGACTAAAGATTTTAAAATAATATATCATTGAAAGAAACTTGAATTGGTGGCCAAGAATTCAATCACATTTCTGATAGAATCAAAGCGTTTCAACTAATTAGATACTTTCTTCCACAAGATGGCGCTGTAGTTCTTCCAGTTATTTGGAGTTTAGTAGCTCATGGTTTTATCTTTTAAATTATCTCCCACACCCCCTTATTTCTTTACCTATAAAAGTGACATATAAGGAAAAATATAAGATTGTCACTTCATAAGCCAGATTTACTATCTTATTTTAGAGAGGTTCACAGGAATAGCCATAGAATAGTCAATAACAGGAATTAGTACACAATGAATAATTAACAGTAATGAGATAAAATAGACATTTTGGGGGGCACTAGTTTTTCTTTAAACAACTGTTTATCAAGAAAAAAATTAGGAGCACCTGGGTGACTCAGCCACTTGAGCGTCTGACATCAGCTCAGGTCATGATCTCACGGTTCCTGGGTTCAAGCCCCACATTGGGCTCTGTGCTGACAGCTCAGAGCCTGGAGTCCACTTTGGATTCAGTGTCTACCCTTCCCCTGCTTGCACTCTCCAAGGTTGTCTCCAAAATAAATAAACATTAAAACTTTTAAAAAAGAAAAAGTAAAATTATTAAGCACAGCCTAGCTCAAATATGAATTACAAACTATTTTTAAAGCATTATGAGTAAAATTTTAACATTCTTTAGTACTACTTGTAGTTTGAATGTTTGAAATGAGTGAGTTGTTTAATTAACTGGGTATTTTTTTTTGTTCATTTATCCTCTGTGGAAAAACATCTTAGATTTAGGACTGATTTTTTTTTAACTAAATAATTTTGAGGTTTAATCACATCCTCAGGTTTGTTGTAAATATTTTTTAGTTTTGTTTTAAAGACTTACCCAAATTTGCAAATAAATTTGCAGTAGAATCGGTGTATAATGATTCTGAGCCCCTGTTTTGTGCAAAACACAGTTTCAGTCAGATCTATCTAGGAAAAAAAATCACTATTACTTTCTAATCTACTAAATCTGAAACAAAAGATTATTGCTACTAATATGTTCAGAAGACTTGTATTTAAAATATTTGGGGAGTGAATTGTTTTTGAGATTCTTTTCGATCATACCGGGTCCCTTCAATGAAATTTACATGCTGACTCTAAATGCTACAGACTGTAATTAATGCTCCAACATAGCCTCCTTGTCAGAATCATAAATTCATTAAATAAAAAGTCCAACATGAAGAGAAATAAATTATGATGTGCAATCTTTAATTATGTCTAATTACAATGAGTTTGTAATGCATTTACATTTATAAAATCACTTAAGTTATCAGCGTCTGAGACAAGAGTTTGTGTTTACAACTTGCACATTTGTAAGAAGTAAATTAGCTACTGTGCTAATTAGGAAACTTCTCTAGAAGAGAAGACAGGTTGTGATTCACTTTTGTCCATTTACTCCCATTTGGATCGTGTAGTGGTGAGTAGATGGATAAGCCACGGTTAACTTTAAAATTGCTGAATACGTATTAGATATATCCATGCTTTAGTTGGTGCTTGAAAAATTTAAGCCATTTATACTCTCTTTGCTACACTATTATTCTCACTTTTCTTGAAGGTCCACTATGTGTCAGGCATATCAAGCATGTACATGATTCATACAATAATCTTGTGGAACAGGTACTATTATTTTGCTTTCACAGTTGAAGACACTGAGGCTTGGGAGATATTAGATAATATTCCAAGAGTCAGGTGGCTGGCGAGTGTGGCTAGGATCTGAGTGCAAGTTTCTGTGACTCCAGAGCCTGTTAACTATTCTAACAACTTACATTGTATATGTAACTTTTAACCACTAACATATTACAGTGTGTGTAACTGCCATGTCATGTGGCCTTTGGTGAAGTCTACCAGTTTAATATGAAATATTATGTTCTTAACGCATAAAGAATAGTTCAAGATTTCTAACTGTCCTATTTAGGACACACACAGTGAGGGCTTTTGCAAAAGGGATTTGTTGAGTTACCATGATATATAGCCAGCAAGCAGAATATGTGAAGAGGCTTCTAGACGTTTAGAGGATGGTGATAAGAGGAGGACATCCAGGTGTAGGGAAGCCCTTTTCCTCCTTTCTCTCACTTTTAACCCTCTGGTGCCTTACTTTGTCAGTGTGCAAAGTACAAACTAACCTGGGCTCCACTAGGATGATCCTGACTGTATTAATTTTATACATACTTAAAACCCACCAAATTCATTGCTTCCCAACAGACTTAGTCAAAAGATGAAATGTTTCTCTACTAAAATATTGTTATATCTTAAAAGAAATGAGGCTTTTATTATACTCGATAAACTAAAATTGCAACTAAAGGACTTTTTGTGTCATTTACGAGAGATTTTTGACATTCGGGTAAGTTGAGTGTGGTAAAGTGAAGTTTTCAGAGAGAAATAAAATTCTTAAGGCTTATTCTAAGTTGCCCCTAACCCTAAAGATTGTTTGATTCCCTGAATGATGCCATTTCTCAGCTGGGCTGTACCTAGCTCTGTGCAAAGCACACTGAG
This sequence comes from Cryptoprocta ferox, assembly GCA_028646485.1. NCBI lineage: Eukaryota > Metazoa > Chordata > Mammalia > Carnivora > Eupleridae > Cryptoprocta > Cryptoprocta ferox. Next base: position 65,856,598 of record CM053571.1, read on the forward strand.
AAACCCAGAGCGAAGCAGCATGCACCTGTTGATAGAGGGTTTTCTGACCTGAATATTCTTTCCTTCAGTCATTCGTCCATCTGTCCAGCCGCCATTTGACAGCTACTTTGTATTTGTAACAAACTCAGTTCAATATTTACTGACCCCTCTGTTGTAGGTACTATGTGAGTTAATGCAAGCTTTAACTTATACACCAAATTAAAGAATCAATTTTGTGTGTTGGCCTCAGTATGTGATTGTGTCTTTTATGGTACTGATGATTCAACCCTTTGGGGCTGTAGTCCTTGTTTTTTATTGTCAGCTTGTTTGAGCAGGTGATAATCTGTCAGTTGATAGCTGATAGAATTTGTGTATTTGAGTGACTGAATTGATCTGTTTGGCACTTAAAGGATTTGGTATGTGTTATAGGGATGGTCTTTCCCATAGTTAGGAAACAAAGTGATATGTCGCATCCACTGAGGGGTCCAGTGGAAGTGGTAGTAATCATAGTAGTAATGTTTATATTTATAGTAGTGAATTTTGCTTCATTGCTGGGAAGCAAACTTCATATGTGAGTGCTATAAATATTCCACTGAGGATCTGACTTAGCAACTTCTTTTCTAGAAATGCAGTAAAAACATGTTATTTTGGGTAAGACACTATTATCTCTGTCCCTTCCTTCCTATGTAGGACAAAGAGCCTGCACTAGATGATCTGTACATTCAAGTTCAAAACTAAAGTTTTATAACTTCAGGATATGAGTTTCCTCCTGATCTCAGGAATTTGAAGAATTCTATATTTAACTTTTCCTGTTAGGTAATGCCTAACAAGTTATCTTACACAGAGAAGCCAATAAATGTAGTTGAGTGAATAAAAGGTGTATAAAATATTAGAGGAACATCAACTTTACCTTCAATTAATACCTATTAATTGGGCATCAGGTACATGCTGGATACTGATCTGTGTGCCTGGGAACCAAGCAGTAAATTAGGATTAAAGTCCCTTTCCTCATGTAGTTTACAATCTAGGGGAGAAATATGGATCACAAACTTGTAAAATAACAATAGTTTTGGATAGTATACATGCTCTGCAGAATAATGGGAGAGACCTGAGGTAATATATAGTGGTTGTAGAGACAGGATGGTCAGGGTAGGCCACTCTGTTTTGTGAGGATCAAAGGGAAGAATATTTCAGGTGTTAGAAAAATCTAAAGGAAAGGTCTTTAAGTCAAAAATGTAAGTTGTTATTTTCAAGGGACAAGTAGTGAGCAAGGAAGTGGTCTGTGATGAGGCTGGAGTTAGGCAGTGTCAAGATGGTAGTGGGTTTTCTAAAACCCAGACATTTGGATTTTGTTTAATTTGCAATGAGAACATGAGAAAGTCTTAACTATATGCCTAATTCTCCTGTTATATCCTGAGACTGTGCATGTTGAGTCATACTTAGCCAAAGAATGTTTTTCCCTCCCTTTGGTCCATAGTGATATCCTATTACTATCTCTGAAACTCATTTCTAAAATTATTTCATTAAAGCAGGAATGAATGCCTTCCCCTGCTCATGAATTGAGGAATGTAATATTTCCAAGGTCACTAAGAGGAACGAGAAGCAAATAGGATAAACTCCAAGAGGAGATAAAAATATATTTGTAATCTATTTTCCTTAGAAAATTCAGCATTTACAATCTCTTTTCATTCAGTGAGATTTCCGGAACATGAGAGTCAAATCTTTATTTTTATGATAGGGAGGTAACAATAATGTGATTTCCCTTTAAGATTCCCCTTTATATGATGAACTGAGGAGGAGTACAGGTAGTCTCATCGTAGAAATGCAGATTTTATTTTATAATGGGATGAAGGGACATTCTAGATATGACCTCATACTGCGACAGAGAGAGGAAACTTAACGTGCATTGATATTCTTTCATAAGAGTTTTATTATACAATAGAGGGTGTCAGTAGCTTTTGAAAGATATAATTGGAAAGTTGATTTATGTCTACTCTTAAAGTTTACCTTTAGTGGGGTAAAGCTTGTGTATAATGATAGACGGCATCCAGCTTGGTACAGTTTTTCCTGCCAAAATATGAAAAGATGAATGATCACATATAAATGATAGTGTACTTGTTTGAACCAAAAAATAGTACAACTGATTGTATATTTTGCCATAGTTCATGTGTGGTTTTAGGGAAGTTAGTTAATGCTTTTGAAGCCTGTGTTTCCTCAACTATGAAAAAATAATTGAACCAAACAACTTCTAAAGAGGCTTATAGTTCCAAAATTCCTATGATTCTGTGTGATCAACACTGATGAGTTATGTAAATAGTAAGGAGAGTAGAATAAAGGGTGTTTATGTTATAACTATGAATCCAGAATGATGGAAGAGAACAGAATAAATAAATTTTAAGATGCAAGACTCTTCAAAGATGGGTTAGTTAGAAATAAACTTTTATAAATGATAAGAAATCATCTTAAAATTTGCAGTTTTCCTGTGAATAATTGAGACTGGGTTCCATAAACATTCCCTAATATTGCCCTTTTCAAAGCAGTTTCTGGAAAGAAAACTCTGTACATGCAATTGCCTCCTGCATGTATTTTGACACTTGTGAGCCGAAGCTGGTTTTGTGACTTAGTCAGTATTAAGCATTACTGTGTTTCTTACCTTTCTTCTAGTCCTCACGTGCTCAATAATCCAAAGATACATCAGAAAATGAAAGAGTAGTTCAAAGTTGAGAAGGCAATGAGGAGTCAATCTGGTGACATTAAATTTTCTTGGGTTTGGGTTGTATGTAAGTATTTATATAGGAAGTTTGACTATTGCAAGCCAAGTTGATATCTTGTATGAAGATCATTTGTCCAAAACTGACTTGGAGTTGACAAATGTACATAATAAATGCCAAGTGGTTTAATTACTATACATTTATTATTGGTAGCTGCATCTGAAGCAAACTAAATTTTATAATCTCCATGAAGTGACATGTAGGATCTCAGTGTTTACAATAAGATCCAGAAGAGTTGATGTTTTTCTGTATGCTTTTAATTGTTGTAAAACAAATTAGACAATAGAAAGGTCATGTTCAGGAAAATTAAAAAACACCTCTCTAGACTGGAAAGAAATCAAGGCTATATCCAAGTGCTCTTGTTTTTCAAGACATAATACGAGACTTTTTTCTTTTTTCTCTAAATACTTTCACCAGGTATGATTTCTAGGCCTAGGATTTCTTACACTGATGTCACTGGCCCAGGCCTCTCAACCAAGATCCAGACTCATCTGTGAACCTGCCTTCTCAGCATCTGCATCTCGGTGCATCATTAGAAACTCAACTCAGCATGGTCACAACTAAGCTTTTCTACTCATCCCCCTGCTACCCAATTCTTTTCTAATTCCTTATCAGAAAAAATGATACACTACTCATCTGGGAGCGTGAACCAGAAAACTTATCCTCATCCTTCACTACTTCACATCTAATTCATCATAATCTTCTGTGGTTTTCTTTAACCACTGTATAACCTTTGAATCTGTCTATTTCTTCACAGCTAGTTTCCTTCTCGAAGCTACCCTATCTCTCATCCAGACTGCTCATTGCAATAGCCCCCTCTTCATCCTCCACGTCTGCTCTTGTCTGCTTCCAATATGTAGCCAGGAGCCAGAGAGGAAATTTTAGAAGGCAAATATACTCATTCACTCTCCTTCTGCAAACCCTGCAAAAGTTCCCCATTGTCTAGCAGGCTGAGGTCAAAATGCTTGATCTGGCTTCCATTTCCTATATGATCAGGCCAACACTTGCTTCATCAAACTCAACTTGATGTAGCCTTCCTTTCACACCTGGGGCCCTAGACACCTTGAGCTATGAATTTCTAAAATGTGCTATATTCTTTCCTGTCTCCAGGCCTTCAAACATGCTATTTCCTTTGCTTGAGACATTCTTTTCTGTCTATTTTTCAAATTGACTCTCATTAGTCCCCAGTGAGCAGTTAATTCCTATTTATTATTCTGCCCAAATATCATTTCCACAGGGAAGCTTTTTTCGACCTTTTAGAAAAGGTCACATCTTCTTAATAAACACTCTCTTATGCTGTATCTTTTAAAATTAATTAATTAATTAATTGAACAATTAATGGGTGCCTCCAATGTCACATACTCTTCTAAAAGCTGAGGATGGAAAGAGGGGAGACTGATAATAATCACAGGGCAATAGCTTCACACAGTGATGATTATAAAGCAAATTAAATGAACTATTATGTTAGAGAATAACTTGAGAGAGGTACTTTGGGTTTGAAATTGAATTTCATAAGTGATCGTCTATTTTGTCTGATTTATGTTCATCTTCTTTGCAAGAACCTATGTGTCCAAGAACTGGGACTTTGTTGCACTTGCTTACACGGTTTCCCAGCACTAGTGTGGTGTCCAGCACATAGCAGATTCAATAATTATTCCTGAATGAATGAATCGACCTATGGTATTAGTTTTGTAGGGCCACCATTAAAAAGTACTACAAACTGGGTGGCTTAAGGCAAATAAATTTATTCTATTTATTAGTTCTAGAGGCTGTGAGTCTGAAGTGAAGATGTTCGTAGGGCCGTGCTCCCTCTGAAGTCTCCGGGGGAACAACCCTTCTTTGCCTCCTCCTAGTTTCTGGTGTTTGCCTGCAGTCTTTGATATTTGTTGGCTTGCAGTTAGCAGTATCCCTCTAGTCTCTGCTTCCATCATTACATGGCCTTCTGCCTTGTGTTTGTTCTGTCTCTTTGTCCCAATTTTCCTGTTTTTTACAATGAAACCAGTCATTTTATCAGTATGATCATATCTACTCTAATCCAGTATGACCTCATAACTTGATTACAACTGCAAGATCTTATTTACAAATAAGGTCTCATCTATAGGTATGGGGGTGGGGGTTAGGATTGCACCCCATTGTGCAATCCACAATGCTTATTTCTTTAAGATAAAAGAATATTGGGAAAGCTTATATTCTGAGTTTTTGTACTGTAGTTTTTTTTTCTGGTTTTATTAAGAAGGAATTGACTTAGGGACACCTAGGTGGCTCAGTCGGTTGAGTGACTGACTTTGGCTCAGGTCATGATCTCATGGTTTGTGAGTTTGAGCCCTGCATTGGGCTCTGTGCTGACAGCTCGAAGCCTGGAGCCTGCTTCAGATTCTGTGTCTCCCTCTCTTTCTGTCCCTCCCCCACTCATGATCTGTATCTCTCTGTCTCTCAGAAATAAGTAAATGTTAAAAAAAACTAAAAAAAAAAGAAGTACTTGACTTAGATTGTTGTATAAGTTTAAGGTGAACAACATGGTGGTTTAATTTACTATAGTGTAGTTTTTAAGACTTATTTTTAAGTAAGTTGTAAATCACATACAAACATTTGAAAAAGCATTATATTATACTTTGTGTACTCATGATAAATTATTTTTGATTTATTCCAGACTATTTGGTTGAGTCCTAATATTCAATATCCATGGAATTCTAATAATAATAATAATAATAATAATGCCAATATCCATGGCATTCTAAAAAATCCATACCATGATATGAACCAAATTCATCTCATATTCTCTATTCCCCTGGCAGACGAGAACTTCTTCATTTATTAAAAATAAATGAATGTGGAAGGATATTCATGACACTTGCATCATAAAAATTCATACTGACATTTTTGCAAAGACTATGTGTGAAATGTTGACATATTTTTGTTATAAAATGACAGTTTTAGTGCAAGTTGTTCTCATTGTGACCAAGGAGAAAGAGCACACAAAAGGAAAAGAAGAAGTCGTTATACTACCCACATGTGATGTGAAGCTGTCAGGCCACAGAATGGCAGAAGCACTTTCTGAAAAAGTGGAGAAGTTCTTTTGTGCATGATCTGAGAGAGGGGGTCACTAATATTGTCTGCTTTATGCCGTCTATGTTAGAAAAGTCACTCCTGATTTTTCCATCAAATGCCATCTTGCCCTTCCCTGAAGTCCATTTTCACTTTTTTAAAAAAAGTTTATTAGTTTATTTTGAGAGAGAGACAGTGCAAGTGGGGGAGGGGAAGAAAGAGATGGAGAGAAAGAGTTGGGAGTAGGCTTTGCACTACCATTACAGAGCCCAACACGGGGCTCGAACCCACGAAACCATGAGATCATGACCTGAGCCGAAACCAAGAGTGGGACGCTCAACTGACTGAGCCACCCAGGCACCCCCCCCCCATTTTCACTTTTTAAAAGTTTTCTTAAATGACCCCTTATCTCATACTTATTGCTTACACTGTTCAAAGTGCCTTCTGTATATTAACTCAGTTAGTCTTCATAACAAGCCCTGGTCATTACACAGTTGAGGAACTGAAACAGAAAGGTTATATGACTTGTAAGTTGGAGTCAGAATTCAAACCAGTGTAACCCTTGGGTCTGTGTTCTTACCCATCATGCTATATACTGTGTGCAGAGTTAGTGGATTTTACACTTATTTTTATACTCCTTCCAGATTCCCAGCTTCTGAGAAGTTGGCCACTGCCTTTTCATATTTGTGTTTCCCATAAAAATCTAGCTCAGTGTCTTGTGCATAACAGATACTCAAAAAATGTTCACATGTGAATTTAAATTAGACCACGTCTATTCAGTGTCTGGATCTCTTCCATACCATGGTTTCCATGAGAAGAGGTTCATTTGGAAAACTAGAGTCCTGAACAGATGTAAGTACAAGAAGGAAACTGACAAATGCTGGTTGTGGTGGTTCCAGCCTTCATCATAGGTGCTTCTTTACTCCCCAGACTTCACCCACCAGCTACAAAAATGTGCACTTGGGTGAGATCTCAAATGTTTTCACCAAGAATAGCTTAAGGTGTTACTCTCTTCAAGAGTATTTGTATTTCAGGGCACCTGGGTGGTTCAGTCGGTTAAGTGTGTTACTTGGGCTCAGGTCATGATCTTGAGCCCCATGTCGGGCTCTGTGCTGACAGCTCAGAGCCGGGAGTCTGCTTCAGATTCTGTGTCTCCCTCTCTCTGTGACCCTCCCTTGCTTGTGTGCTCTCTCTCTCTTTCTCTATCAAAAATAAACATTAAAAAGAATTTTAAAAAAGGGTATTTGTATTTTTACAGGAATTATTCACTTTAATAATTTCTGCCATCAGTCAAGAGATGGGAAAGGTATTTATTTGCACAGTAGAGCTACCCCCGAGCTGCAGAGACTATACCCCTTTTTATTTAAAATGTCATTTTATAGGTCTGTTGGTAACTTTGGCACTTGTTTGAGTGTTCTCTATGTACAAATACAAGATTAATTAAAAGCAAATAAAAGCTTTAATCTTCAAATTTAAATCTGGCTGTTCTGAAATAATGTAGCCATGTTGGTATTCATTTGCTTGTAGGAAATTCTGCTACATAAGAATTTAAATTTAATTTTGCCTTTTTATTATGTGCTATGTGCATCACAAGCCTGTGGGCAATAGATGAGCTTTAATAAAGCTAAAAATAAATAAAATGGGCATGTTAATAAACCTTGTAGCTCATTAAACATTTGGACTCTCTGAATATATATCTATTAATTTTAGATGAGACTACATTAGGAAACCTTTGTTACATGAAGGTTGTAATTAAGTGAATAATATATTCAAATTCAATACAAAACATCTTCTTCCAAATCTTTTCACTGACAATTCTTTAGTAAGAAATCTCAAGGAAATGAAAGACTTAAAAAGTAATGATTAACTATGCAAATACAACAACTCACAGTTCTTCGTAATGAATTAAAAATTAAAAGATATGTCCAAATGGATTCTCTTCTCACATCTCTTGATTGTCTTCTTAATCTATGCTAGCATTTGTGATTTACTTTTATTAAGAAAGTGCACTTGTCTCTTAACCCTCTTTATTGTTCTGTTCCATTTGTAGATTTGAAAATTTCTCCTTAGATTCTATTAAAATACGTGCGCTCTGACTTCTTTTTTTTCCCCCCTCTGTGAAATATTCCTCTTTCAAGAAGCTCTTTAGTTTCTGACCTAAGGTTAATCCATATGTAAACACTTTATTTTGAGAATCATTTTTTCGTACTACCATCAATTATCCATGAAAATAAACATCAGCTTATGAGTGTATAACTATCAAAAAGTGAACACCCTTTTCTGTTTTGGTTGTTGTTGCTGTTAGTTTCCTTTGGAATTTGGGTTTACTTTTCATGTTGAATTGTGTATTCATTTGCTAGGACTGTGTAACCAAGTACCACAAACTGAATGTCTTAAACAACAGAAATTCATTGTCTTACAATTCTGAAACCTAGAAGTCCAATATCAGGGTGTTGGCAGAATTTGTTTCTTCTGAGGGTTGTTTCAAGCCACTTTCAAACCTTCCGATGGTTTATTGGCCATCTTTGGTGTTCTATGGCTTGTAGATGCATCACGCTGATTTCTACCTTTATGCTCATGTGTTGTTTTACCCTGTGTATGTGTGTGTGTGTCTGTGTTCAGATTTCCCCCTTTTATTAAGGATATAGTTGTATTGAATTAGGGGCCACCCTAATGACCTCATGTGATATTGTGATTTATAATTAGAAATATATATTTGGTCTTTGTCCCTGTTTCTGGTGCAGAGCTCCTAAAACCTTCAGAATTTCCTAAGTGATGGGAGCAGTAAAGGTGTCTTTTGCTATATTAAGGAGGTGACTTCTGGAAAGTGCTTAAGGATGGAGAGTGGTTGTCAGTGGAGCCAGTCATGTGATTAAAGGATTGGAACTTTCTTAACTTCTGGAGAGGTGAGAGGGGCTGGAAATTGAATCAATCAATCACCAACAGTCAATGAGTTAATCAATCATGCCTATGTAATGAAGCCTCTATAAAAAACCAAAAAGGTATGAAGTTCAAAGACCTTACAGGTTGGTGTGGAGGTGCTGGGAGGGTGGCATGCCTGGAGAAGGCATGGAAGCACCACACCTCTCCCCCCACACCATCTCCTATGCATCTCTTTGATCTGGCTATTCCTGAGTTATATTCTTTTACAGTAAACCAGCGATCTAGTTAGTAAAATATTACTCTGAGTTCTGTGAGCCCCTCTATTAGTTGAGTCCAAGGAGTGGGTGGTAGCAACCTCCATTTATAGCCAGTCTGTTAGAAGTGCAGGTGACAATCTGGACTTGCAACCGATGTCTGAGGTGAGTGGAGCAGGGGGGACACAAGGTACAGTCTTAAAGGACTGAGTCCTTATCCTGTGAAATCCGATGCTGCCTCTGGTAGATGGTGTCAAAATTGAGTTGAATTGTAGGACACCCAACTGGTGTCTGGAGAATTGCTTTGCTGGTGTGGGGAACCCCACCACCACATACACATTGAAATTGGTACCAGAGCTTATTTACATTTTCTTAACTTGATCATCTACAAAGACTGCATTTCCATATTTAATTTTTGTATTGGTGAAAAAACTGAGGCTTAGAAAGGCTAAAAATTGTTAGAGATAGGCAAGTGTATCACTTAGGGTGTTTGTGGCTGCAAGTAACTGAATACCCAAAAAAGTGGCCTTCACAAAGCATTTATTTTTTATGTTCAAAGAGATCGGTAGGGTAATAGAGGTCTGATTAATTCATTGGCTGAGCAATGTCATTAAGAACACAAGTCCTTTTTATCTTTCCTTTTTGTCATTCTGAGCATTTATCTTTGTCAGATCCCCTTAGGGTCATATGGTCATATCCTCAATAAGGAAGGTGAAAAGCTACATATGTGGTCTTTAACAGCTTCGACATTGGGAATCAATGAATGACTGTTTGGTGGAATGTGTCATACGAGGGTTGCTGTTAATCTCCTCTGCCTGCCACTTTACAAAGACAATTAATAAGAAGACTCCTTTTGGAAATTGAAGATAGATCATATAGTCTGACATAAAATCATTAGTGATCAAGGGTGAAAGAATGAGGCTTCATGACATGTTTGGATATGAATTGATTCGGGGTGCTTTTAAATGTACTTTGTGCAAATATGAAGAGAAGAAAACTAGAGTTCTGAGGTTCTGATTGTGGAGAATCTACACACCCACATGCACACACACACACACGCATGTTGGCATGCCAAATTAACATGAGGCTAGTGAGGTTGTTTGGCAGTGCAAGTGATTATATAAACTAATAAACTAATATAAAGTACAGTAGAAGTGTTCACAACTATCAAATTCTGCAAGACCTTCAGATTTAACGGGTTACTTTCTAGTAAAAGGAGGGGCTCATTAGCAAAACAATTTGATAATAAGAGCACCCCTGTCTCTTTACTCTAAACGTGAGACTAACACAATAGAAGATCTGTGCCTTAAGAGATCAAACAGGGCATAATCAACTTTAATTGTAAATACTGTATTTCTCATTAAATTTCAACCACTACCACACCCCAGATTTAGCATCCTTTTATGTTTTTTGCCTGAATACATTTTTGCGATGACAGTTGCATCCACTTTTGCAAGTCACACTTTATTTTATGTTTTTAACTTTTTAAAAAAATTTATTCATTTATTTTGAGAGAGAAAGAGAGTGAGTGCACATGCGTAGGAGGAGAGGGGCAGAGAGAGAGGGCGCTCGTGAGAGAGAATCCCAAGCAGAGATCTCACAAACCGCAAGATCATGACCTGAGCCGAGATCAAGAGTGAGAGGGCAAGTCACACTTTATAGGAAATTTTGCTAAAGTGGAGATGTTTTAGGTAGAATGACCAAGACCATGAAACGACTTGAAACATTCAAATGAAAATGGCTATAGTTTCTTCTGCTGCAAACCAAATCACCACAAACGTGGTGGCTCAAAAAAACAAGGCACTATTAATTATCTCAAAGTTCCCATGGCTTTGAAGTCAAGGCACAGCTTCACTGGGTCCTCTGCCTAGGTTCTCACAGATGGAATTTCATCTAGAGGCTTGACTGTGAGAGGATCTTCTTCTGAATCCACGTAGGCTGTTGGCAGAATTCATTTCCTTGAAGCTAAATGGTGGACAGCTCTGATTTTTCACTACCTGTTGCCTGGAGGCTCCAAAGGCCACCTGCAGTTCCTAGAGACCACCTGCAGTTCCTTACCATGTGAGCTTCTATAACATGACGCTGACTTTATCAGCCTGCAGGAAAGTCTCCACACCTTGAAGTGTCTGACTTCAGAGAGGGTCCAGTCACTCTTTTAAAGGCTTTCACTTGATTAGGTCAGGCCCACCCAGGATAATCTTCCCTTGGATTAACTCAAAATCAACTGATTTAGGGCCTTAATTATACCTGCATTGCCATATTCTGTTCCTTAGAAGCAAGTCACAGGTCCCACATACACTAAGAGGAGAACAAACTGGATGTGAATACCAGGGAGGGGGAATTGTGGGGCCACTCTAGGGGTTGTCTACCACATTCACCTAGAGAAGGCTCAGATGGACATGATAGCATTGTATTTTTATGTGGAATATATTATTTCCTTCAACTCCCATTAATGATTATATCCCGTTTTTAAGGGTGGGGAAACTGAGACTCAGAATAGTTAGACCATTTGGCTGAAGTTACTCCTTAAGGAGATCATTTAGGGTCAGCTCTGTCTGAATTCAAATCTTGTACTCTTTCCATGTTATGTTACCTTATTCTACTGCAGAATCCTCAAGGAATCAATCTGAGATTAGTAAACAGAAGTTTTAGGGAGATGGTCATCTGACCTTTTCTAATAGTAACTCTATTATGGTGTGGAGTGAACTTCATTTCACACAATGTTTCTAATCCTGGCCTGCATATTAAAATCACTTGGGTAACTTTGAAAGTATACTATCAAGAATCCCAATCATATGAACAAAATGAGAGTGTCTATAAGTAGGCTATAGTCACTTACATGTTTTTATGTTTTCTTATTAGTAAATATCTCAGGTAAAATGTTTAGTTTGAGGAACATAGAAATGAGAATAAATAGCAGGCTGAAGTGATGTTTGAAGGTAAAACGAGACATTTTGGAAGGTGGTGAATTCTCCATCAATCAACATGTTTCAGTAAGCATAGTATAGTTGCTTGGCAGGACTGTTTAAAGGGACTTTGAGAATGGATGTTTGGTTGGACTAGAAGACCTTCAAGATCTCTTCTGACCTTGAGAGTCTATAATTCTATGATGCTGGTATTCAATAAGAGTTAAATATGATTTATAATGGGTCATTCTGAAAGGTCTCAAACTTTGTCATTTTCTTGAGTTCCATACTCCATAGAAATCTCTTCCAGGAAAACCAGTGTGTTGTGTGAGGAAGGCAGATTTGTAGTTATAATGCTAGATACAGAGATGTAATGGAGAAGAATGTTCTAGAGATTTTATTCGGAAGGAAACTAAGAAAACCTCACAATGACCACCTATTTGACATCATTCTCCACAATATTCTAGAATTCTCTTACTTCATTTACCGCCACCTCTGTTGTAATAATTTTTGTTTTTTTTAAACGTGAGCCTCATATGATGGTTGATTAATACTAATTTCTTTTTAGCTTAGTTAGATCCTGAATCCATTTCACGTACTTGATTTTATGTTTTTGTTACTATTCAGATAGTTTTATATTTCCAACTTTTTTGCCTTTATCTTTTGCTTTTCCTCATTTGATTTCCCTTGTCCATTTCCTTTATGAAATTTTAATTTCCTTCTCAGCTTCATCTTCACAACATTAAACCTGCCTTTATTTGCAGTTTTCATGTGGTTAAGGTTGGCCTGTTGATTGCCTAGCTTCTGCTGAGTCAGCACCCTCCAATACATACCACTTTCTAAATTATGTAGGCTTTTCCAATACTTAAACTTTGATTTAAACTTACTTGAAATAGATAGTGCAGATTTTAGAAATTTAAATATAGTAGGTGATGAAATATTACATTTTAGAAAGTGGTGGTTGTGAATATGCATTAAAGGTGTTTGAAAAATCTTTCTGATTGCTCTGCAGTGAGGCATCCTCCACCTTAAGGGTGTCTTGCATCTTGTTGAGACAAATTTCAGGGATTTGTGAGGGATGTCACTGAAGAGGTACAATGGGCCAACAACCTCATACATACAAGTAACACAAATTACCAAGCCAAAGTGGTGGTGATTTTATAATACTTCCCCCACTTTCCACATCTGTTTCCACAAAATGCAGACGGCAGACTCTTTCGGGCTCCCACTCGGCATTCTAATAGCTGATTCTCAGTAAAGTGTTGTCTGACCTTCGGCTCTGCATTTCTATTTTGAAGAAGCTTCAGACTTAAGTTTCAAATTATTGGAGAGAGAATTGTAATCGCCGTTACTTCCAAATATATTACTTTCAATTTCCCCAAGTCCTGCCGTCACCAGTATAATTAAACGGTTACAGAAGAGGAAGGCTAGCATGGGAATTCTTGAGGAACACACTACATGTGTCCATTCCCTTATTAGTGTTCTGTGGTTGTTGTTTAAAATCAAATGGTAAACAGAAGGATGAGGAGCCATCCATGTCCTTCACTTAATGAAAAGATAAGACAGCCTTGAATATGAAATAAAGCAAATGCAGGTAGAAAGCAATTAAAAATTATTGACTCAGATTTCTGCAATTAGTTTCAGTTTTATATCTCTTGAATTGCCTTCAATTTTGTAAATTTTGCCAATTTGACATTTGCAAAAAGTGCATTATTTTTATCATTATGCTTTTCCAGTCAAGATTGTAAAATGACTTTTCTTGTAAGTTTCTTTTTTTTTTAAATCAGGTCTCTCCTGTGTTTATTTTTAATGACATCTTCACTGATGACTTTTAAAGTTATAACTCCAGCTCAGGCCTCTCTCCAGATTCCAGGAGTGTATTTCCAAATGCCTACCTGATACCTCTGCTTTATTTAACAGCCACCAAATATTTATTGAGCAGCCACTGTGCGCTAAGCATTATTCTAGCCTCTGGGAATATATTAGGGAACAAACAGAGAAAAATTCTGTCCTCAGGAAGCTTTAAATCTATTGAGGAGAGACAATGAAATAAGTAAGGAAAATAGATGGTATTACATGCTATTTAGAGAAGATTCTGAGAATCTCCTGGGAAATTCTGGGAAATATGTGCATGGGGTGGCTTGTAATTTTAAAAGAGGTGGTCAGGGAAAACTTTATTGGTAAGGTGACATTTGAGCATAGTACTGAAGAAAGTGTAGGAGGAAGCTGTGTGGACGTCTGCAGGAAGAACATTCGAGGCAGAAAGAACAGCACTTGCAAAGGCCTGATTGGTTTGTTCTAGAAACCATAAAAATGCCCAGGGAGACTGAAATGGAACACGGGGAGGAAGAGTAAGATCAGAGTGCTATCATGGACCAAATTATAGAAGGATTGGCAAGGACTTTAGCTTTTACTTTAAGTATGATGGAAAATGTCTGAGGTTTGGAACCAACTCAGTGAGATGATCCATCTGACATATGCTGTAATGGGATCACTCCTTGGATGCTGTTTTGAGCATAGACTGAAGCGAAGGACCATAGTGAGAGACCAGTTTGGATGATGGCTTGGACCAGAGTGGGTGTGAGTGGTAAGTTTTCAGGTTCTGGACATGCTTTGAAGAGGAGCAGGGAGGATATACTGGGCAATTGGATGTGGGATGTGAGAGAAATGACTGCACGGTTTTTGATCTGAGCATTCTGAATGATCCAACCAACATTTGTTGAAATGAGCAACAGGCTTTTATTCAATCTAGAGGAAGAAAATCTTTTAGGTTTTATTATTATGAAATATCTGTGAAAAGACCTCCCAGTTTTAATCCTTGAAACTTGAGTTCTTAAACTCTTTCTTACAATTTTAATTTTAAGGTAATTTTGGAGGCTGTTTTATTTTTTTATTCTGTAAAGAAGGTACAGTGAACTGAATTCTTAAGCAGCTATGATTTCAGTGTGAATCAGATCATTTTTTGGATAATAATATGTTAATGTTTATGAATTTTTTAGCATATTAAGATTTTTGGAATTTCTTTGGTAAATTCACAACTTTCTCGAATTTGAAACATAATGGTTAATCCTACCTTGAACTCCCAATTATCTCTGGCTTCTATATGTTACTATATCGTATTCATCTTTATTTCTAACACTAGTTTGAAAGCTGACCTTTTAAAATAACATATTTTTCTGAATGCAAAAATAATACATACTGATTTTGGACAACTTGAAAAATCGGAAAAAGTATAAAGAAGAAACTGGCATTCGACTTTATTCCTTTGTCCTGCTGTTATATTTTCATATCTTCACTTTTCCAACCAGTGTGTGGAGAAAATAATGAGAGCTAGGAGACCATGATGCACTACCTAGGGTAAAGATGGATATTTCAGTAAAGTTTCCCACTTAAAAGAAGAGCCCAAATGGTCTTGTGTTTACCTCATTTTCACCAATCTCTAAACAGACTGCTGATTTATTACAAAAATTTCCCAGAGTAAATGTGCAAACAAAATACTCTAGGAAAGGAAAGAAAAATACTCCCTCTGACCAGAGCACATATATTTTATTTATTTAAACACATTGTGCTTACTTTATGTCAGGGACTATTCTAAACACTTTATAAATACTAACTTATTCAATTTACCTCATCATCAGAACAACCTCTGAGTTAGGTACTGTTACAATTCAGTTTATGGAGTGGAAAAGTGCAGCACAGATTGGTTAAGTAATTTGCCCAGATCACACATCTAGTAAGTGGAATACCTAGGGTTTAATCCCAGGCAGTTTAGCTCCTGAGTCTCTGCTCCTAATTACTACTACACCATGATGAATGTAGATCCTTTGCAGTAAGAATCCAAGTTCATTTTTGTTTTGTTCAGATTAATCCAGTATGCATCTAATATTAGTTTTATTCATATGACCATAATCTGAATTTATGAGGCTTGTGTATTTTTATGCACTATTAGGCTTAGCATGTAGAAGATACTAAATAAATGTTTATTGGGTGGAGGAATAGATGTATGGAGTCATGTTGTGGGAAACCAATTTATATTGCAGTGATTTCCCCATCGCCTCAGCAGCAATTTTAAGAGTACATTCCCACAGAACATTAGTTCTCTAATATGCTTCTTAAAACTGGGGGTTCTGTGATCAAATTAGTTTGTAAAACTGCATATGCTATTTTGCTTTTGAGATTCACAGTGTGTATTGGTATATTAAGAAGTGTAGAGGGGTGCCTGGTGGCTCAGTTGGTTAAGCGTCAGACTCTTGATTTTGGCTCAGGTCTTGATCTTACAGTTTGAGAGACTGAACCCCACATGGGGCTCTGCTCTGACATTGGGAATTCTGCTTGGGATTCTCTCTGCCCTTCTTTTTCTGCCCCTCCCCCATTGACAGGGGTGTGCATGCTCTCTCTCTCTCTCTCTCTCAAAATAAATAAGAAAACATTAAAAAAAAGAAATGCAAAGAAGTCCTAGAGTAAAGAAATCCTTTAAATTTTGTTTAACCTTATCAGAAGTGCCATGTTTTTCATGTAAAATCCATCAACATCCCATACAACTAATATTCTGTGAGACACACTTTGGCAAGTACCTGCTTAACGGGATGAACTCTGAAGTCTTAAAAGCAAATGACTTACAAGGATACATTTCTAATTTCATTTTACAAATTTTTCATCCATTGTTTCTCTTTATAAATCACACCATTCTCTTCACAGTTAACTAAAAGGTGCTGTGAATTTTCATTCCTCTAGATTTTGCTGATGCTTTCCCTTCTACATGAGCGTCTTCCTTCCCAACATCACCATCTCCCAGCACACACTCCAACTCAGTCCTCAGGGGCCAGTTCAAATAACACCCATGACCCTGCTCTTACTCTCTCAGAAAGATTTACTCTACCCCTCCTTCCGGTCCCCTAACATTTTATGTACAAATATATATTGTACATGTATATTTTGCTATTCTGCATGTCATTCCCTCTAGTTTACAGGTAACCTGAAGGCAGGGATATGTCTTTTAGTCATATTTATTTCCCAAGCAACTAATCATATAGTTAAATGTCCCATCTTGACAGATAGGCATCTTCTCTAGCTTTTGTTTACTTTTAATTTGATACATTCACCCAAACCGGGGCACCTGCGAGAGCTTTGTAGTTTTCTTTTTTTGGGTGGAGGGAGGCAACAAAGAGATACATTTGCTTTTTTATGGTGTTTCATCTAGTTCTCTTTGTGGGAGATTATAATTTGTAAGTATGATTTAAAATCTAGTGAAATATTTAGTGTTTAACTGCTGCTGAATCACAATGTCATCATATAGCTACATGGTCACCCCTAGAAATATATGTTATTTCTTAATAGTCTCCTTAAGTTTGAATGAATGTAATCAATGTTCTGAATGATTGAAACAATTTTCTGAAACCTGCAGATTTCCCTGTTGATTTACATAGTTAGAATACTCAGGGAAGACATAATCTCATCTTAAGTGGTTCAGTCATTTCCTTCCTTATTCCTTCTGCCCCCATATTTGAAAAATAGTACTTTATTTTTAAAGATAGCTGCTTATTTACTTTTTAAACTTCCTTAACAGAACATTATATTGATTTAATAATTTCTCTTATGTGCTCTTTGTATAGGTGTTTTTTATGATCAAATACTTTAAGAGTAAGTCTAAAGATAATGTGTCAGCTGATTCTTCTTTCAGAGTAAATAGAAATACATTCATAGTATGGGTTCTTTTCTTAAGGACTCCTATAGAATGGAAAGGCATGATCCAACCTTAAATATGTCAGGATGATTTACCCACTCTGTAATATATTCTTTTTTATTCTTGTTTGTTGAAATAGCTTTCAATTATCTTTCTTTTCTGTAAAAGGAAAAAGCAGGTTCCCATTTCTTATGACGAATACCCATCTTCAGTATCCCAAAGTTCATCAACTCATTTACTTTAGACTCTTTGTTGAATGTAACTTTATTTATTGAATGTTTTAGCTCCTAGATCACTTTCACATCTTTAAATACTGATCTGGCCTTGATTCTTTAATGAAAATGATCTTTTTATTACTCAAGCCACTTGGTTCCTTGACATCCTTTCTTTCAGTGAGCTTGTCCTCCATCCTCCCTCAGACACATCCCTATGTTCATTCAGACCTTATAATAACTAACAGCTGCTGTAATCTCACTTGTAAGCATTCTCTCTTGCTATAAAGTCTTATTTCCACTTTACTTTCTAATACCCTTGATTCAAAAATTCTTTGACCTCTACATCCCTACTATTCCTCATTTCCTTTATTTTTACTGTCATTTAAATTAAATTTCATGATTAATCACCATATTATTCCCTTGTAAATACTCTATTCATGGGCTATCATAAGACTGCTTAAATATGACTCTTCTACTGTTTCTAATCTAGTCTACATAGCTTCCCAGGCTAATTGGTCTCAATTCAAATTCCTGATCACTATATTTGAGTAGACGTATAATGATGCCTGGCAATCATATTTCCCCAGACCACCCACACTTCCGTCGTTCTAGCTGCTTATTTCATACTTTCACCTCCTTCCTCAAAGCTCCAACCTATCTACCTCAATGCATTTAAACAGATGATGACCTTGCTTTCTATTTCACTGAGAAAATAGAAGCAACCAGAAGAGAACCACCACATTTAACCACCTTCTGCCTTTGTGCCTAAGCTCTGTTTTCTCTAAAGAAGTATCCACAATCCCAGCAAATGCCAACCATCTACTTGTGGATTAGATTCCATTTCTCAAATGTGCTAAAGAACATCCCTGCAATGATTTTCCCTCTTTTCCTCTAATCGCCAGTTTTTCCTCCCTAATGGTTCTTCCCCACCATCTTAAAAACATACTGTTATATTTCTCATCTTTAAAATGAAAACAAAGACAACCTCTTCTGATCCTACTCTCCCTCCCCTCCTGATACCACTACATTTCTCTCCTTCCCTTTATAGCAAAATTGTTCCAAAAAGTTGTCTATCTTCACTGTCTCGAATTTCACTGTCTTCATTTTCTCTCAAAACATTCCAATCAGGCTTCTGCCTCCATCATTCAACTGAAATAGCTCTGGTCAAGGTTACTAATGACCTCCACATTGCTAACTTCAAAGATCAAATATCAATCCTCATTTTACTTGACCTACGAGCAGCAGTACTTGACCTCCATGACCCTACCCTCTGTTGGTTTTGCTCGGAATTCACTGGCCTCTTGTTCTCAGTCCTTTGCTATGTATTTCTCTTCTTTTATAACTCTTAGTGCCGGAGTGCCCCAGAACTCTTATTATTCTCTTCCTGTCTATTCTCATAGTTTTTGTGATATCATTTAATCTTATGACTGGATATGTCATCTTCATGCCAATGACTCCCAGACTTATATTTCTCATGTGTGTCTTTCCTCTGAATCCCCATCATATACCTGGAGACACCAACTCAGTGTCTCCATTTGGCTGCCCAACACTCATCTTAAGTTTAATGTATCCCAGACTTACCTTTTAAATCCTGCTTCTCTTTCCCAAATCAGTTCTTCTTCTGGTTTTTCCATTTTAGTAAATTCCAATTTTATCCTTTTACTTGTCCAGGTAAAAAAATCTTAAAGTTCTTCTTGATTCCTTTCTTTCTCTTGTACTCCATATCCAATCTGTCAGTAAAGGTGCCATCTGCTCTGATTACTGTATATATTCAGAATCTCACCACTTCTCACAATATCGACCCACCGTTACCCTAGTTTGAACCATCATGTCTCACCTGGATTATTTCAATCATCTCCTGACAGCTTTACCCATTTCTCCTGTCATTGTCAACACACAGCTGGCAGAATTAAATGTTTTAACTATAAGTCGTGTAATATCACACCTGTGTTCAAAATTCTTCAGTGACTTTCCATTTCACTTAAAGAAAAAGACAGAGTTCTTACAGTGACTCACAAGGCCCACATGATTTGGTGCCCTGTCAGGTCTTTGGTCTTGTCTCTTCTTGCTCTCCCCCGAGCCCTGGTCATACTACTGCTTATCCAGCACACTGTCCTCTTTCTTTTCAAGTATGCCAAAAACATATCTACCTCAATGCATTTACTGGTTTTTCTGCTAGAGACCCTCTTCTCTAAGATATCATCACAGTCACCTCCTTGCCTCCTTGAGGGCTTGACTCTAATACCCATCTTTGTAAGGCCTTTACTAAACACCGTATTTAAAGATTTTATTTTATTATTTTATAATGCTTATTAATCTACCTACTGGGTAATTAATTGTTGTTAATTTAGTTTGTTATTTGTCTCCTTCTTTTCCTCACCAAAATCAGCCCTGGTGAGGGTGGCAATTTTTGTCTTTTATCCATTGACGTATCACCGATATCTGATATGTAGTAGACCTTCATTAAACTTTTGTTAAATGAATATGTGTATAATGATCACACCAAAGGGATAGCTATTTGTGAGGATTCAGACCAAAGATCCCTAACTGGGGCTGTGAAAGCAAGTCACATAATGCATGATTCATTTGCAGAGTGCAGGATAACCTGATGATGATGATGATGAGCCCCCAAAAGATATACAATAATTCATCTTAAAATCGTTTATCTTAAAAAGTACTTTGGGAAAAGATGTTAAGGATCTGCCAGTGCTCAGATGACCAGATATTACAGAAGGAATTTATATTAATTGATTTCGTATCCACTTTCTGATCCCTGTGTTTTCCTTGGTCAATCTGGTCTTACTGAATACTCATTTTAAAAACCTATACTACTGAAAGAAAACATTTCTCACAGAAGAAACATATTTGGAAATTAGAGTCATCTCAGGTAAAATTTATACAGTCAATGGAACATATGATTAGAACAATAAGAAATATTAGAAAGGAAAACTTAAATTATAAAAAATACTACATAAAATAGAAAATTGTCCAAAAGAGGAGAAGTACATCAAGAATAGATAATCAGGAAATTCAGGCTCACAAATACAAATACATCAGAAAAAGTAAGAAAGAATATCATAGGAAAAATATGAAAACAAACTTATATGAAAGTACAAGAAAAAACTACATCATCAGAATTCTTACAAATAATATTTTTTTAACTCATAAAGATGGAGAACATTTGGTCCAGTCATTTAGTGTTAATGCTTCTTTCGTCAGCTCCTGAATCTGTGTCTTACTCTTATTAGATAATGCTCCCTGGAGAATCACCATGGAATAACCAAATCCCTAGTCAAGTAACTACCTTATTTAAAAAAGTAACGACTAGTGATTCTATCCTATTCCCTTAAATCATTTCTTTCCAATTTTACTTTTTAGTATACTGTAAATTTGATTATATTTATAGCATAGCATTTCTTTATTTTCATGTATTTAAAGCTCCAAAAGTCCCCTGACATGCTTTGCAGAGGATTAGAGTACATATTGTATAACTCTTCTGATTTTTAAATATAAGTTTTGGGAGTCTGTATTTGTAAGGATGTGCAAACTAATACAACAAACAGTCCCAAACCTCAGTAGCTTTTATTTCAAGTTCATGTCATAATCCAATGAGGGTAATCAGGAAGTTGGAGGAGATCATCACATAGTCATCCGGAGATCTAATCTTCTTTCATGTGGGTTTTGTTGTGTTTTGGTTTTTAATCTTCAGTAGCCTCAGAACATTCTACTGGATATATTTGCATCTGGCCAGCATGCAAGGACCAAGAGAGCTTAGAGGTTTCAGGAGCCAGACTTGGGAGGGTTGAATGTCATTTCTACCCATATTGGCCATAACTCAGTCAAGAGCTTTTCTAAACAAGGGGGCTTGGGAAATGTATTCTTGCTGTATCTTTAGAATAAAATAGAATTTGTTGAACATATAGCATTATTTTTATTCCAGTGTCTGATTTAGCTTTTTCTCATTTTCCTTATACTTACGATGTTCAGCTCAATGAGATGAAGTACAGTTGTTCTAAAAAAAGGCATTTCGTCTTTTAATTTGCTGTCTTTATAGCTAGTGATCCAAAAGAGTCCTAGACATTTGATAGATTTATTTTGAGTGTTCCTGACCATACATATTCATTTGCCTCAATTTTGAAGATGCTAAGTTTGAACATTGGAAAACACTCCTCTTTTCCACATCTTATTTTGTAAATGTGAACCTTCATTGTTTTTTGTTGTTGTTGTTGTTGTTGTTGTTGTATCCAAGAATGTTATGATCAGTTTTTGCATTATGTTCTGGGATCTGGCAACCCTGACAGATATTCAATTAACCTCAGTAGGTGATTATTACTCACAGTCATCTTGTCAAATTTAAGAGGATACACAGCTTCTTTTTAACATTTTGTATTTCACCAGCACTGTATAGATGGGCCTTTTTATGAAAGCATGTCAGTGATATTTTTAATATTTATTGGCAGAAAACAACAAAGGACATTTTAAAGTTCCCTGATTCAGTCACTCTTGTGCTTAACAACCTTTAGCACTTTCCTATTACCTTCAAAATAAAGTCCAGAGTCACTGTGGCTTTCAAAGCTGTGGACTTCACTTACCTCTTCATCCTTATTTCTTATTTGTCCACCTTATCAATCTAAACTAGATTTTCATTCATCAGACAGGAAGGAAACGTTTGCTTCTGATGTGTCATCTATCTGAAATATCCC
Organism: Cryptoprocta ferox; assembly: GCA_028646485.1. Taxonomy (NCBI): domain Eukaryota; kingdom Metazoa; phylum Chordata; class Mammalia; order Carnivora; family Eupleridae; genus Cryptoprocta; species Cryptoprocta ferox. The sequence continues at coordinate 65,879,037 of CM053571.1, forward strand.
TCATTCCCTTTTCTACCCTTTAAAAACTAACTTAATTATCTTAATGCCCAGGACAAACACTCTGTCCTCCAAGAAAATTCCACTGGTATCCCAGTTAATCTATTGCCTATGTCCTCTGTGTTCTTCTAGTACTTTGAATAATTTCTCTCTAGTAGAACTGATTACATTTTGCTTTGCCAAGTTGTTTTCATGGGTATACACACATGTCTATGTGACTAGACTACATCTTCCTTTAGGGCACATGTCCGTGGAAATCTATATCATTGTAGCTTTTACTACTCCTGTGTATACCTTGGTCATAGAGTGTTTTTAAGATAGTTCATTTTGATTAAAAATTTAAATTATACTAATTTCTATCATTTATTAACAAAGGGCACTTAACTAAGAGATGAAGATGTTAAAAATCTCCTGTTAGCTTATTTAAGGAAGCCTATAGAGCTAACCTCAGCTGGATATTTTGAACTAAAATATACATTTTCTTCTTTTTTTAAACTTTGCTGTGTATTTCATATTAGCTTACACTAGCATATATTTTAGCAAACATCAAGAATTGCTTAGTTGGATGATTTTTGTGAAGTGGCACAACTTTTAGCCTTTAAAAAATGAGACTTTTTTTTTGCTTTCTGATTCAGACAAACTAAGGCCTTCCCTGATAGCCTCTCTCCCTATCTCACTGAATAGTAATTACTCTTAGCTACTTTGACCTAAATGGAAATCCCAGACTCTTGCTTTTTTCTTTCTTTATAACATATTAAATGCTTTATTTTCTCTAATTTAAATAATCAGACTATAGTATTAAAAAAAATTTAACAAAATATTTTCTATTTATAGATGTACCTGTTTTATTAATTGCTAAATTCAGTGTTTACCAGTGTAGTTATGTTCCCTGATAACATAACCCAGTTGTTTACTCCATCTGTGTTGGTGGTATCATGCCACCTAAGAAAGATCGAACGACTCCTTTAAGGCTGTGACTCTCACCGTGGAAGGGTGTGCCCTGAAGTGCTGGTATTGGCATGAAATTAATGGTGGGGAGTGATATATGATTTCATACTACAAGCTATAGGAAATAACTAGCTAAAAGTTCTTATAAAAAGGCACTTGTCCTACTCTACCAACCCTCTTCACAGTTTCTTTGAATTATAAAAATATAGCAAGCTGTGTCACCAGTTAAATGAAAATTCAGTATGCAATACATTCAGTTTCTACTTCTACATCATGTTATCATGCTATCTTAGAAACCAGAATGTAACTGAGATTTAATTTTTTTAAATCTAAACTTTTTGTATAAAGAAGAACTTAGATAAACACTTATTTTATTTGTATGCACTAAATGATTTTAAATGAATAGGGTTTATAAGTTATGCTATATTAATTATCATCAGATTTCCAATTAAAAATCGCACACTCAGGTGAATACCTCAGATGTCAAATTTTGAAGTTTTACAGAAATGGCAGTAATGGAAATATTGATGCTAGAAAATCAGGTTAAGTAAGTATATTCTATTAGAGTCTCATGAATCTATGTCATAAATTCAAGGCAAAATGTCAGCAAAGTGAAATTAACAAGTTTAGAAATCAGTACTTTCTTCATTACTTTAGGGGGGACAGAATTTATCTCTTTGCTATAGAAAAGTACAAATAAAAAATAATCCACAAAATGTGAAAAATCACCTGTCTGCTTAGCTTTAGAAGATGGCTTAAATAGAAAAGTCTTATGTATTTTTGTTGTTATTAAAACTGATTAAAGACAAAACTCTAAGTTTGAACATAGAGAAATACGAAAAGAAACTTTAAGTCACAGAATGTTTTACCATTCCAAAGCATAGCGTTGGGAACCCATCTCAGGAAGATTGATACAGTATGAATCCTCTTTTTTACTGAGGGGCCAAAAGGAGCATATGGTGAACATGCAGGGTCTGGTGGTTTAGATAGCTTTCTCCTCTGCCCTTATTCTATTGTATATAAATCTCTGTTCCTGCTCTTATGCTGTATTGTAATGACTTGGTCACTAGCTCAGTTTTCTAACTCTGTATTCTCAGAACCTAGCACAACACTTTCCATAAAGTAAATTCTCAATAAATTATTTGAAAAAATATATGAATACACAAAAGAAAAAAGATACTCAAGTAAAGAGAAAAAGACAAAAAGATAAAATTTCTTTGATTATTAAAGTATTTTGTGATAATTTAACAGTGTTTTGTGCCATTTTTCTTATGTATCCTTACTCCCACATATCTGCCCTCATTTACTTCACCTTTGAGTTCCTTCTACTGCCATATGGTCTGAGTTCCATCCCCCATCTCCTACTCAGTCTTTTTCCCTTTCCTACTCTCCTGTTCCCATCTCTCAACTCCACTCTGTGACTTCTTATGGGTAGGAAAATAGACATAAACCTTACTCGTTCATTATGTCAGCAAATATATTGAAATCTGCACTGGGTCAGGTAGTAAACTAAGTGTTGGAACTTCATAGGTAAACAGGAATTACTGTACTCAAGGAAGATACATTCTAGGTAGTGAGAAGATAGACAAATAAATAACTTTATAATAATGATATGGTCTGTATTGCAACAGAGGTGAATACTGAGTGCTAGGAATTTGAAGAATATTTATAATAGAGACATGGGAGCATCCAACCCTAGCTCTCCCTGTGTGTGTGTGTGTGTGTGTGTGTGTGTGTATGTGTGTGTGTATAAGGGAGGTGATAATCATGTGAGTCTTGAAAGACCAATGGAAGTTCATCAGGCTGTTTATGGGGTGAGAGTGAGAGTGCAAAGTGAGAGGTGAAAAGCAATTCCAGATAAAGAAAGGTCATAATACAGGCACTTTAATTACTTTTATACAGTCGTCCCAATTTGGCTGCTTTCTTCATTTGTTTCTGCCCTCCCTCCCATTCTATCTCACTCACCTACTCCTTTATTCCTTTTCTTTATCTGCTTCCAGAGCTCAGAGCTTAATAGTTCCTAGAAGGAGGCATTTATACTACCAAAGTGAGGGGTCATTTTTCACTTTGCTACTTAATGAGTCTGAAAATGTTATTTTATATTTTTTCCTAAAGATATGAGACATTTTTGTGGCTCTACTCTGTAAACTACTGTAGAAAAATTCCGTTCAGTGAATATTTATTGAACACCTGCAATGTTCCTGGCATTTGGGATTTCATGATAAAAGAAGGTAGACATGGCCTCTGTCCCTATGGTGGTTACATTATAGAAGGGAACATAGACACTAAACAGTTATAGAGATGACACGTTATCATAGGAAGAGTATAGAGTGTGAAAGGGGAGAGAACACAAGGTATTTATATATGACCAAAGTTTAGAGAATGAGGGGGAAAGTGGCATGAGACAAGACTGGAGAGCTGAGTGAGAGATGGATTTGTGGAGTTTTGTAGATCAAGGCCACTCTAAGTGTAGTGCCAGTTCTAAACTGTTTATAATGGGTCTACATGAGGTAAATAAAGAGCAAATGTCTAGCAACACTTATGGCACTTTATTACCACAATATCTAAGCTTGTGACCACTGTCGGCCAATGTGGTTTACACCTTAAGTTTTTTGTGGAAGTATCTTCTAATGGTACAGGTGCAATAATAGACAAGTGTTCTGGAATAAATACCCAGAGTGAGAAGCTTGTAATTTAATACCTTCACATAATTTCTCCTTCATTGAGAAAGATTTGTTATGAGAAAAATGTCAGCTGAACTAGACAGTGTGCTTAGTGCCACAGTAAGCATTTTGAGTTATGTTAAGGTGGTGGTGTTTAATTCTATGGCATTATTCTCTTATTAGGTGATGAGGTAAATGGTATGAAAACTGATCATAAGAAACCGTTTTTGCATGTTGACTTATGATGATTATAGAGGGAAAAAGTTCTGTTGAGCATGTTTGAACCAGGAAAGGATCTCTAAGTCTTTGTGCAAGATAAGAAAGCATTTTAATCCCAACATTTTATTAAAAATTTTTTTTAAATTTTTTTTTTTTTTGAGAGAGAGAGAGAGAGAGAGAGAGCGCACAAAGAGGGGAGGGGCAGAGAGAGAGAAAGGAAGACACAGAATCTGAAGCAGGCTCTGAGCTGTCAGCATGGAGCCTGATGGGGGGCTCCAACTCACAGACCACGAGATCATGATCTGAGCTGGTCGGACACTTAATGGACTGAGTCACCAAGGCACCCCTTTATTTTATTTTTTAAAATGTTTATTAATTTATTTTGAGAGAGAGAGAGAGAGAGAGAGAGAGAGAGAGAGAATACCAAGTAGAGCCCAACGTGGGGCTTCATCTCATGAACCGTGAGATCATGACCTGAGCCGAAACCAAGAGTTGGAAGCTTAACCAACCAACCAGCCATCCAGGCGCCTGGTTTAATCTCAACATGTTAAAATTTGAATTGGACAGCATAAATTTGTTCATATGTCTGACGTCGTTGGTATTTTCAGTGACCTAAATACATCCACGCAAGGAAGAAATGCAAAATTCCATCCATGCAAGGAAGAAATGAAAAATTTTGATAGTAGGTAAAACTGAAGTGTAAAATTGAGAGTTAGAAGCTTAGAGGAATAGTGTCAATAAATTTTTATGACATATTACATAATTTAAGAGAAAGTATCAGTGAGATAATTAATGACCTTGGCATTGTACATCTGTGAGTGCCTTACAAATTTGATGAAATATTTGGAATTTTTTTGTATCAAAAAAAGACACAAGCATATAAAAATAGTGGATCCAGCATTCCTTTTAATTTTGAAAGATAATATAAATTTAACCATGACTTTACACGATAAATTATTGCAGCTGTTTACTGATAAAATACTAAAGATGGATTTTGAAAATACAGCATTACTTCCCTCACTTTTGATAAAAATTAAAAACAAATGTCCTGAGCTTACTGTAATTCATTTTCTTCCATTCTTATCAATTTACTTTGTGAAACTGATTTCTTTATTATAAAGGTTAATAAAACAAAACATAATGTATATTATCCCCTGAGAATAGCATTGTCATCAACCCAACCTAGATAATTAACAAGCAGAAAAGGGGCTCAACTATTGATATACACAGTGTTCATTCAAAGTGTGAGTAAATCAATTTAATATAGGGAAATGCTATTTCCTTTATAACTTTTTATTTTTTATGATTGTGAATGACAAAACTTATGAGCACAATAAACAATTCTCCATTTTAATCTCCTACCTACATATTTCAATAACCAATATATGTGGTTCCTGTAATTTTTTCCTGTTATATTTGTTCTGATTAGATTTATTGAAATGCAATTTTAGGTCTGTTGAGTTTGTATATCTTTTAAAACATAGTTTTCTATGGTTAGATTTATTCCTAGGTATTTTATGGTTTTTTGTGCAATTGTGAATGGGATCAGTTTCTTGATTTCTCTTTCTGTTGCTTCATTATTGGTGTATAAAAATGCAACCGATTTCTGTACGTTGATTTTCTACCCTG
>CM053571.1:65884992-65930359 GCA_028646485.1 Cryptoprocta ferox
AAAAAAAAACACATAGTTTTCTAGAAGTTCATTTCATTATACTTTACAAAGATAAAATTTAAAATCTTTAACTTGTTGATTCACAATGGATTAGGGATTAAAAATTAGTCTGTCACTTCAGTAAAACTGGAAAAAATCAACCTGTCACCATGCTTTGAGAAACACTTCTGTTGGCAGGTTTAGGATTATGGATATAGTCCTAAAGGCAGGAAAAACATTTGAAAGTTCCATGATAGCTGTTACTCTCATTTAGGATGCTATGTAGACATTTACAGTTAGGGTGCTTGGGGGACCCCAGCTGTTAGACTTGCTTAGATGCTGGAAACAGGAGCACAGCTCATCTCAGATCCTATAGCCAGCTTGCCTTAAGATAGTATAGATGCCTCTTCTGTAATCACCCCTCATGTGCAACCTCTGCCCGCTCTGAGCCGTAAAGAAGTATCAGTCAGATCCCAGAAACACCTGATTTAACTATGTTAAAATAATGTTAATAATTGTCATTTAAGGGAAGCTGACCTCTCATGCTAAATTATTATTAGCAAATCATAATTATATGAGTATGTATATTACTGAGTATGTGAAGGGTTGTTTTGGCTATGTTTTATTTAGAATAATAGCCTTCTGGAGCTGTGAAGGACTTGGTATTTTTAACCTAACTTCTGATGGAAAAAAGTCATGAAAAAACTGAGTCTCACTGGGGTTTGATAGAAAGGACTGATGAAGAGTTTGGGAATTAGATTAGATTGTTAGATTTAAGAATTAGAATAGGATTGTTAAGATACAAAGCCCAGTTGTACCCCTTACCTAATGTTGACCTTAGCTAAGTTACTAAATTTCTCTGTGCATTGCTTTCTTCAAATTGTATTATATTATATTTATTTATTTAATTTTTTAAAACATTTTTAAGTTGGTTTATTTATTTTGAAGAAGGAAAGCATGTGCGCAAGCAGGGCAGGGGCAGAGAGAGAGGTAGAGAGAGAATCCCAAGTATGTTCCATGCCATCAGTGCAGAGCCTAATGTGGGGCTCCATCCCATGAACAGTGAGATTATGACCTAAGCTGAGATCAAGAGTTGGACATTTAACTGACTGTACCATGCAGGCAGCCCTCAAATTAGATTGTTAAGATTTAATTTTTTAATGTTTATTCATTTTTGAGAGAGAGAGAGAGAGAGAGAGAGAGAGAGAATGCTTGTGCAAGTGGGGGGCGGCAGAGAGAGAGGGAGACACAGAATCTGAAACAGGCTCCAGGTCTGAGCTGTCAGCACAGAGCCCACGTGGGGTTCAAATCCATGAACTGTGAGATCATGACCTGAACCAAAGTTGGATGCTTAACTGACTGAGCCACCTAGACCCCCTAGATTGTTAAGATTTAAAGCCCAATTGTGCCCCTTACCTAATATTGACCTTAGGTAAGTTACTAAATTTCTCTTTACTTTGATTTCTTCCTCTGCATTAGTTTGATGATGATAATAATAATGGTCTTTACCTTAAAGGTGTCTTGTAATGATTGAATGAAATAATTCATGAAAGCTGGTAGGCGTTTTGTATGTATTAGATATTTTTAGGACTATGATGAAGATGGTGGTGGTGATGGAGATCCATTGACTTGTCCAACTGACAAGTGGTGGAATTGGCAGTAGAAACCTGGAGTGTGATCTGTCAGTCTGGTGATGTTTTACTCTCCACTCTAGTTATCCACTAAACTGTTCACTCATGCACCTTTCCATGCTGATTTCTTTCTTCAAGTGCTCACATCCTCGAAAAAAATTAAATCCTACTCCGAAGCACACCCATGTTCTCTCAGCTGGGTGACAACCTCACCAGTTTGCCAGATGCCTTACCCTGTGTCGAACAATTACCAGGGGTTAGAAGGAAAACTGCAGCATCGTGAACATGCTATTGGAATAAGCTCATTCCATTTCTGAAAGATATTTGAAAACAAGTCTTCAGTCTTTAATTATAGTGTACTCTGCCAATATATTCATTAAATCTATATCTATATATATTTAATGAATATCTCTCTCTCTATATATATATATATATATATTTAATGAATATATTATTCTGAGGTTCTCTCAAGGCAGGATTATGGAATCACAATATAAGAAATTGAATAAAAAAGAGGGAGAGGAAATTCCATTTCAATTTTTTCAAAGAAATATGCATTGAACCCCAAACTTACTGTCTGGCATTATGCTGGGCTCTGAGTGCACAGTTATAAATAAAATAGACACAAGCCTTGCTCTTGCAGAGCTTTTAGTCTAGTGGGAAAGGTAGAAAATGCTTTTACTGTACAGAATCCTGATCACAGGAGAAAAAAAATCATGGAAATAAAAACCATTTATTTAATTAGAAATAAGAAATTTTATAAGTAGATAAATAAATTTATAAATAAAGTAAAAATTTTTTTGTGGTAACACATAACCACTTAAAAAATTAAGGGGAGCCTGGTGGCTAATTTTGTTATATGTCCAGCTCTTGATCTCACCTCAGGTCTTGATCTCAGGATCGTGAGTTCAAGGTCCACGTTGGGCTCTGTGCTGGACATGGAACCTACTTAAAAAAATTAGAATTAATAAAATTTAATAATTAAGAATAACTAACAAAATAAAATAACAATAATAATAATATAAAAGACTTTGGCTCTTAAGGGACATGATCCTGATGAACCTGAATTCCATCAGTGACAATGGCTGAGTTGAGAATAGAGGACTCATTACCAGGATGTCCTGCAGAAAGAATGCATATTGCATATAGATCACATTTTCTAGCAACTTTTGAAAGAGACCACTATAGTAGAGTGGCTGAGACAATCAACTCTGGCATCATGCTACCTATGTTTGAATCCCAGTTCTCTCATTATCACCTATATGACCCTTGTGAAGATATTTAACTTCTCTGTGCCCCACTTTCCTCTTCTGTAATGTGGGTACCTCATAGGACAAATATGAGAATTAGTGAGTTGATTCTCTTACAACAATGTCTGACACATACGAAACACTCAATAACCATAGTTATGTTTTCATCAGGGGAAAATGAGGTCTTAAATTGAATATGAGGTACAGAAAATAAAATTACTATTTTGAACACCTGGGTTTTGTCAATTAAAATAACATATCATCTTCAGAATGAAATAGGATGCAACAGTAGTCAAGCCAAAGGAAAAAAAAATTGATGTGTGGATAAAGAGAATAAATAGAAAAGCAAAAAGTTGAAAAATATACCTGAAATGTTGGCAAAATAATTGTCAGTCACAGTGATACAGTTTGCTGTGTGTGAGGGAGGAAACTAAAGACAATGGAAAAAAATATGAAATGAAAAAAGAATGTCTGTGCTTTATCCTAAGTTGGAGGTATTCTGAGGCATATTCTTGTGTACAATCAATAACAACCTAAAGTACTGGGATAAATAACAAGCGAAAATAAATTGTCAATTTCTTTTGGTTGCTAAAAAAATTATGTTACAAAACTGCTGCGAATTTTACACAGGAGGTTTTGCTCAGAAACTTAAGATCTCCGTAAAAAATCATTTGTTGAACCCATTTTGAATGTATAGTAGTGACCTAGAGATAAAAGAAGCAGGCTTTTGTTATATCTTAGCAACTAGGAAGAATGCTCTGTAGAAGTTAACGAGGAGATTTTGCACACCCTAGAGGATTTTGTCCTCTTGATCAATAGCTTGCATAATTTCACTATAGCAAATTCTAATAATAGCTACCATGCTTACTATATGCCAGACACCTGGCATACATAGTAGGTGTGTTTTTATCCATTATTCTTGTTTTCAGCAAATATTTCCTGACACCTACAAAGTGTCAAACACTGTTGTATTAAGAATAAAGCAGTAAATAAACCTGTAAAAATGGAGCTTAGATCATGGAGTGGGGGGGGGCATTGGCAATAAACAAGTAAATATATCATAAATATAAATTAAGGGAGGGGGTTAGGAAGTGCTGGGTATGTATGTTGGGGGATGTTGCAGTTGGAAATAGGATTGTTTGGAAAGACCTCACCGAGAAGGTGACGTTGGAAAGAAGTAAAGCAGCTGTGTGGGAGAAGAGCCTTCCAGACAGAGGAAACTGGGCATGTGATGTTCCTGAGGCAGGAACGTGCTGGGCTGGTTTGAGGAACACCCACAATGTGCTGGAGAGAGTGACTGGGGAGATAGTGAGAGATTTGGTCAGAGGGATATAGGTTGGCCCTAGGTAACATTTCACGTAGCTGTTCATGAAAGTCCAAGGGGATGGCGTATCCTTTTCTCAGAAGATCTAGTGGCAGTAGTTATATTTTTAGATTGGTCTGTGGCTGTTCAAAAGGACTCTTTTGCCCCAGTGTGCTTGTACCCTAGTTGAGATTTGCTCACCTGAGGCACAGAGCCTGGTGCTCATCACAGAGGTGGACCTCTACAAATACCAGTTGAGTAAATGAATAAATTCAGAGAATGAATCTTATGAGCTAGCTCTGAAATTAATTAGTTGTGTGATTTTGAACAAATTACGTGACTTGTCTTTGTCATGGTGTGCAAAATGAGAACTTCTCCAGCTTTCTTCTCCTGTGATTGTAAGTGACGGCCAGTCTTCCCAGCAAGTCCCTTACTTAGTGCTGCAAATGTTAAGAGTCAGCCTGCACGGGGAAAGAATGATGGCCCCAGCACCCCCTCACCACACACACATTTTGTTTCCTGCTCACTCAGCAGCTCTGTCATTCGGTTTGCATTCTCAGCTCCAGCCTTTGGCCAAGATAGTAAAGCTGGAAATAGAGGCTGGCCCTGGCAGGGTGACAGAACTCTTGAGGCATTTCTTCCTGTCAGAGTATTTGATGATATGTGTGCACAGACACTTTGGCTGAGCTCACGCTGATTCTGGGTCCCTGCCAGACTCTTGAGATACTAATATAAACTTATCTTTGTTCTCAAGCCATGGATTTGGGAAACGTGGTCTGGACTTTCCATCTAGCAACTACATGTTCATCGAAAAGAAGATTCTAATGTCAATAGCTAAGCACTAGCAAGAATTATGTGATGAGTCAGGAAAGATTTTGAGTTATTGTGTCTTGAGATCTGAACTTAATAGATTTTCTTTAACGTGTGGCCTATGTATAGCCTTTGAAAAAAGAGAATGATTTCTGATGATAGCCATGGCAGAATCAAATAAAAATATTCCTTTGAAAATGGAATTTTTAAGGATGTCTATATTTACCATTTCTGGAGGTGGTTTACAGGGTGAAGGGAGAAATCTGATATAAGTAAAACTGGTTTCTGGGTGTCACTAAGAATATGCTAGCCTTTAGCCCTTCTAAGGAAGGTTACTTTGTCTCTTAATGCTGGACAAAGCTCTGTCTTTTAATAGAAAACCTTAAGTAAGGCCAGAAGTCAACAGACTGGATGGGTCCATGTGGATGCTTCATTCTGTTTAGATGAACAGTAAGTATTACAGTGTTTTGGCAAAAGCAGCCAGTGCTCACTCTGCTTGTCCATTAGCAGTTAAAAATAAGGGCTGTGTGGTGGGATAAGTTTTTAAACCGTGACTCATAGCTCTTGGAGACTGATAACATTTAATAAGGCAGTAAGTCAGTGCTGTGCTTAGAACACTATATACATATTTTAACCAAAAAGGCTCACAAGAGTTCGTTAACCATAATCACATTTCCAGTTCTCCTTTCCTTGCTTATTCCTATGGACTAATTTTAATTAGTATTATTTTGCATTATGGTAACTGAATCACTAAGGATATGACAGAAACAGGCCAACCCTGATGTGGCATAGTTTAATATGACAACAGGAAGAACTCGCATTTATATACTGCGTAGCAATTTTTTCAGTGGACTTGACCCTCCTCAGCCCTGAAGATAGATAAGCTCTAGTTATGTTATCCCGATAATAGGTGCGGGGAGGTTGTGTTTGGCTCAGGAAAGAGGTGGGACAAGGCCTTGACCCAGAGCTCCTGAGCAAGTTCCAAGCTTGTATCTTTCACCATGCTCTCTAGACCTGTTTGAAACAACATTTGTCTTATTTTTCTTAGAAAGTTTCAGCTGAGGTGTGTGAGTAGTTCAAAGTGTGTAGAAAATATAAAGAATGTTGGCTGAAAGCTAACCTCCTCTCATGTCCCCAGTGGGCATCTCTTTTACCTTTCACTGTCACAAGTGAGCAAGAGTGTGGAAGGAAAAGCATCTTTGTTATAAAAATTCTATTTTCCCCACTTACCATTCGTTTTTCATATCATTCTCCCTTTGAGATACTGACTCTTTATTCTAATCTTTTTGCTTTTACACTTTTTCTTTTTGCTATTTCATGTTATCCATCTCCTTTTTCTCTTGGTACCGTGCTTAGTCCAATTCTACTTCCAGAATCATTTTATTATTTTCTGCGGTCCTATTGTTTCAACAAAACCTCATCAATAGTCTTGAAGTGTTAGGCCCTTTCAAGTTCCATGTGGAGTAAGGGAGATGTCTGAGTGTGTGGTTGGCTAAACAAATCTGAACCACTCTGCCTTGAACCCTGGAATAGAAAGGCTTTAGAAAAATCTGATGACTTTCTTAATGTTTATTTATTTTTGAGAGGGAGAGACAGAGCACAAGCAGGGGAGAGGCAGAGAGAAAGAGAGACACAGAATCTGAAGCAGGCTCCAGGCTCTGAGCTGTCAGCACAGAGCCTGATGTGGGACTCGAACCAATGAACCACGAGATCATTATTTGAGCCGAAGTCAGACGCTTAATCCACTGAGCCACCCAGGCACCCTTTCTGATGATTGTAAATGTAAAATGAAGGGAACAGGAAAAGAGTACAGGATCACTCTGTCATCATCCCAGGCTTTGTGACAGTCGATGTGTGGAAGAAGCATATTGTTGCCTGCTTTCATAGTTCATTGTGCTTCATTGCTAAGTAGTGTTCCATTGTATGAATTTATCCATTTATCAGTCCATAGACATTTGCGCTGTTTCTACATTTGGTTAAAATGAATAAAACTACTATAAACATTCAGAGATGGGTCTTTTGAGGAAATCTGATTTTATTTCTCTAGAATAAATACCTAGGAGTGAGTATTTCACTTTATAAGAAGTTTCTAAACAGGTGTCCAAAAGGCTTGTACCATTCTGATTCCCTCCAGCAAAGAATCAGAGCTCATGTCAGTTTGCATCTTATTGGCACTTGAAACTGACAGCCCTTTTAACTTTAGCCATGCTGATAATTCTATATCTCACTGTGATTTTAATTTGGGTTTTCTTAATGAGTACTGATGTGGGGAACTTTTCATGTACTTGCCATCTATATATCTCTTTTTGTAAAGTGTCTATTTAAATATTTTGCTTCTTTTCCTTTTTAATTGAATTTTTTGTCTTACTGAAATATAAGAGTTCTTTATATAATTTAAATAGAAGTCCTTTATTAGATATATGTTCAAGTATCATTGTTAAAAAAATTATCATTTATCTGTGTGCCTGGCTGGCTCAGTTGAAAGAGCATGCGACTCTTGATCTCAGGGTTGTGAGTTTGAGCCCCATGTTGGGTATAGAGATTACTTAAATAAATAAAACTTTAAAAATTATCATTTATATCTAGATGAGTAGATAAAGAAGATATGATATATATTATAATGGGATATTACTCAGCCATAAAAAAGAATGAAATTTTGCCATTTGCAACAACGTGGATGGGTCTAGGGAGTATAATGTTAAGTAAAACAAGTCAGTCAGAGAAAGACAAATACCATATGATTTCTTTCATATGTGGAATTTAAGAAACAAATACAAATGAAGAGAAAAAGAAACAAGCCAAAAAACAGACTCTTTACTACAGAGAACAAACTGATGGTTGCCAGAGGGACGCCTGGGTGGCTCAGTTGGTTGAGTGTCTGACTCTTGATTTCGACTCAGGTCATCATCCCAGGGTTGTGGGATTGAGCCCCACTTTGAGCTCTGTGCTGAGTGTGGAGCTGCTTAAGATTCTCTCTCTCCCTCTGCCCTACTCCCCTGCTTGTGTGTGTGCTCTGTCTCTAAAAATAAAACAATTTCCCCCGCAAACGGCCCCAAAATCCTTATGGTTACCAGAGGGGAGGTGGGTGATGTAATGAGTGAAATAGGTGAAGGGGATTAAGAGTACACTTGTTATGATGAGTACTCAGTAATGCATAGAATTGCTGAATCACTATATCGTATGCTTGAAACTAATATAACACTGTATGTTAATTATACTGGAATTAAAATTTAAAAAATTATCAATTATCTGTTGAAATATCCATGCCTTCATAAAAAATCAAGTAAGCATATATGTGAGTCTATTCCTCTACTCTTTAGTTTATTCCATTAATTTATATGTCTGTCCTCATCATAATATCATAGTGTTGATCTATAGCTTTATAGAAGCTTTCTTTAATGTTTATTTATTATTCAAAGAGAGGGAGAGAGAGAGAGAGAGAGAGAGAGAGAGAGAGAGAGAGAGAGAACAGGGAAGGGGAAGAGACAGAGGGAGACACAGAATCTGAAATAGGCTCCAGGCTCTGAGCTGTCAGCTCTGATGCTGAACTGATTGAGCCACTCAGGTGCTGCTAATTTTTCTCTCTTTCAATTATTTTTGGCTTTTCTATTTTCTTTGCTTTTTCATATATATTTTAGAATCGGCTTATAAATTGCTACCAAGTAACCTACTGGGATTTTGACTGGAATTGTCTTAAATCTGTAGATCTATATGAGTAGATCTACATTACTGATACCTTAACATGAAATCTTCTTGTCAATGAGCATGGTAAATCTTTTCATCCATTTAGGTCTTCCTTGTGAATTGATCCTTTTATTGTTATGTAATGTACCTCTTTTTTTCCTTGGTAATTTTCTTTGCTCTAAAGTTTATTTTTTTGACATTAATATAACCACTTGAACTTTCTTTTAATTCATGATTGCATAATATATTTTTTCTTAATCCTTTTACCTTAAATTTACCACATTATATTTTAAATTAATTTTGTAACAGCATATATACTTGGGTTATATTTTTTCAAGTTTATTCTGACAACCTTGGTCTTTTAATTATTGTGTTTAGGCCAATTATGTTTATTGCCATTATTGATATGTTTGGATTTTGGTCTACAATTTTGTTATTTCTTTTGTCTCTATTCCTTCTACTTCTCTTACCCCTTTCCTGCCTTCTTTCAAGTTATTGAAATTTTTTTAGTATTCCACTTTATCTATTGTATCTTTTAACTATATCTTTGTATAACTTTTTAAATTAGTGTTCTAGAGAATAAAATATACATACTTAACTTTTTACTGTCTACTTAGAGTTCGTATGTTACCACTTCAATTAGAATATGAAACTTTACCACCATATTGGTTCCTTTATCCTCATCTCTTTATGTTGTGATTGTTTCATGGGTTAAATATATAGACTTTGAAACCTCTTTAGACAATTTTATTTTACTTTATTAAATTAATTAATTTATATTTTTTAATGTTTATTTTTGAGAGAGAGAGAGAGAGAGAGAGAGACAGAGCATGAGCAGGGGAGGGGCAGAGAGATAGGGAGACACAGAATCTGGAGCAGGCTCCAGGCTCTGACCTGTCAGCACAGAGACAGACACAGATCATGACCTGAGTCGAAGTTGGACACTTAATGAACTGAGCTTCCCAGCTGCCCCACCTTTAGACAATTTCAAAATAATTATTGAAGTCATTATGATAACCAGAAGAATGTCTCTTTAAAGATGTACACACCCTAATCCCAGAACCTGTGAATATGTTCCCTGACATGAAAAAGAACTTTATATAAATGATTAAGGGTAAGGGCCCTCAGGTGGAGGAATTATTCCTAGATTATCGAGATGACCCTGATGTCATCATATTAGTGCTTAAAAGCTGAGGACCTTTTCAAATTGTAGTCAGAGAAACAGAGGATGCACTGTTAGACGGATTTAGGCTGCTGTTGCTGGCTTTGAAGATGGAAGGGGGTAATGAGCGAATGCAGACTCTTTCTAGAAGTTGAAAGAGGTTTTCCTAGAGACTTCAGAAAGGAATACTACCTTATCAACACTTTGAGCTTAGCCTGATGAGACCAGTGTCAGGTTTATGACCTACAGAACTGTAAGATCATAAATTTATATTATTTTAAGCTGCTAAATTTGTGGTAATTTGTTATACCAGCAACAGAAAACTAATACAACCATCAAACATATTTTACAAGACTCAAGAGAAGAATAGTCTATTATGTTTCCCTAGATATTTACCGTATCTGTTGCCATTTCTTGATTCCTGATATGCTAGTTGTCTTTCAGTTATCATTTCCCTTCTGTTTTGAAGAACTTCCCATAGTACTTGTTTCAAAGTGGGTCTGCTGACAACCAGTTGTTATAGATTTTCTTCATCTGAGAATGTTTTTTTCCTTCATCTTTATTCCCGAAGGATATTTTCACCAGATACAGAATTCTGGGATGACAGTATTCTTTGAGCACTTTAAAAATGTTGTTCCCCTCCAACTAGACTTTGTAATTCTGATGAGAAGTCTGTATTCATTTAAATTGTTGCTTCCGTATATAAATAATGTGTCATTTTTCTCTGATTGCTTTCAATATTTTTTTCTTTGTGAGAGTTTTCTTTTTTTTTTATTGTTTTCAGCAGTTTAATTATGATATAGTTGGTCATGGATTCCTTTGAGTTTATCCTCTTTGGGATTTACTGAGCTCCTGAATCCACAAGTTTATGTCTTTTGACAAATTCAAGTAGTCTTAGACCATTATTTCTTGAAATACTTATTTTGGTACTGAACTCTTCTTTCTTGGGATTCTGATGAAATAAGGTCCTTTTGATTTCATTTCACAAATTTCTGCTACTCTATTATTTAAAAAAGTGTTTTCCCTGGGTTGCTCAGATTTGATAATTTCAATTGACCTAACAAGCTCACTCTTTCCTCTGTCATCTCTAGTACTGAGCTCATTTTAGTGAGTTTTAAATTTTTGGTTATAAGCCTTTCAGGTCTAAAATCTCTACTTTTATTTATTTGCTGCCACTTTCTGTCTTCTTGTTTCTTTCAAGAGTATTTGCCTTTATTTTTTTGGAGTATTTTTATAATAGCTCTTTAATGTCTTTTTTAAAAAAATAATTCCAATGTCTGTGTCATCTTGGCATTAGTGTTTGTTGATTATATTTTTCTCATGTGAGTTGAAATTTCCCTGGTTTTTCATATGCCAAATAATTTAAGATCATATCCTGAATATTTTAATTTTTTTAAGTTTCTTTATTTATTTTGAGAGAGAGAGTGAGAGAATCAGAGAGATAGAGAGCAAGAGAGAGAATTCCAAGTAGGCTCCTCAAGGTCAGCAGAGAGCCTGATGTGGGGCTCAACCTCACAAACCGTGAGATTATGACCTGAGCTGAGATCAAGAGTCAGACGCTTCACCAACTGAGCCACCCAGGTACCCCCTGAATATTTTAATATTGTGTTATGAGACTCTGAGTTTTGTTAAGTACTATAGAGAATGTCTTTTTTTTTTTTAAGCAGGCAAATGCCTCAATTGGATTTAGATTGCAAATTTTGACTAGCCTTTTATAGGCAGTCTGTGACTTGGGTGGTGGTTTATTCTTAGAAGTACTCATTGCCAGTATGGTAGTACTTCAAACTCTGGTCTTCTTTCTCAGTTTGCCTGCTGCTATTTAATTTTATGAGTCTTCAAATACTACATGCATTCTGTCCAGATTCAATAGTGTTCAATGGGAGAGAGAGGGTGGAATGTGCTTATTCCAATCTTACCCAGAATTAGAATCTCATATCCTTTAACTTTTGAAAGATTTTTACTTGTTGCTTAAATATTTCCCACAACACTGTCTGCTTCCATTCTCTCTGGTCTCTTATTCCCTATCTCTAAGTAGTTTGTGTTGGATCTTCTAATTCTAATATTCATAGTTTTTTGTATGATGAATCTCACCTTATCATTCTTAGTACATTCTCAGATTTCATTTTTTGTTCTCCAATTATTTTATCTGCTGCTTTTTATAGCCAATGGCTTTTTCTTTTTTAAGTTTATTTATTAAATTTTGAGAGAGAGAAAGAAAGTCGGGGAGGGGCAGAGAAAGAGGGAAAGAGAGAATCCCAATCAGGCTCTGCACTGTCAGCCAGAGCTCAACGCAGACCTCAACTTACATACCATGAGATAGTGACCTGAGCTGAAACCAAGAGTTGGATGCTGAACTGACTAAGGCACCCCTAGCCAGTGTTTTTTAAATATTATTTTTAAATATACTTTTATTTCCAGAAGTTCTGTTTTATTTCCTTTGAAATCTGCCTAATCTTTTCTCATACAATTCCGTTCTTTCATTATTTTTTGTATTCCTTTACAAAAAAATTTAATCATTTAACATACTTATTTTATACTTTTACATTTTTATGATATTCTGAGTTCATGAGATACTAATGATCTTTTTCTGTGTGTGTGCCTCCTGACTGTCTTTCATGGTACTTTATTTCAGTGTTTTTATTATTATTATTATGTTGTGAGCCTATCCTCATCAGAAATTTTCCTCATATGCTAGAGGTGGTGAAAAGTCCCTTAACAGAAGTTTTACATTTTCTTCTTCAGGAGCCTCTGGGGTGTTATTCTAATTTCTGTCTGTAGAATTCCTACACCAGTAGGGAGTGTAATTTTGGACTGCATGTCTGCAAGTGGCAAGGCTTGAGATTCAACATTTATTATAGATGACTGTATTTTCCACCTGTGGTCATGTGCAGTTGGAAGGCACTTTTGTCACATCTTAGACAAATGTACGAAAATTTTTAAGTTTCTTTTTATATGCAGTATAATCCTTCAAAACTTCCTATTTTTAAAAATTTTTTTAAATTTTTTTTTTATTTTTGAGACAGAGGGAGACAGAGCATAAGCAGGGGAGGGGCAGAAAGAGAGGGAGACACAGAGTCCAAAACAGGCTCCAGGCTCTGAGCAGTCAGCACAGAGCCTGACGCGGGGCTCAGACTCATCAACCGTGAGATCATTACTTGAGCCGAAGTCTGACGCTCAACCTACTGAGCCATGCGGGCGCCCCCAAACCTTCCTATTTTTATCAGAGGGACCAGTAGAACCTTCACCTCTTCTGGCTTTGGCTATAATTCATTGTTTCCAGTTCTTGTGTGGATATTAAAATTCTACCCCATTGTCTTAGGGCCCCCATTGAGTCTGAAGCCCTGTGTCCTACATTATTCCAATTATTGCATTGGCTACTTCTTTCTCTGCCATTCTCCAACTACCTTTTCCCTCATAGCATCTGAGAATTTTCTTTCTTCTTATGAATGAAAAAAGTATTAAGCATTTTGTTTAGGTTTGTATATGGTAGAAGGGAATCCTCTCAGGGTCAGGGTCCTGCTATTTTGATTGAACTTTTCATTATTTGGTGAGTATTTACATAAGTTTTCTGTGAATGCTGAAACAAATTACCACAAAGTTCGTGGATTAAAACCTCACAGATTTATTATTTTACAGTTCTATAGCTCAAAAGCCTAAAATGAATCTCACTGGACTAAAATCATGGTATTGGCAGAGTTCTGTTCTGCTCCTTTCTGAAGGATGTAGGGGAGAATCCTTTTTCACGTATTTTCCAGCTTCTCGAGGCTGCCCACCACATATCTGGGCTCATAGCCCTTCCATGGTCTTCCATCTTCATAGACAGCAACAGCACAGCAAATTCTCATTTTAGGCTACTCCGAACTCGTCTGCCATCCTCCAGAAGATGGGCATTATTATGCCTCCCACAGTGACTGCAAGCAAACATTTTGACATTGTCTGAAGGAAGTTTCAGTGGATGCTGATTTAACATTTAAGGCAACCACAACATAAAGGGATGAAGATAAAAAGAGCAGGATAAAATATCCTGGTAAAGTTTCTGCATTCCAATTGAAGTGGTAGCATAGAGACTGCCACTTCATCTACCATAGAGGAGATGGTGAAAAGCTACATATATATATTGTATTCCCTAGAGCATCAATTTAAGAAGCTATACAAAAAGATATAGTTACAGGACATATAGACAAAATGGAATATTAAAAATACTGGCATTAAATGGATAGAGACCAGGGATGCTATAAATCATCCTACAAGGCACAGGACAGTGCTAACAAAAAAGTGTCCAAACTTAGAATGTCCATAGTTCTAAAGTTGAGAACCCCTGCCCAGGCTAATACAATGACTCACCTTTCTTACAGGTTTCGACAGCTTTATACTTTACTTTTATAGAAATAGCTCACTCTTCTCTGTCTCTCTCTGTAGTCATATTTTAATGGTTTCCATAACTTTAATTAGGTCACATAATTATAGTAGCAGGTTCAACTGCAATAATTTTGGGTACAAAATACCACTTTTCTGGAGGGAGCGTAAGTGTGTATGGGGGGGTACTAGAAATAAGCTTACCGACCATCAGCTTTCAGTATGTGATGGGTGAGCATCAGAGAGATTGGAGAATACTCCTGATTCTGTGATTTGATTGAGTACATATAGGTTAGAAGAACTTCTACATGTAAATATGTATGTATATGTATATTTACTTTTCTTTCTTAATAGAATATTAAATAATTCCATTATCCAAAATTTATTTTATGTAACTTTTGTAGATACTTATTACAATCCCATATTTTTGATGTACTCCTATAGAAAAATCTTTATTTCCCTGATGAATAATTTCCTTTGAATTAGTAAATTCAATTAGATTAGGGTGGGGTTTTTTTTTTTTTTTGCAAATTTAGGAAATTTCATATAACAATACTTTTTGTAAGTCCTGGAATATTTCTTTTTTAAAGTTTACAGAATTTCAAATAGATTTAAGTTGAGATACTTACAAACTAAACTGAAAAAATATAGATTGTTTTTTTCCCTTAAAAATTCCAAGAATAGAGCTAAAATGTCCCCCTCATCCCGTTATAGTACAATATAGTACATATTTCTCTGCTGGAGACTCAGACTCTACCCTATAGTTACTTTGGTAACTAGCTGTGTAGCATCCTGTTAGAGAATTTAGAATCTATTTGGATGGAAAGTGAAGAAACTCAATTGATCTTTGGAGCAATTAACATTTTAATCACTTTTGAAACTCTTTTCAGTATGGGCGTTGAATGTTGTTAAATTCAAAATTTACCTCAGAATTTTAGGTCTATATTAAAAAATATTATGTGCAGTTGACCTTGAATATACTTCTGCCCGTTGAGAATTAGACCTCAAATGACCTCGCTGTTATGGCGCTAGCGTGTAGGTGGGAAGGGTGGGTAGAGCCGGCTTGAGTGCTTGAGTGTAGTCAACAATGGAGGGGGGCGCTCTTCTCTCTTGCCCAGGCTCTGCCTTCTCCTTATTTCTCTCCTCTCTCTGCTCTCTTTCTCTTATCCATCCATCCATCCATCCATCCATCTACCTACCTATCATCTCTTCTTTTCAGCGTGGACAGGCACACTCGCTCTGCTGCCCTTGTCTCCTGCTGTGTGCTTGTCCTGGAGAACCTGAGCCCAGTTCTCCGCGCTGTTTGGCAGGGGGCGCGCGAGGTCCCGGAGCTGTCCAGCAGTTCCAGGATAAGTTGTCCCCAGCTCTTTCCGTGCCAGGGAAGCGCTCCAGCGCCCCGCCCCGGGCAGGGAACCTCTCCGCTAGGGCTCGCAGGGATTTCCAGGCTCGCCTCCCGCCTCCCCCAGTCTCTCTCCACTTCGTCGGGCCCCACCAGGAGAGTCTAGCTTGCTTTGGCAGCCGTTCTCCGCATGCCTCGGAGAGAGAGCTCCTTTTTCCGTCCCCAGGGCAGCTTCGGAGCCCAGTGCACGGTGCGCGGGCTTCCCTCCTTTGCCTAAAGGGCTGGCGAACGCGTTTCCTAGCCTTGCCTTCTGCGACTGGGTGGTCCTTTCTCTCCGTCTTTCAAGACACGCGCCCCAAATCAAGGGGTGAGAGCAAAGAGAGCCCACCAACTTAACACCTTGAATTTAGATCTTTCGATCCCGAAAGGAGGTTGGCGTTGCCCGGGCCAGCGAGTGAGAGCGGGGGTAGGAGGGCGGGGCTGCAGCAGCTCTGGGGCTCGCTAGACGGGGCTTGGAGACCGAGGAGCTGGAGAGGGACGCGGAGCACCGGGCCTCGCCCTCGGCGGTCCCTCCCCGCTCCTCGTCTCCCCGCCTCCCCGGGCCTGCCCCGCCCGTTCCGGGGGTGCTGTCTCTCCTCCGCGCGTCTCCGGCGCTCTCTCCATTGTCTCTGCCTTTACAACAGGTTCGCGCGGCTGGGAAGACGGGCGGGTGCGGGGCCGCCCCACCCCCGGCTTTCTTCTGGCCGCCTCCCTTCCTCTGGGGGTGTCGTGACTTCGGCTGCTTTTATTCAGCTCGCAAGCTAATTCCCGGGCGGAGCAGCCCCCGGGTGAACCCGACCCCTCCCTCTGGGCCCCCGGCTCTGCCAGCGCTGCCGCCTCGGCTCTGCGTGTGGGAATGATGTGCGCATTGGAGGGTCCAAGTTCTTCACGTGCCTGGGGGGTCCTCCCATTTTTTTCTTAGGGAACCAAATCGTATTCATCCTACTAATCAGTAAATGCGAGGCAGCGGCAGGAGACACAAACGCTTTTTTCCCGCTTGATTCCGAGAACCTCTTCGATTTTTATTTTTATTTTTAAAGAGGGAGACGATGGACTGAGGAGATCCACACCATGGAGTCTCGGATCTTACTGAGAACATTCTGTTTGATCTTCGGTCTCGGAGCAGGTGAGTGGCCCAGAGCTGGGGCGGGGGATGGGATGGCCCCCGCCTCGGGGCAGCCGGGAGCTGGTTGGGGACGCCTTGCTTTTCCTCAATCCGAAGTAGGTCTGGAGTGGGAAGCTTGGATGGAGTAGGGGGTGGGTTTGCATTTGGATTTTTCTGTGCTTGCCTTGGAGACGCTAGGGCGGGTCACACCCCTAGTCCGGGTCTCAGGGCCGAGGGGGAACTTTGCACCGAGAGGGGTTTAAAGTAGGTCAGGGAAATGGGACTGGGTGCTCCGCTATTTAAAGCTTGGCTGCTGATCTCAGGTAAGGCTTCGCACGGCGGAGGAGGGAGTCGCCTTCCCTCGTCAATTCCCAATTATTATCTCTAGACGCGGTTCTTTGCTGCCCTGGAGGAAGAGGCTTGTATTTTGATGGAGATTTTTCTTTCTCCCCCACCTTCCCACCAGTTTGGGGGCTTGGTGTGGACCCCTCTCTGCAGATTGACGTCTTAACAGAGTTAGAACTTGGGGAATCCACGACTGGAGTGCGCCAGGTCCCCGGGCTGCATAATGGGACGAAAGCCTTTCTCTTTCAAGGTATGGAGTGCGTGCCGGGTCCCCAGTGCGGTTTCAGTTCCGATAACCCAGGAGGGAGTTGGCCTCACGGCTACTCCTAACTTCTGTATTGCCTCATGGATGATGACAGTATCTGGAGCCGAGATATGGAGGGGTTAACGCGACAGACACACAGCTTCCATCTCTTTCTAAGCGGTTTGGTTTTTCTCCCCTCCCGCCCCCACCTCCTTACTTTGTACTCTTGCCAGTTCTAATGGATAGTTCCTTAATTACTGTACAGAAACTCTGATGGCAGATGGTTGATTTTAGAGTCTGGGGAACAATGAATTATAGCACAAACGCCTCATTTAGGTGAAATTGATTTAGGTAGAAAATAGGATAGCTTAATCTTAGTTAAGACACTGCTCTCTGAAAGTTTCGGGTACAATGGTGCCTGGTTGGAAGGAATTTCTTTATGTGGAGTAGCTTTCTGGAAAAATGAATACCATTCAATAATTTTATCTACTGTATATCACAAACATACTATATTTAAAACTATTCCTCATTGAAAGATCATGATTCTACTTAATCAGTGTCAAGAGAGAATAATAGTCTCTTAAATATGATTTTGAAAATCTTTCAAATAAATTTTAATTCAAAGGTATATTTTGTATTACCATTAATTGTATACTAATATTATAAAGCTTTTAAGTCAGTGCACACTGGCTATGCACAAATGTCTACATTTTAATTTATATTTAAAAGTACAGTTTTTATCAATATTTTCATTAAAGTACATTTACGGTTATTAAAAAAAATAAAAGTATAGTTTGAAGCAAATTCCAGTACATCAGGCTGTCACCTTTGGCTTACCAAAGCTTTGGAATATTGCTTGGTTTGTGGAAAGATGTAATATGAGATTCTAAAAGGGAGCTAAATACATACAGAAAGATTTGTTTCACATATGGTGAAGTACAGATGAAGGCAGAAGAGAAATGAAGTTTAGTTTAACATATCTGATGAATTGACTAAAGCATCTTCTCCCCAGCCACCCAGAGTTTTCTTTTGTGATTTTGGTGCCATGGCTTCATAATTACTAAAGAGTTGGATATGCAAAAGACAACCACTTCAGCAAATCTGCCACCAAGAAACAGAAATAAAATAAAACTTGAATGTCTCTGTAGTGGTGTTGTTGCCTGACACAGCCAGTAAGTGTCACCATGGACAGTAACAGTAAAGCTCACAATGGGAAAAGGAGGAAATTGACATGTGCAACATTTATTTAAAACAAGTTTACTCTTACAAAAAAATGAAAATGTAATTTTCTGTTTTAATTATGGTGAGTCCACTGAGTGTTTCTATTGTGATAAATATTTGTGATGATATTTTATTTACTTAAAGGTCTTTTTCGGGGAGGGGTGGAGGTGCAGCTTAAATATTGAATCCTTTAAAAAGAATGACGAAATCTAATGAAGGGAATAAGACTACACTGTCAGCAAAATTCACAAAGTGGAAGAGAAGTGTCATTAGGGATAGCTTCTGTTTTTTTTTTTTCTTTTATCTTCTTCTTTTTAAAACCTCTGATTTTCAATCCCTGTGAACTGGAAGTAAAGTTATTTCACGACTGCTAATTTGAGTAACTGAAAAGCTTTACAGAAGCTAAAGCTCCTAATAAACAAGTGATATTGAAGTGTTCTTAAAATTTCCAAAGCTCCTTTAAATTATACTAGTGTTCTTACTTTCCTCGGAAGAGTATCTGAGCTGTCACAACTAGAAACCTTCAGGACTGTGATTTTATGTTCTCATGCTAGACAATTAGACAATTTCTAGGAAATAGTCTCAAGGCACAAATATCTCTTCCTGGTTAATTTTTTTAAAGCAATATTTAGTATTCATCTTTATTTAAATTGCCAGTTCTTCAAGGTAGGCATTGTGTTGAAAATGAATTGTCCATTGTAACTACTTATCAATGCATATCAATGAATTGTTTTTATTTCCTTGTTGGTACCAAGCCCTACACTAAGAGTAAATGCCTAACAAATCTAGTTTTTGAGAACTGAAGATGTAAAATTTCATTTCCTGCCAAATTATGAGCCTTATTTCATATAGCCAATCAATCAGCAAGTATTTGCTATCTGCTGTGTTCTCAGTAGGCATATGTAACTGATCTATTGATATGCTTCTCTTATTCTAAGATTTAGATTATGAAATTGACAACAGGTGGATCTTTGACTTTGCTTGGTAGTTCTGCATTACCTTGGAAATGTCTTTTCTCTGCTATTAGAAAACGTTGTTAAGAAGTCAGTCTGACTCCTACTGCTTCACAGGGATTCCACGGCTTTTAGAGAGACAAAAGCTTTTAGACTCTGAAGATTTGATGGATTTGATTTATGGTGAATTGAGGGTGATACAGATATTTTTGTATAGTGTGTTAAGTATCATAGCAGGATAGTAACAAATTACGTAACTTGTGAGATGCTCTCAGATTTCATATGAACCTATCAGATAATTTACTTTGTGCTATCAGATATGTTCTATATAGATGGAAGAGATTTTGAACTATTAAATTTCTCCTGCAGTGATAAAACCATCTTCTTTTGTCTCTTAGCTTTAAAATAAGAAACCACAGCATATAATTTCCCAATGATTTTTGCTCATTTAATATTGCGTCTCCTTTTGGCTACCTCATTATTCTCTTTGGTGCTATTTAAGATGCTTATAATTCAGTGCTTTTTGAAACTATAAATAACTTTTGTAAATTACTATGCAATATGAATCTATTATTAATAATTATATTTTATTATATATGATAATAAAAGCAAGTGGAAATATATTTCAAAGTCATACCTGGTTTTATCATAATGGCAACTGTAGTATCAGTAAAATTGTTTTGTTGTTGTTGACATTTGATTTGTAGCTGAATTGGAAATTGAAGTAAGAAGATGCTAAATTAGATCATCCTTTAATAAATGTGGCTTTTTATCTGAGCCAGTTATAATCATTTTCAAAAGGAAAAAGTATCCAAGCAACAGTTTGGAATCTACATCAAAATCTAAGTATTTCTAGCTACAGTCTGACTCATAGCCACAAAAATACATTACATTTTAAAAAAATAGAGGACTGAATGCTGACAATGAAAAAGACCTCTGAAAGCTTGTAAAGAGTTCTGAAATCTTAAGGACTAGTGTAATTGTAAACAGCATTCTACCTACTTACCTTGTTTAAAGTCTAGGAAATATTTGTAAATATAAAGTTCAAAATAATATTCTTTCTTTTCTGTGCATGGGAGACCAAGAATGAGAGCATAAGAAACACAGTTCTAGCACTTTCTAGCAATGTTAGCATGATTTTAAGATCTTTGGTTTTAACACTTTCTCTGGCCAGATTCCCAAAGTTGATAGTTTCATCTGTTGGTTTAAATAAAATTTCTTCTAAGGTATTCACAGATTTTATGATGTCATTAATCCCTACAAGAGAAGTAAGATAAAATCAAAGCATACTTTTTTTTTCCTGAGTTAGTAATTTAAAAATAAGTTTAGTAGTTATTTTTAAAGAACTTTAAATTTTTAAAGGGAAAAAATGTCCACAAGTCTACTCTTAGGGCAGTATTTAAAAACAAGACTGAAATTGGGCATTTGGGGTTGGGCCATTGACCTTGGTAGGCAAAGGTAACTGCATTAAGAAAAGTGAGGTTGCAGTGAGTATTTGTCAATATGATGGACAGTGAACATTCATTGACTAGGGACAGTGGGTCATTGGTGCCCCAATAATATAGAATACCATAGTGACAAAGAGATGGGTTTAGAAATCAAGAAAAGAAAATTATTTTTCAAACTGAGGGCGGAAGGGGGAGGTGGGAAGGGGAAGGGGATGATGGTCATGGTGGAGGTCACTTGTGGGGAAGAGCACTGGGTGTTATATGGAAACCAACCTGACAATAAACTATAAAGTTAAAATAAAAAAAAAAAGAAATCAAGATAGACTCAAGTGGAATCTCATTAGTTGTTTTACTGTGGTGAGCGTACTCAATTTCTCTGAATTTCAGCACCCTCAATTATAAAATTAATGTTGTTAGGAGGATTAAAGGAGATATGTTCATTCATTTCAATAAAATTTTGTTGTGTAATTGTATTCTGCTAGGTGTTAGGCTTAAAGCAAAGGAATAGGTTAGAACTTTACTTTCAGAGTATCTTTTTTTTAACATTTATTTATTTTTGAGAGACAGAGAGACAGATCATGAGCAGGGGAGGGGCAGAGAGAGAGGGAGACACAGAATCCGAAACAGGCTTCCGGCTTCGAGGTGTCAGCCCAGAGCCCGACACTGGGCTCGAACTCACGAACCATGAGATCATGACCTGATCTGAAGTCAGATGCTTAACCGAGTGAGCCACCCAGGCGCCCCTGCTTTCAGAGTATCTTAAAGATAGTTAAACAAACAATTACACAGATAATAATTTAATCACTGTTAAGGTAAATGCTATGAAGAAAAACTAAGAGTGCGATGGGAATCTATACTCTAGGGAGTCACAGGATCATGGAGACTGTCTTAGAAGAAGAGTCATTTAAGCTGATGGCTGAAGGAGAGTTAGTCTGTAGAAGAGGGGCTATGAGGATTCAGAGAGGGACAATCACAGAGACAAAGCAAACAGCATGAACGAAGATCCCAAGCCTGGAATGAGCATTGAGTATTTGAAAAAATGGAAGAAATTCAGAGTAGTGGAAGCATATGATTATGATATGAAATGACAACAAATGAAGAGAGCAGAGACCATATTACAGGGTAGGCCATATTCATATAAAAGAGTTGAAAATTTATCATTACATAAACATATATTGTGGTAGGCAGAATAATGGTCCCTCAAAGATGTTCCTGTCCTAATACTAGGAACCTGAGACTATGTTTTGTTACATGTCAAGGGGAAATTAAGATTGTATGTAGAGTTAAGGTTGCTTATCAACTGACCTTAAGATAACAAAACTATGCTAGATTATATGGGTAGTACCCATGTAATCTCAAAGGTCCTTTAGGTCCAGAAGAGGGAGATAGAAGAGTCAGTGTCAGTGATGCAGTGAGAGAATGACTCGACCTGCCATTGCTGGCCTTGAAGATAAAAGTACGCTACGAGCCAAGGAGTGTGGACAGTCCTGAGAAGGTGAAAAAGGCAAGAAAATGGATTTTCCCTTACAGTGTTCAGCACTGCTGACACTTGATTTTAGCCCATTTCTGACCTTCAGAACTGTGAGATAATAAATTGTGTTGACTTTAGCCACTAAGCTTATGGTGATTTTTTATAGCAGCAATAGGAAACCAATACAGATTTTGATATATGGAAGTTGGGACTGCTGTAAGGACTACCTGAAAATGTGGAAGTAGCTTTGTAATTGGGAAATGGGCATAGACTGGAAGAATTTTGAAGAGTGTTATAGAAAAAGCTTAGATTGTCTTGAATAGACTGTTAGGAACAATATGTCAATGACAATTCTACTAGGGAGGATTCAGAAGAAAATGAAGAGTGTGGTAGAGAAAACCTAAATCACCTTAGAGAATTCCTAAGTTGCCATGAACTGTTGGTTATGTGGACATTAAAGACACTGCCTCTGAGAGCTTAGATAGAAATCAGGAACATGCTATTGCAAACTGGAGGAAAGGGGATCCTTATTATATAGTGGCAGAAAGCTTAGCTAAATTGTATCCTGCAGTTATGTGCAAAGCAAAGCTTGTAAATATGAACTTAGGTATTTAGCTGAGGTGATTTATGTGCATAGTGTTGAAGGTGCAGCCTGAGTTTTTTCTACTGCTTCTTCTAGTAAAAAGTGAGAGGAGAGAGACAGATTGACGGAAGAACTAGTAAGCAGAATTATACCAGAACTTGATATTTGAGAAATTCTCAGCATCCCAGATTGCAAATGATGCTAAAGTGAGGAGATTTACTGTCAGGAATGTCTGCTCTGGAGAGAAAGCTGATGGTGTGGCTGGAAAATCTTTTGCTAGGGTCTCAGAAGTAAGGTCAGAGTATTCAGTCACATAGCGAGCTCTTTGAAGAAACTGAACACGTAACTCACGGATTCCCTCAAGCATCTCAGCAGAAGCCAGGTATAGAGATAAATTTAGCCAAAAAACATCTGTGGAGGAGCCTATTGTCTAATGGAGTAAATCACCATGACACATATGGGGGACGTATGTGGTTCTTGAGAATATTATACCAGCAAAATTGCAACTGGCTAGGTCTGAAAAGGGAAGTGAGGATGCAGTAAAAGAAGGTTGTTGGATTCCTAAAATTCTACAAGCAAGAAACAGGATTATTAATCTACTCAGCTGCAAACACGAACCACCTTTCATGAAAAAATAAGGTTGACTAAGAGGGTAGAACTGAGAGCCCAGAAGGCACAGCTGAGATCCTAGAGAGTGGAGCCAAGGGCCACAGAGGATTAGTCCCAGACTTTGAAATCAAATATAATTTGCGTAGCTGGATTTAAAAGTTGTAAGAGTCTGATGTCTAATTTTTGAACATCTATTTTCTCCCTTTTTGAATTGAAATGTCTATAATTATCCCATGTCTATTGCACTATTGTATTTTGGGAGCAGACATCTTGTTTCTTGAGTTTGACAGATTCACAGATGGAGAGGAACTGTGCCTCAGGATGGATGGTGCCCAAGGTCTCATTTGTACCTGATTTAGGTGTTGACATTTGGGGCTTTTGAATTGATAAGACTTAGGCCAGATTTAAACTGTGAGTTGATATTCTACTGAGTTGAGACTTCGGGGACTTTTGGATAGAGTGAATGTATTTTGCATGTGGGATAGATGTGAATCTTTGGGTGTGAAAGACAAGCTATGGTAGGCTGAATAATGATCTCCCAAACGTTTACATACTAAACCCTCAGAATCTGTAAATATATTATGTTACTTGGCAAGGGAGGGGGGGATTTAAGGTTGCAGAAGCAATTAAGGTTGCTAGGGCGCCTAGGTGGCTCAGCTGGTTAAGCATCTGACTCTTTATTTCGGCTCAGGTCATGATCTCACAGTTCATGGGTTTGAGGCAAGTTGATATCTGTGCTGAGTCTGCTTGGGATTCTCTCTCTGTCTCTCTTTCTCTCTCTCTCACTGCCTTTCCTCAGCTCATGCACACTTGCTCTCTCTCTCAAAATAAATAAACATTTAAAAAAAAGAAGTAGTTAAGGTTGCTAATCAGGTGATATCAAATATGGAGATTATCCTAGATTATCTGAGTGGGTCCCATGTAATCGTAAAGACACCTTAACTATGGAAGAGGGAGGTAGAAGCGTCAGTGTCAGTGTGATGCATTGTAAGAAAGACTTGATTGGTCATTGTTGACTTTGAAGTTGGAAGGTGGCTGTGGCCAAGGAATGTGGGAAGCTCCTAGAAGCTATAAAAAGCAAAAAAAAAAAAAAGGGGGATTTTTCTTTTAGAACCTCTAGGAGAAACACAGCCCTGCAAACACCTTGATTTTAGCTTAGTGAAATTTGTTTTGGACTTGGGACCTCCAGAACTGTGAGATAATAAATGTGCATTGATTCAGCCATTAAAGTGATATGTTACAGCAACCATAGGAAATTAATATCTATGTTAAACATTAGCATCCATTTGTTTTGTAACTGAAATTAAACTTTCTTTTGAGCCCTCTCTCTACTATGCATGAGAGTGTGTTTGTAGGGTTGCTGAAAACTTGAATTAGCCAGTTAAAGTTGTGTTAGGCATTCATGGTTTAAAATAGTTTCTGGGGTGCCTGGATGGCTCAGTTGGTTAAGTGTCAGACTTCGGCTCAGGTCATGATTTAATGGTTGGTGAGTTCAAGCCCCGCGTCAGGCTCTGTGTTGACAGCGCGGAGCCTGGTGCCTGCTTCAGATTCTGTCTCCCTCTCTCTCTGGCCCTCCCCTGCTCACATTCTCTCTCTCTCTCTCTCTCTCTCTCAAAAATAAATGTTAAAAAAATTTAAAATAGTTTCTTAATGTGTGAAGTCAGAGTCTTCATACTAAATGCTGACTCTTTAAGAAATTCTCTCCGTCATTTAGTTATGAGATCATTCTTGGAGCAAAGAACAAAATCAAGTTGGGCTTTTTGATTGTATTTGTTTTTAAAATATATACCTTTCCTCTCCCCAAAGGTTAATTCAGAAGTGGAGGGGGAAAATTAGCATGAATTTAGAGGCAGAATGGATAACACTTAGCATGGTGTTTGGCGCTCCGTGAGTGTGGTAGGCATAATTATGGGCAGGGGCAAGCATAACCAGATGTTTTTATCAAAAGTGCCAGGGATTTCTGTGGGATGCTGGGTAGGTTTGGTTTGGGAAGAGCTGGAACTATCTTGACACTCTCCAACAAGTGGATGACTTTGAATGTCATGGCTGAGGCACACCTTGGAAAACAGCTAAAGTGAAGAGCCTCTACCTTTCCTTTCTTTCATTCCATCTCCCACTGGCTCGTTGTCCTCATGTTGGTCCCAAACCCCAGTCTTGCAGACACTGAGCCTCTTTCCCATTCTTGTTATTATCTGCCTATAATTTAGTACCTGCTAACTGATAACTGAGGTATTAGACATTAAGGCCTTACAGTGTGATATGTCTCCTATTGATTTTACTTCAATTCTATTAAATTTTTTTTTTCTGCAGTGCTTTGGTGTATAAGAATGGAGCACACAGTATAATGGGGGAGGAAGATGTTTACATAAAATACTAGAGGAGGTAAAACAGGAACTGAAATTTAATTATAAATAGTGAGAAAGAAAGTTTGGGACTTTATCTTAAAGAATGAAGCTAAAGGGGGCACCTGGGTGGCTCAGTTGGTTGAGTGTCCGACTTCGGCTCAGGTCATGATCTCACAGTTTGTGGATTCAAGCCCCGCGTCGGGCTCTGTGCTGACAGCTCAGAGCCTGGAGTCTGCTTCAGATTCTGTGTCTCCCCCTCTCTCTGCCCCTTCCCTGCTCATGCTGTGTCTCTCTCAAAAATAAATAAACATTAAAAATTTTTAAAAGAAATGAAGCTAAAAACTATGAAAATTATGTGTCTTAGTGTATATATGACAAAATGGATGTAATCATTTGACTATGAGTAAATAATTATAAGAAAAAATAGAGCAAATAGAGGAAAATCAAGTGGGTTTTTTTGTTTATGTGTGTATTCGTTTTTGCAAAAACATGTGAGGGCTCTCTCTTTACCCTTTTAATGCAAAACCATTATGTTTTTATATTTGTCATAATGGTAAAATTTTTACTTTTATTTTTAAAATTTATCTACCTGTGTCAGACCACCAGAAATTAGTGCTTTTGTGTGTCATTTGGGCATTTTTCTTATGTGGTTTTTTATCCACTCTGTGAAAATTTTCATCTTTTGCTAGCTAGGTTTCAGTTAGAATCAACATTGAAGAGGTAGATATATGTGCAAACGCATTTTATAAGCAAACACTTTATTAGTGGATATTTTTGTTATGATGATTTTGTTTCACTATGTAAACTCATTTGTCGAAACTCAGATATGGGCCACTGTAATTAAAAAGAACTAGGGAGAGAGCTGGTGGGAAGAAGAGTGGAGCATGATTCTTCCCTTTCCCATTTGGCCTGCTGCCAGCCACTGGGCACTTGGACAATTATTTACCAAGTTGTTCTTAATGGTGCCTCTGCTGACATTCTTCATTCTGGGGAAGGGATGGGAAACCCAGACAACCACGTATCTTTCCCTACAAAGGGAAGATTTAGAATGAGGACAGCAGACCACTGCTCTGAAAGGTCACACTCTAATGATCTGGACATAGGGAAGAAATGGTGGAAGGAATTGTAAATTCATAGTGGGATGCAGTAGTAGTTGTTGGGCCCATGGACTCCAGAGCTGGACATGTTGTGTTTGAATCCTTTGTTCACTAGTTGTGTGACCTTGATCTTGTTCCTTAACTAATCTCTGAGATAAAAACAGCACTATTTCTTAGAGTTGATGTGTAGATAGATTATATGGATGAAACTGTGTCTGACATTTACCAAACGTTTAATGTATGTTAAATATGTTTTTGATTTTAGAATTAGTTTAGTGGCAAACCATGCTCCTTGGATTATTTTAGGGTTTCCAGGTAGAACTGGTGTATTTTGTGAGGGAGCTAAGGTGAGGTGATTTTCATATGAGACAGAGAAGACACATGAAGGTAAACTGGAGTGGGGGAGAAACTGGCCCTGAAGCATCTTCTGTTCTGTTTTTGCTGTCTTGGATCTATGAGTGGAAGAGAATATGCAGATGTGGGTGGAGAGGAATGAGAACACATGGCAGATTTGGAGAGGAAGGAGTATAATTTGCCCTATTGCACCACTGTTCAGAAGTGGGGGAACCTCAGAGAAAATCCACAAAAGAAGATTCATAGCATAGCTCCTCTGTAGGCACCCAAACACACACTACTTTCTAGGCATATTGAAAATTTATCTTAGTGTTTGAGTTGTGAGGAGAAGTGTTAGTAGTTCTGAGAAACAAACAACATGATGGCATTACTTGTCTCTGGTAGGGTAAGCTTGGCTTTCCTTGGCAAGGTGGGAACTGATGGTGGAGGATAATATTTCAGGAGTCTTGAATGGTAGTGCAGGGCCAGTGTTAATGTTGACAGAGCTGTTGGGGTGGTCTTGTGGATCCTCTGTGAATTGGGGTCACTTTCCTTACATTTCCTGCTATTTCTTTGGCTTCTTCTCTTGACTCTCTTGCTGGCATATATTGCTTATTTCTATAGTCCAGAGTCCCTGCGTGAAATTTTTATCCTAGTGACCCCCTGAGACTCTGGTCTTGCATGACTTACTGTATTGTTTCCCTGATAAGACTGTAAGATCCCTAGGGAAATGGTCATGCCTTACGTTTCTTCTGGCCACCAACAATTCTATGCCAGTTCCTTCTCTGGTTCTTCCTGATTTTTTTTTCCTTTTACATATTATTCAGGACGCAGCTAAGCTGTCACTTTGACTACAAATCCTTCCTTTGGTGGAATTATTGTTTCTTCCTCTGTGTTCTCTTAGCATCTTCTATTAAAACAACCATCTCACTGTATTACTTTATTAAAGCTTTTTTTTTTTTTTTACATAAAAACAATCTGACCAGTTTTCTTTTCGTTGTTACTACTTCCCTGA
Organism: Cryptoprocta ferox; assembly: GCA_028646485.1. Taxonomy (NCBI): domain Eukaryota; kingdom Metazoa; phylum Chordata; class Mammalia; order Carnivora; family Eupleridae; genus Cryptoprocta; species Cryptoprocta ferox. The sequence continues at coordinate 65,913,315 of CM053571.1, forward strand.
TCCAAGCCACCGCTATCAGCTGAATTACTGCAGTAGCCTTTTACGTGATCTTCCTGCTTATACTCTTGCTCCTCTGTAGGCTGTTCCCAACATAGTTGCCAGAGTGATCTTTATTATTTTTATTTATTTTTTAAATGTTTATTTATTTATTTTGTGGGGGGTGGGGGTGCAGAGAGAGAGGTGAGAGAATCCCACGCAGGCTCTGCACTCAGGAACTGTGAGAGCAGGACCTGAGCCGAAATCAAGAATTGGACACTTAACTCACTGAACCACTCAGGCGCTCCCAGAGCAATCTTTTAAATGCTCTTTTAAAAATGCAATGCATACATTGTTACTGGTTTGTCCCATTCAGTGGTTCTTCATTTCACTCAAAAGATAAAGTTCTTATTATGTCCTACAAAAACCTGCATGAACAATTTCACCACCCCATTACTTTTCTGGCCTAATCAGTTCATCCATCCCTTTGCTCACTTTGCTTTAACTCCACCGGCTTCCTTGCTGCTCCTCAAACAGGCCAGTTTGCACTGCCTCAGGGCCTTTGCACTGGCTGTTTGCCTGGCATTCTCCTCCCCCATATATCTTCATGTTTTCCTCTGTCCTTCAAATGTTTTCTCAAATATCAAAATTTTTTAATAAGGCCTACTCTCACCACTAAGTAAAATTTCAGTTAGTCCTGTACCTCACAAGTACTCTTGATACTCCTTACTCTGATTTGTCAGTGTCTGTAGCATTTATCATTTAACATGCAATATAATACACTTATATATCATTTGCTATCATTTGTTTATCATCTGTCTCCCCTGCTAGAAAGTAACCTCCATAAGAACAGGGATTTTGGAATGCTTTATTCACTGATATGTAACCCAAGTGTCTAACATACAGTAAAACTCCATAAAAATTTGTCCCATGGATATACTTTTTTTGCTGAATAGTTTGTGATCTCTTTAAGGCTTGTTTCTTCTTGTAGTGTCCTGACTATCATGGTGGCACATATAATGTGCTTGGGCAAACATAGATAAGTGAATATTTGTGGCATTGAATTGAGTCCAATTATTCATTGCAAATCTGATTTTTTTTGGGTGACATTATTATTTTTTTATATTTATGTAACTTTAAAGAAGGCTAAAGAGCTCATCTTCTGAGTCAAAACACCTACTACTTTCTTATTTAGTCATGGGAAAAGGTAAGAAGGTTGAGAGGGATGGAAAAAAGGTAGTTGTGCTTAACTTAGTGCTCTGAATTATTCTGAGAGGTCTCTTCTGCATTCCCAGATAAAGTGTGGTGCAGAGGAAATGTAGAAATGTTGAGGAACCTGGACATCCCTATGCTGGTTGACAGCGAGAGTTTACAATCTGAGTCTGAAGTATTGTGAATTCAGCGTTCAGCAGAGATGCTCATATTCATAGGAAAGTACTGAGAAACATTTCAAAGGCAAATAAGGATTCATTTGGATGATCTGTGCTGTAGTACTTCTCATTACTGCAAATACACCACACTGGAGTACATCCAGAGGAAAGCCACCAGGGAGTTGAAAGGTTTGGAAACCATGTCAGATGAGGAATGGTTGAAAACGCTTGGAATTTGGAATTTTAGCCTGGAGAATAAAAGATAGTGGGGATGTGACTTTTTTTTTTTATTACATTTTTACATATTGAAAGTATAGTCATGTACAAGAGGACTTAGATTTGTGTTGTTCTAGAGCAGTGATTCCCAAATGTCAGCCTGATGATCAATGGTTTATTGACTGCCTTGTTAAAAATGACTCCCTGGCCTTCCTTAACTAACTAAATCCATATTTCTGGGGGTGAATCCTAGGAATCTATATTTTTAAAAAAATTCCATGATTTTGATGTTCAGCCAAGTTTGTGAACTGTTTTCTAGAATTGAGCCATCCTCTAAATATCGTAGCTACTAGCCATGTGTAGCTACAGAGTACTCGAAATGTGCCTAGTGCAAACTGAGATGCAATGCAAGTATAAAAATCCATACAGGGTTCTAAGACAGTATAAAAAAGAATGTAAAATATCAATATTTTATATTGATTATATATGTTGAAATAATATTTCTGGATATAGTGGTCAATTGATATATTATTAAAATTAAAACCACCTGTTTCAGTCATTAAACTCATCCATCCATCCATTTATTCCATTCAATAAACATACTTCTAATATTATTCAAAGAGAGATCAAATGACCTATTTCAGGAAAGAGGTTCCAATGGGGTGGTGGTGAGGATTAGACGAGATACATTCCAAGGTTACTTTCGTTCCAACTGAAATTAAATTATTCTCTTTTCCCTTTTAATTAACTGTTCATATTACTGTAACCTCTGATGTCCAGAATTGTCTTCTTTTTCATCTACCTGATAATCCTTAACACTCTCATCAGAACAGTTACCTTTTAAAAAGGATCTTGGATCCTTCCAATACTCTTATTGAAGTTTGCTCCTGAGAGATAGCCTGTCATTTACTACTATGTATCTATTTTGTAAATATGTGTATGTGTATTTGTTTTATAAGTATTCATTCTTAATGGTAGGGATCCACTTTATTTCTTTCATACACTGGTATGTTAGTATTTAATCTATTTTACTTGTCTATTTAAGTAGAGAATCCCCTAGGCAAGCACTATGTCTAATTCTGTGTTCTTACAGTCTAACATATTGTACTGATGGACCATTAAATGTCCCAGAAAAAGTGCCAAATAGATTAAGTATTTCAGAGCGGAACATAACCTATATTTTTAGAACGTATTTAAATTTCCAGCAGTAATTGGTAGCTGAACATCCTCACTGTGAGTTGTGTGTGTTGACATATACTTATAAATGAGCAGAGCTCTTCCTGGAGACTTACAGATTTTTAAAAAGAAATTAAAAAAAGGTATATAAAAATGGTTGTTCTGTGCTACCAATGAGATGCAGTGCTCTTAGTACCTGAATGTGGAACCTGTCGACTTTGGAGGAGAACATCTTGTTCACTGATGTGGTTTGCTGTATCCTTACTATATTTCATCAAATTGCTAATTATACAATAAATATAGATTCACTTAAAGTGTCTGAGTACTCCAGAGAGACAGCTTATTTTATGTACTATCATTCATATGTTTGTTCTTCCTTCAGAGGCTGATTTTCAAAAGTTCTGTTGAAATGTAAGTATTAGTGTTATTGCTTTTGTTAATACTTTCCATCCCTTGATGTTAGAGTGAATTTATATAGGATGCTTAATGGATAATTTAATTCAAGCATCTTAGAGAAATATTGTTGACTCTAGGCTTTATGTTTTTGTCTTTCAAATGAAAATAGAGGGACTTTTCATGATAGAAAAAGAAACGTTATATACAAATAAAGGGGAGAAATGCTTTAAAATATCTGAAAGAAGGGATTGTTGAATCCAAATTTGAGTCCAAAGAATCCAAACTTGGGCTTGTGTGGGAATTTAGTACACTTAATGTTTCATTATTATTTGGAAAGAAAACACACAAATGACTTTACCACATCCTTTAACTTAAAATTCAAAGGTCAGAAATTGGAGCTCACTTTAATTAGATTTTTTATCATTTCTAATTCAAATCTGGTCGCCGTTTACCATATCCTTTACCAGATTCTTTCTGAAGTTGATTACTAATTTCTATAGTAAACAATAATCCTAAAGAGACAGGACAGTGTTTTAAGTTATACTTTTTATAAGACTATTTTGTTATGAGTTGAAGTGAAAAATTGTTTGAAGTTTAAATGAATTGAGTGTAAGAACTTGAGCTGGAGTGGGGAGTTGCAGTATAGGAGTTTGCAAGAAGTTGGCCCTGTAGAGGGAAAGAAAAGAACGCAGAAGGGATGTGTATTTATTGCCACTCACCTTGAAGACACTAAGACTCTATGCAGAGGTCAATTTTTTAAAAAGTCGCTACAAAAATTTCATTATCCTTATCATAAATGCCTCTCTACAACTAAGCGTCTCATAGTAGATTTTCATCCCTTTGCTGCTGTGGGTACAATTTTTAATAATTGGTTGCATTTACAGTGAAAATAGTGTAATTTAAATTGTTCTTTGATAACATACTTCCAAATTAGAACATGTTTTAGAGACTAATGGAAAAAAATGAGCGTTCACTCTGTGAATCATTGACCAAGCAGGAAACTGTTGAATGGGGAAGAACCCACCTATTTAATGGATGATTACTTTTTCTTATTTTGGTCAGCAAATTAGTAAAGTCAGAGGGCGAAGCTGGGAAAAGGCCAGATAGGCTGTGGAAACTTGCAGGCTCAGTCTTATTTCTAAAACTTTACAGGACTGATGTTAATTACACAGGCATCAGACAAGAAAAAGCAGGATTTTAAGTAAATACTATCCTAGCTGCCTTATGAAGAAACTGGAGGGAATGTTTAAATTGTAGCCATCTGTGTGTGACAAAGCTTTTCTCTCATGGGAAAATATAGACCAGAGGAACAAATGGAGAACTACCTCATTTTACTCTTTCTGAAGTTATTGTATAACCAACATGCAACAAATGTGTACTACTGAGATATTGGAGGATTCATTTTCTTCCCACACTATCTTAATAGAAGGAATTGGTAAGGAAAATATAATTTGTTAACATTTTTTTCAATCTTGTGTGTTGATATATGACTGCACAGAAGGGAAATATCAAATCATTAAATGCAAATAGAGTGTTTCAGGTAAAAGGCTCTCTATTAAAAAAAAGAGGAAATCAAATGCTCTGTTGATGTTGATGACTAGTATACAGTGAACACATTTATATTTTAGTGGATCCAATGGAAAGGACTCACGATAAATCTATACAAATATCAGAGGGGACAATGGAAAGTGTGAAAGAAATGTTTTAAGTTCTCACTGCAGAGAGGCTTGTTTTTAATTAAAGTAGAATAGAATGTACTTCCAAACAAAAGATCAAATGTTTTTGAAGGGCGAAATCTGTCCTTGTGGCATTGTAGATACTGAGGAAGAACAAGATATGGCATAAGACTCCACAAAACAGATTCAGCTGTCAGGATGTGATGCATGAAAAGACCTGGGTACTGCTGGCTCTGGAGCTGGGTCTCTCTGGTGCAGATTGATGCTAACATTTGAAACTGAAATAGGCCATTTTGCACATGGTACATCATCCCTCTCTAGGAGAGATGGGACTTATAATAAATGTTAATCAGCCACTATTCCCTCCTCCAGATAGACTCGTTAAGCATTTTTGCATTTTGATTTTGAAAGCACTATTATCTTTGGAGCTATAGTTTAATTTTATCTGTAGCTATAGCTGTAAATAGAAAAAATTACTGGTAAAAAGTGAAAATGACAGCAAAGGGATGCCTGAGTGGCTTAGACAGTTGAGCATCCAACTTCGGCTAAGGTCATGATCTCGTGGTTCATGAGTTCGAGCCCCGCATCGGGCTCTCTGTGATCAGTGCAAGGCCTGCTTTGGAACTTCTGTTCCCTTCCTTCTTTGCCCCTCCCTCATGGACTCTCTCTCTCTCTCAAAGATAAACATTAAAAAAAAGAATATGACAGCAAAATCATAAGCAGGATGCTAGAAAAGATTGAAACAAGGTAATATTTGACTTCATCTACATCATTATTTTTTTTGTAATGTACACATCTTGTTATTGACATGCAATTATTAGCAAAGAATACAAATTTGGACTTGTCTGAAGTTTTATTCCATTTAATTTTTCACTATTATTCTGAAAGAAAGTACATAGCAATGATTTTTACCAAATCTCTTACTAAATTCTTCCTGAAGTTTACCATTAATACTTATTTATGAGTGTGGATTCTTTACTCCCCTTGATTTATGGTGATGGGTGGTAGTGGATGGGTGAGTTTGGAAGACTAACGCAATCAGATGTTGTTTACTATTTCCAGGACAGTAGTGTGCTGACCAGATCACTTTAGGTATTTCTATTATAAACAGTAACTGTTTAGGGCTCCCTTGTTGATTCTTTCAACAAAAAAGGAAGCACTGCTGAATTACTTGATTAATATGTTATGGATAGCATTCTAACCTAGTTTCATTCATAGTCTTGTAAATGTGTACATGCAATAGAGATATTTTATGTATACTGTCTGTGAGATAGACTCCCACATTCTCCAAAAACCACAAAAGCAAAATCCTGTTTTTTTCATTTCATCTAATCTCTTCATCTGGATTCACCACTTTCCTCCTAAATAGCACTTTATTCTTCCTGATCTCTTTGGCTGTTCTCTTTCGTTGACATCTACGTTATTGTCATTGTTGTCAAAGGTTTGTGGAGTCCATACAGGCTCCATTTAATGGTGTTGCCCGGGCTTTGTTGCAAGTCCCTATCATTTCAAATTATTTATTCATTTTATTACTGTTATCCTGTATTTCAAGTTGGTAAATTTTGCAACAACTCTGAGAAACTCTAGTTTTATAAAATTACTTTATTCAATGAGCTGTATCAATTGCTTTAGTATATACTTCTGATGTTAACTTTTTACAGAATAGAGTATTATTATTTTGTATTGATGCTCCCTTTGATAAATGAAGGCTTATTCTCTAAATGTAATCTTTAAAATTATAACAAATAACCTTTAATAATGATTTATTTACAAAACCATTATTATAGCTTTAGAGCAAATCAAAATATTTTTAAAATGTACTGATACCATTAAAAAATTACCAAACAGTGCATAGAATAGACATTCTTCTTACTCCATCTCTTAACACTTTTCCATTTATATAGAGACCTCTTATATTTAATTCATTTTTCTACTTTTGGAATTATTTATGTTTACATTGCTTTTATAATCATGAAAAATAATATATTTTTTTCAGAACTATTAAGTTAGAAGTTTTTTCCTCTCAAAATGATCATTATTCCTTATGGAATTAGGTCCATCTATTTTTTAATTATAAATATTTTCATTGTGACATAATTAACTTGCAATTGAATATTCAAACCTTTAGTGTTTGAGGGGCGCCTGGGTGGCTCAGTCGGTTAAGTGTTCGACTTTGGCTCAGGTCATGATCTCACGGCTCATGAGTTTGAGCTTTGTGTTGGGCTCTGTGCTGACAGCTCAGAGGCTGGCCTGGAGCCTGCTTCAGATTCTGTGTCTCCCTCTCTCTTTGCCTCTTCACCATTTACACACACTCTCTCTCTCAAGCATAAATAAATATTTTAAAAAATCTTGAGTATTTGATAAATTTTGATAGTGTAATCATGTAATCACTACCCAAAACGGACATAGAACATTACCATTTCCCCAGAAAGTTCCTTCTGTCCCTTTGCAGTACATTTTTCACCCCATCCTCCACATGATTTCTTATGTGATAGATTGAGTGCCTATATTTGGGTTTTATGTACATAGAATCATGCAGTATGTACTTCTTGGTGTCTGACTTCTTTCACTTAGCATAATGTTTTTGAGTTTTATCAATGTCATATGCATCAGTAATTCATTCCTTTTTGTGGCTGAGTATTATTCCATTATAGGAATATACCACTGTGGCTGAGTATTATTGCATTGTATGAATATACCACTGTTGATAAGCATTTGAGTTGTTTCTAGTTTTTGGCTTTGTGAGTAAGGCTGCCATAAATTTGTCTGTACAAGTCTCTTTTGGACATAAACATTTGTTTCTCTTGGGGTAAATACTTAGGAGAGAAATTGCTGGGTAGATGTATTTAACTTTCTAAGAAACTGCCAAGCAGCTCTCCAGAGTAGTTGTACCATTTTGAATCATTCTGGACTCCTATAGAAATGCTCCACATTTTCATAAACATTTGATTTTGGTAGACTTTTTAAATGTTTATTTATTTATTTTGAGAGAGAGAGGGAGAGATTGTGAATGGGGGTGGAGCAGAGAGAGAGAGAGAGAGAGAGAGAGGGAAAAATCCCAAGCAGGCTCAGTGCTTTCTGTGTAGAGCCCAGAGTGAGGCTTTAATTCACGAACCGTGAGATCATTACCTAAGCTGAAACCAAGAGTTCGCCACTTAATCAGCTGAGCCACACTGGTGCCCCTGTAATCTTTGATTTTAGCCATTTTTGTGTGTGTGAGGGGGTGTTTCACCTTGTATTTAATTTGCTTTTTCCTGATATTATTATATACTACTCACTGACCACTATATATTTTCTTTTTGTGAACCATCTGTTCAGTTGTCATGCCCATTTAAAAAATGGGTTTTTCCCCTTTTATTGTTGGTTTTTGTAAGATTTCTTTGCATATTGTGACTACAGATAATTATTTAATGTATGTTTTGTGAATATGTTCTTCCAAGTTTGTGGCTTATCTATTCATGTTCTTAATAGAGCCCTTTGATGAACAGGGACATTTAATTTTCATGAAATCCATTGATAAAAAATTTATCATTTCTTTATTTTATTATTGGTGCATTTTGTGTTCCACCCAAGAAATCTTATAGCCACCTAATTTTACAAACCTCTTAATTTGTGAGTTCTTTTCCACAACATATAAATTCAGCAGAAAGAAGCAGATCTAAATTATGTTAAAATTTTAAAGCAGATTGTCACATAATTATTGCTTCCATGGTCCAGGCACATAACATAAATGAGTTCACTGAACTACATATGAGATTATAAGGAGTAGTGAGGTCAATGGCTAAATGGAAAAAGTTGAGACTTCGCTTACAGGTATTCAGATTCAAATTACATGTCTGGAGATGTATGGGCTGTTGGGGGCCTGTGACCCCTGGCTTAAGGAATTCTTGAAATAGAGTGGTATTGAATGATTTTTGTCTAGTGATCATTCCTTAAATCATGAGCTCTTTCAGGTGAGAAAGAGTGATCAGTCTGTTGATAAAAAAAAAAGCAAGAAACAGTTTTTCAGATAGTCTACCCCTGCTGCTTTTTTCTACCATGATGACGAGTTTTTCTTTGGGAGGCACATCCTCTGGTTCCTCTATCTGTGGTGTGTGTGTGTGTGTGTGTGTGAATGTGCATGTGTGCACATGCACGCACGTGTGTGCTTGTGAATGTCCTATGTCCATCCCTCCACTGCACTGTGGGGTGATGTCCCATGCCTACTTGGTGCTGTTTGCTCTGCTAGCAATTGTGGCTCAAGCCTATAGTTGCTGTCATTTTTTACACTGGCTTCTTTGTCAGTTGGTCAGAACCTGGCTGACTGCCTTATTTTGGTCTCACTGGTGCTGTAACAGCCCCATGAGGTGTGTGTCTAACTCCCTTTTGACCCTAGCCTGAGTGGTTGGCCCCTCCATATTGCTCTCTGTAAAACCACCTCACTGTTTCTCTGATATGCTCTCTGGCAAGAGCCCAACCAGTCCTTGGGAAGGGTAAATCTCAGTATATCCTTTCTTCTTAGCCCGCTGCACTACTGAGTTTGCTTTGATGTAGCTGGCCTCCAAGCTGATACAGGTTTGGCAGTCCCCCAAACCATCATCTCATGTTCAAAGGGGAGTGGAAAAGAGGCCTCCTTTGCTCTCTCTGATGCCCTCACTTGGTTAATGCCACTCTCTCCAGGCCAAAGCCCCAAGAGAGGAAAACCTTTCTTCTTTGCTCCTCTTTTTATTTTCTTTGCAAGCCTTTCCAGTCTTAAGGAAGGTTTTTTTTATTTTTATTTTTATTTTTTTATTAAAGAAGTTTCTTGCTTCTCCCTTCTGCTCCTTTGCTGTCATTGGTGAGAAGGGTATATTTAGTACACTGCTAGGGAACTCTGTGAGCCACATTCAACAAGCTTGGCTCTTGGTATATACAAGGAAAATCTTGAGAAATTTATAAAATCCTCTCTGGAGAGAGTAACAGGCTTGCAAGGCTATAGTCCTTCTGCAAAATCCTATTTTTGAATTACAGAAGTTGAATGTTACTTAGGATTATTTATTTGTTTATTTATTTATATGTGTTTGTTCTGTACTGAGCCAAAATCTTCCTTCCATGCAGAAGGATGCTTGAGTTAGCTAAGGTGAATGCCTTTAGAAAGGCTCATTAATAATTTATAAAACATTATCCTTGTCACACATAAGAAAATAGAAATAAGTCCACTGTGTTAAATCTACTGTATTAGTCTCAGTGGAGTTAAATAGTAAATAGTAGTAGGATATATGATTATAATAGTTAGGGAACATGTACCTTAGTTTGGAAGATAGGATTAATAGGAGTAAAATATACATATAAAAAAGATAATAATCCAATAGTCCAACTTTATAAGAATGAAGATTTACATGTTTGAATCCATACTGTATCAGTGAGCCTGGCATGGGGTGAGAGTTACTGTCCTGCCAGTGGTAATAAGGTGATGGTGGTGACTGTACAGCTGAGTCCCTAACCCATTCCTGTGGTCCTTTTTTGTCCTGGCTTGTCAGCCTGGAAGCTATCTGAAGCACAGAATGTTATATAACATTCTGAGTCCTAGTATCAGGCATTGTATAATGTGGAGGAAACTTTGCCTACTGATAATCAGCTTCTCTCATGTTCCTGCAAGATATTCTGAGATTAAAAAGCCACTTTCAAAAGACTCGTGGCTGGTATTGGCTTCAGAACATTATTGTTTGTGAAATGTCAGAACACCAGGGTAGATAGATTAATTGTGGGAAGTGGTGTAACTGAAAAAGGCCCAGTGACATCTGTAGGTATCACACAGTTCATTTCATATCATAGAGGTCAGATGGACATTGAAAGATCATTTGGACAACTTAAAAATTATTGGCCTGAGAAAAAACTAGAAAAATATGTTTTAGGATTTATTTAGCATAAATCATCTTAAATGGGTTCCACTTCTTACAATAAAATGTCATAATGCTTTGGTATATTGTCTGAAAGAGGGGAGCATAGAAGAAAACTTAGATTTTTTCCCCTGGAACATGGACCACTCTTCTATTGCACCAACTTAAAATGCAGTAGATTGCAGCAGGTGCAATATTGACATGACAGATGATGATGGTTCCAGAGGAGCTGTGCTGATCAATATTGTTAGTGAGCCGTAAACTGAGGACTCTTTTAGTGGGGTTTGATATGATTATACCACAGTGGCACTAAAGAAGCCATACTCTTCTGTGGCATCAAGAATCTTCGTAAAACAGGATGTCCGTGTTGATGCTGACACCACAGGCTGCCTGGCAATGCAGGGATTTTTCTTTAAGATAAACGCGTTGTTAACTATCATGGCTCCAGAGGAACTTTTGTGGTCTTTGGGGGTCAATAATCTCTAAATATGTACTAGCATAATGAGCCACAGCTGCTATGAGAGGGCTTTTACAGACATCTGGTCTATAAGTTATTTCTTAAATGGCCTTCAACCATGTGCATGGCCAAGTCAGTAACTTCAAGGGATCCACTCCAATCATTAGTCCATATGGTTATTTAGTGCTATTGGTGTAAATGTTCTAAGTCCATTTTTATTGTATTAGCATCTTTTAAGTCCAGAAGAAGTAAGTACTGCCTTAGCATGGAACTTTGAGTCATTTTCTAATCTAAAATCTTGAGTTTTACAAGCCTTCAGGATTAAATACGTGACATAAATAGAGACTAACTGAGGCAATCAAAGAAAAATGTACATCTTGGCTTAAAGACTTTTCCTGGAAATGGAGGCACATGGCATCTTGCTGCCACAGGGTCTTTGGAGTGACTCTCATGTGACCCGAAAGTAGATATGGTAATAGAACTGATTGACTTTTAGTTTTTGCCTGAGGGCGGTGTGTGTCTGTCGTATATGTATGTGTTTATGAAAAATCTCTGGTTCACAACATTTCAAATCTTAATCCTTGGCACTGGGTTGTTTCCTTTGCTTCATAATACTTAGATTCCATTGAATTTAAAATGTAGCTTTTACCTTAGAACTGCCATCTGTCCCCAGCTCTCTGAATCAGAGCTGTCCAATAGAACAATGTGATGGAAATGTCCAGGATGGTAGCCATAGCCACATGTGCATCTTGAGCACTTGAAATATGACTAGCATGAATGAGGAACTGAATTTTAACATTTTATTTAAATGTAATAACTTAACTTAAATTTAAATTTAAGTAGCTTCACATGGTTAGTGTACTGATCTAGCCCACTATACGCCACACTGTAGGCCACAATGTATACTTCTCTGTATTGCATTGAATAGCACAGCTCTAAATACTGTTCCTCATTCCTGTTACCTGCCTTGTGCTTGGTGGACCTTAAGTCAGTCAGGAATTGTATTTGATTAGGAAAGGCTATACCCAGTTAATGTTTCCATCGCTTTTTATATAAATGTATACTCATTTGTGATGGAGAACATCTTTTGTTTGGCATATACAACAATAAATAGGACAGCTGGCTTTTAAGCTAAAATTTGTAGCCTGAATTATTTAATCACAATCTCTCAAGTTATAAAATGATCAAAAATTTATTTTTTTCTAGTTTGTATAGAAAAACAGAGCCTTGTCCCAGATTTGGGAAACTTTATTAGGGCTTTGGTTTGGAATTCTCATTATTTCTATTTTGAATAAAAAATATAGGGGATTAAGAGGGGTATGTCCAAAAATATTCAGTAAGGGACAGGTTGGAATTATCTGGCAGTTTATGGCTTGCCAGAATTGAAATAATAGAATGGGTATTAATTGTGATTTGAATGATTGGATTCACTTTATATCAATTGTGCACAATGATAAACTCCCTTCTAGGTGTCGTTCTTCACCAATAGGGGAAAAGGGAAATAGTGGTTTGCTGTGGTCAGATCTCCAGAAATAAAACTTCCTACTAAATTAATGGTTTGTTTAAGACGTTGAACTAGATTTTAAAATTGAGTAGACTTATATTCGTGCTCATCTTTAAAAATATTTCTTATATTCTAATTTACATGTAGTATAAAACACAGACACTAAGTGTACAGCTCAGTGAATCTGATAAAAATGTATACTATGTATCCCGTATCTCATCACTCCAGGCACTCCTGCATTTGTTACGTAAAAAAGATTCCAAGCATCTTTCCGGATGATCCCTGACACTTGCCACCCCAACCTTTGAGAAAGCTCTTGACTTCTATAACCATAGCTTAGTTTTGCTTGTTCTAAGTGCTTTGTAAAAATGGAATTGTACAGTATGTAGTTTCTTGGATCTAGATGTTTTTGTTTAGCCTAATGTTTTTGAGATTCATCCATGTTGCATATCTGAAATTTATCCCTTTTTATTGGTGAGTAGTAATATGTCATATAGATATATGACAATTTATTTTTCTGTTCTTTTGTTGACAGATAAATGAATTGTTTCCCATTTTTGGCTATTATCATTAAAGCTTCTATGAAAATTCCCATACAAATATTTTTTGGACATATGCTTCCCTTTTCCATGGTGAATACATAGGAGTGCAATTCCTGGCTCATAGAGTAGGTGTACATTGAACTTAACAAGAAAGTATTAAATTGCTTTCCTAAGAGGTTAAACCATTTTATATTCCCACCAGCAATGTCTGAGAGTTTCAGTTGCTCTACATTTCTCTTATATTTGGTGTTGTAAGGGTTTGTTAATTTGGGCATTTCGAATGAGTACATAGTATATATCTCCTCTGGCTTTAATTTACATTTTCCTGATGATGAATAATGCTAAGTACCTTAGCTTTATATGCTTTTTGCCCATTCATATGTCTTCTTTTGGGGAATTGCAGTTCATTTCTTTTGCTTACCTTTTTTTAAATTGTTGAGTTTTAGTTCTTTACATAATCTGATCACAAATTCTTGATTAGTTTCATATACATTGCCAATAATGTCATCTATAGTTTGCCTATTTTCTTAGTGAAGTCTTTTGATAGACAGAAGTTTCAGTTTCCTGAACTGTTGCTGTAACAAACTGCTGCACATGTCGGGGTTTAAAACAATAGAAGTTTATTCTCACAGTTCTGAAGGTCAGTAGCCCCAAATCGCAATGCTTGCAAAGTTTTTCTCTTCTCCCTAGCTGCTGGTGGTTCCTGGCAATCTTAGGTGTTTGTGGGCTTGTACTTGCATGATTCCAATTTCTGCTTCTGTCTTCATATGGCCTTTCCCCTCTGTGTGTGTGTCTGCCTGTTTCTGTGTCTCTGTGTATCCATGTGGCTTCTTATAAAGACATCCATCATTGGATTCAGGGCCCACCCTAATCCACCCCAAGCTGGTATGATTTCATTTTAAGTAATTCCCATTAAGTTTGCATTCTGAAGTTCTGGTGGAGACGGATTTTTGTAGGATACTATTCAACACAGTAGACTTCACTATTTCTTTTCTTAATGAAGTCTTTGGGTAAACAGAAGTTTTTCATTTTGATGTAATCCAATTTATCTATTTTTATTTTATGGCTGATGTTTTCTGAACTCTAATAAATCTTTGCTTATTCCAAGTTCTCATAGATACTCTCCTGTGCTTTCTTCTAGAAGTTTTAAAGTTTTTACTTTTTATAGTTTCTACATTGAGTTCTATAATGCAACTTGGATTTATTTGTATTTATGGTATGATATGGAATTCAAGGATGATATTTTTTTCCATATGGACATCTAATTTTTCCAGCATTATTTATTGAAAATATTACCTTTTTCCTCATTGAGGTGCTTCGATGCTTTTGTCCAAATCTATTGAACATATAAATATGCCTGTTTCTAGACTCACTGAGCTATTCTGATACCACAGTGTCTTGATTACTATGGACTATTAGTAAGTCTTAACATTAGGTAGTGAATGTCTTCTCTCCCTTTCACTCTTCCCTCCTTTTCAGGATTGTTTTGGGTTTTGTAGACCTTTTGCATTCTATTGAATTTTGTTGCCTTCCTCTAAAGAATTCTGAATTTTTTCTGATAGACAGTCACTTTGCTGGAGGATTGTCATTATTCCATTAAGGCTTGGCTTCAGGATTAGTTAAGGAAGCTCTAGAGAAGCCATTTCTCTAGAGCTAGAGTGGTTCCACTCCTAAGACATGGCCTTCCTGGGCTTGAATGCTCTTGATGTTTAGAGAGATCTCTCCAATCTGAACGGTCATAATCCAGTGGCTTCCAGCACTGTGTGACTTCTGGAATCTCTGTTTGGTCTTACTCCATAGGAGCTGTTCTCCCCCAATCTAGTAGAGATTTAGCCACTGACTGCACAGCTTAGTAATTTGCCACACTTGGGAAGTTCACATGGTTCTTGGGAACCCTTTACAGATTCCAGGAGCTCTTCTGCACATCTCTCTTCTGCTTCTGTGCAGCAATGATTGCTGCTCTCTCTTGGAGCTCTATCCACTTCCCTGTGCTTCAGTTTGGAAAACACACCTAAGCAGAAAACCAAGGTTCTCTCAAGGAGCATAACCCTGTAATATCTGTTGTCCAGTGACTAAATTTAGTTGCTTTCTATCTTTGGTCTAATTTTATAGTTTTATATAGTAGATGGTAAGTATGATAGCCATTGCTACATTATGGCTCGAGCAGGATGTCTGTGCTATCCTTTTGGAAAGAAAGACATGAATAATATTCCCAATTAGATTTTTGAAGTGATCTAATATTTAAGAATTTGATCTATGGAAAATTGAAAGGAGGTACATGTTATAGAAGTAAGGAATGTGAAACGGACCATGGGGTACATTTAAAGAAGTTCAATTACTTCTGGCAATCAAGGAGATTGCAGCATTTTGAAATGTCATACTGCAAAGCCTGCCAATTTCTGTTCTCTTCTATCCATTGTACATTCAGTTAATAGATTTTTGAGGCATTGCCCAGTGCACAAGTGTTCACTGGTCTATTTGTTTTAAACTGTTGAATTTTAATAAAATTATTATGGTTTTCCCCCATAGGTCACTATACCAACAAAAAAAGTAATAATTTCAGAATATTAAAAATACCAAGCTTAGGGGTCTGCCTGCTCATAGTGTTTTGCAAAACCACTTGTTATCTCCTCAAATTCAGACACATTAACAACTGCCTTAGAAAGACATTTTCAAC
Source organism: Cryptoprocta ferox (assembly GCA_028646485.1). NCBI lineage: Eukaryota > Metazoa > Chordata > Mammalia > Carnivora > Eupleridae > Cryptoprocta > Cryptoprocta ferox. The sequence continues at coordinate 65,929,163 of CM053571.1, forward strand.
ATTTTAAAAGATATCTCTTATCCATGTATTTGACCTATTCCTACCTTGGAAAAAAAGAGAGAAAATGAATTGCTACATTTCCTATAGCCCCTTTGAATTACTTATATTACAATAATTTTTAAGCTAGTGATCTATAAAAAAGTGGTTGAAATGTCTGTTGGCCACTAAACCTCTGTCTTTCATTGCTTACTTAAGAGGAGATATAGTATATATTATGTCAGTAAGAAAAATAAAAGCCTTGCTTAGGAAAGTACATTCCAACATCAAAGCAATAGATACACATTTTGAAACTATTCTGGATCAAAAGTCTCTCTGGGGGAGCGGGCAAGATGGCAGAGAAGCAGGGAGCGCTGTAATCCGCGCACACCCGTATGGATTGAACTGAGAAGGACTGAAGTGATAAAACTTGGATTTGCAAGTGGGGGAAAGAAGAAACAGACGCCAGAAAGAAGACAACCTCAAAGATGCCTGAGTGAGTGACTGTGATCTGGGAAATTAGGGGATGGGCGGATACCGGTGGTAAAGGGGAAAGGAGCCCCCGAGCCCAACACAGTGAGAGTGAACTGTGCCATGGAGAGACCCAGGGGAAGAGAAAAAGAGACGGAAAACACACCTAGAACCATCTCTAAGGGAGGAAAAACGCGCCCATCTCCCCATATATAACTGCCGAGCGCCGGGAGAGAAATCCGTCCCATCTGGCCGGCAAGTTCTTCCTTGGGTGCAGCGGCAGCGGCATCCACTCCAAGCCGCACTGGGAGCGGCGGCGGCGGCGCCAAGAAAGGCACCTTGAAAAGCCACAGCGGCGGTGGCGGCGGCGGTGGCGGTGGCTCCGTGGAAAGGGCAGCGCAAGCCGGGATGGGAGGCCGGCCGCCAACGGGAACGCATCTCATCCCCGGTGACGGTGTTGAACTGCACGGACTGGGATTTGGAAGTGAGGCGGAGCTTGGAGAGTACAGTTTGCCTCGCCTGCGGCACAGGGAGATCGGACTCAGTAGCGCAGTTGCAACGCTTGGTTCCGGCAAAGCTTTGAGGCGGCGCCATACTTCTCCCCGCAACCACCAAGGCGGAGCCTCGGAGAGAGCAGCCCCCGAGACCTGACAGGACGCCAGACCACGCCCATCCGCACAGGGGAGTTGGCTTTTTTTTTTCTTTCCTTTTTTCTTTGCTTCTCCTTTTCTGCTGCCATCCAGATATATA
>CM053571.1:65930859-65964330 GCA_028646485.1 Cryptoprocta ferox
ACGGGTACCCTCCTACACTGTTGGTGGGAATGTAAACTGGTACAGCCGCTCTGGAAAACAGTGTGGAGGTTCCTCAAAAACTATCCATAAAACTCCCCTATGACCCAGCAATAGCACTGCTGGGGATTTACCCAAGGGATACAGAAGTGCTGATGCATAGGGGCACTTGTACCCCAATGTTCGTAGCGGCACTTTCAACAATAGCCAAATCATGGAAAGAGCCTAAATGTCCATCAACTGATGAATGGATTAGGAAGACGTGGTTCATCTATACAATGGAATACTACATGGCAATGAGAAAGAATGAAATCTGGCCATTCGTAGCAAAGTGGATGGACCTCGAGGGTGTCATGCTAAGCGAAATAAGTCAGGCGGAGAAGGACAGATACCATATGTTTGCACTCATAGGTCTAACCGGAGAAACCCAACAGAGGACCATGGGGAGGGGAAGGAGGAAGAAGAGTTAGGGAGAGGGAGGGAGACAAAACACGAGAGACTCTTGAATACTGAAAACAAACTGAGGGGAGAAGGGGAAGGGGGAAAATAATGGGGGGTGATGGTCTTGGTGGAGGTCACTTGTGGGGAAGAGCACTGGGTGTTATATGGAAACCAACCTGACAATAAACTATAAAGCTTAAAAAAAAAAAAGAATCTGTTCTGGACCAATTTGGATTTCGACTTTTGATTATGGAGAGACATTAACTACTTAAAAAAGGGCCACTATATGAAATGACTGGGATGATTTAGTCAGTATTTCTCAACCATGAGTATAATATAAACCTTTCCTAAAGGAAAACAATTCTTATTGACTCCCCTTATGCTCTGAAATTATTTGTGTTATACTGTTCCTTAAATTTATCTAAGTGGAAAACATTTAAACTCTTTGGCTAATAATATTTATACTACTTTTAAATCAAAGCAAATTTACAATTTAAATACAAACAAAGCTGTAAATACAAATTAACAATATTAGTTTAATATGATGGATAATGTGTTGCTGAACAACTAAATTGTTGTTTACAATGTAAATGTGGTAGTGATTGTTAGGATGCAGATTCTTTTAAGCTCAATGCATGCACTGCGCCATGACTCAATTCTTCTATCACTTTGCTGTGTATACAACATATGTGCATAATGCTGTGAATACATTATTCAGTGATATAACTTGGCCATCTCTTGGCCCGAAGTCATCATTTATGTGTGTTACTTCCATATATCTTTATTTTAAAAGTTATTTTATTCAGTTTGAGGGGGGGAGGGGAAGAGAGAGAGGGAGAAGGGGGGGGGGAGAGAGAGAGAGAGAGAGAGAGAGAGAGAGAGAGAGAGCGAATCCCAAGTAGGCTCCGTACCATCAGAGTGGAGCCCTACGCGGGCCTCAAACTCATGAAATGTGAGCCATGTCTTGAGCCAAAATCAAGAGTCAGATGCTTAACTGACTGAGCCACTCAGGCACCCCTCTTTTCACGTTTGTTTGTGACAATTACAGTAATACTGCTGAGGTTAATGCAGTTATAAACAAAAACATAAGGCAGGTACTGAAATTTCATGACAGTTCTCCAGAAGGTGTTTTCCAGAAATTCAAGAGTGCTTTAATATTAATCTTAAAAATGAGTATCATAGACAGTTACAAAAAGATACAATTCTTACAGTTGACCTAAATACTGTTAGGAATGCATCCACGTTCATACTGTTTAATAAACAATCTTGAAGGTGCGACTGGGTGGCTCAGTTGGTTAAGTGTCCGACTCTTGATTTCAACTCAGGTCATGGGCATCAGGTTTTGCACTGATAGTGCAGGGACTGCTCGGGATTCTCTCTCTCCCCCTATCTCTCTGTCCCTCCCCTGCTTTCTTGCACATGTGCTCTTTCTCTTTCTCGCTCTCAAAATAAATAAATAAACATTAAAAAAAACCAATCTTTTAGAATGATGTGAATAGACAGGGAGACTAGAAGACTGTTGCAACAATCTGGAAGTGGGATATCAAGATTTTGAACCAGAGTGGAAGAGGTGGAAAGGAAAAGAGAGCCAATAGGTGGTGACAGACCACTAGCCCCAGTATTTCAGTTTATTTGAAAGATTTTATTTGTTCATTCAGTCATTCATTTCTCCATTTGTCCATCCATCACTGGGGAGTCTTTCTTCTATGGTGACTAAAAATGGTTTTTGTCATCTGTCATTTCCTTATGAGATTGTTGAGTGAGATTAAAAAATGTAAAATCATGGTACTTAGTAGGTCCTTGATAAATGAGGATTATTACTAATCCATTCATATTTATTGAGTTTTAAATTATGTCAGGAAGTAAACTACATTGGGATAGATTAAGACCTGAGTACAGTATTGTTGTCAAGATGTTCAAAGTATAGTGAGAGCTACTGTTATGAAATCAGTTAAATACCCTGCAATATGGTACGCTCTACGGTACTCAGTGGACTGGCATTTTCTAGTGGGGACTGTAGTCTGCCTCCTGGAACAGGATACTTGATTGAGCTGGAACTTGGAAAGCAGTAAAATGCTTGTTTGACAGGCCAGCGAGGTAAGGGAGGACATTCAAGTCTCTGAGCAGAGCATTTGCAATGATATGGGGAATGCAGGAGTTTGGTGCGCTTGGAGGTGTGCACGTGGCTTGGTGTGGATGGAATGCAGCACACATATGGGAGTGTGGCCAGGGGTGAGGTTGAAAGGGCAACAATGATAAGACAACACTGAATACTAAGAATCAGAATGGAAACCTGACCTTTGGTGTCTGTCTTGCCAATGCGCTGCCATTGCTCATGGGAAGAACTGAGAAGGCCTAGGTTAAGCAGTGTAGCCAAGCCCAGCTGCCAGGAAAGCAGTAGAAAGTTGTGTTCCCAGATGGCAGGCAAATGGTGTTATCATGGGTGAGAAGAGCAGAATTGTTATGGTCTTTTACAATGAAGTCATTGTGAAAACTTTTCGCCATGATCATAGCCTTGACAGCAAACTGAGGGAATGAGAGTCCATAAGTGAAAACGTCTCTAAGTAAGTTGTATTAGAAGTTTGGAAAACATTTGAGTAGCAGAAAGAACTTTGATTTAGATTATTACAAGTGCACATTTCATATCAATATTTGTACATAGAACTGAAGAGCCCTTTTTGGGAAGCCTTTTTGCTTTTTGATATTATTTGAATAGTGATATTAGTCTAAGGATAGTGCAGGATTTTCCTGGTTTTATACACTAATGGTAATGTTCTTAATTGAACTTATGAAGAGAAATCTTCTGGATGTTTAAAACATTGATTTGGGTCATTGTTATGAATAATCCTTTTTTATGACTTACATTGCATATAATTTGTATATAATGGATCATCTCTGTTCTCTTCTAGTACAATTTTCTTTTTCTTTACTACCATTGTCATAACTAACGTGAAAACATAAACATATACTGGTTTTTCTAGTAGTGATTATAGTGTCTTAATTTTAAAAAAAATTTTTGCTTGGGTTACTCAGGTTACCAAAGAGGCACATAAATGTGCTGCAGAGGCATAATTAGTACAACAGTAGAGAATAATCCTTCACAGATGGTATAAAGGAATAAGGAAAATTTTACCAAGATCATAATGAGAACGGGAAGTGGTGTAATATAAATTCACTCATGTGCACAGATTGGAGTGTGTGTGGGGAGGTGTGGGGGATACGCAAAGTTGAACCCCCTCATCGCACACTGGAAATTGCCATTTTGCAGTCGTCAGGTTCCCTCCTTCTCGGATGCTGAAGCTATGCTTCCAGATCAGGAGAAGAAAATTTCATAGTTCGACATATTCCCACTCAGACAATTGTGGCTATTAAAAGCTGATGATGTGGATATTGAAATACTATTCATATCCATATCTATTAGGAGAAGTGTTCTGTTCTTCCTGTGACTTTTCTGTCACTCATAATGTAATAAAAATGTGAGTATTTTAGTTCTGCTAGAAGAGTTATAGACATGTCCAGTTATCTGGCGTTGAGGCTTGCCTATTTATTTATTCACACACACCGATTTATTTATGCACATCAATTTGAATTCTTTAAATATCAAAATATGTGTGCCTGCATATGTATGTGAGAGAGAGAGACATACTATTTGGGCATTTATTATGAGCGAAGTACTTTTCTAAGTGGTTTATACATATTAATCGTGACAATGACCCTATGTACTATTATTATTATTCCCATTTTATAGGTAGTACCTGAGGTAACCAAGGCCCAAGGAGGTTGAATAACTTTTTTAAACTAGAAAATGATAGAAACGGCATAAAAACTCAATAAACATGAATTGCAAAGTGCACACACTTATTCACAAATGCTTATTAGGGGTGCCTGGGTGGTTCAGTCAGTTGAGTGTCTGACTTCTGCTCAGGTCATGGTCTCATGGTTCATGGATTCGAGACCCATGTCAGGCTCTGTGCTGATAGCTCAGACCCTGAAGCCTGCTTCAGATTCTGTGTCTCCCTCTCTCTCTGCACCTCTCACACTCACGTTATCTATCTCTCTCAAAAATAAACAAACTTAAAAATACTATTTTTAAAATGATTATTAAAAATGTAAGTACAGGGGCACCTGGGTGGCGCAGTAGGTTAAGTGTCAGAGTCTTTATTTTGGCTCAGGTCAATATATCACAGTTGATGAGATCGAGCCCTGCATCTGGCTCTGGAGCCTGCTTGGGATTCTCTCTCTCTCTCTTTTCCTCTCTCTCTGCCCCTCCCCCACTCATGCTCTGTCTCCTTCTCTCTCAAAATAAATGATAAATAAACTTTAAAAATTGTAGATACATTTATGAGGTGAAGGATCGGTACTCATACTTTGTATATTACTTATGTAATTCATATTAATATTATTTACCAAAAACATTTTTTAAATGTTTATTTACTTTTGAGAGACAGAGAGAATGTGAGCAGGGGAAGGGTAGAGAGAGGGAGACCTAAGATCTGAAGCCAGCTCTGGGCTGACAGCAGAGAGCCCAACGCGGAGCTCAGGGCTTGAACTCATGAACCATGAGATCATGACCTGAGCCAAAGTTGGATGCTTAACCGACTGAGCTACCCGTGTCCCCAAACCATTTTTCACAATTGTTCCACTTGAGTAGTAGTTGCTGGTTTTTCAGTATAATCAAGGTAAGTGCTCTTACTGACCTTTCAGTGTATCTTTTGTTGACACAATTTCAGACATCCTTTTTGTGCTTTGGGGGACACCGTGATACAAAAGTCTGGTACCGTATTTCTCAGTGGGCTTTATTACCTTTAATAAGGGATATTTTCCTGCTGCCTCTTCTAAATAGTAAAGACAAGTAAAAGGAGCCCCTCAGACTTCAGTATCTAGCTAAATTTTTAAAATGATGGAGATGAGCTCTCTGGGTTGTGGTTTGCTTGTGCTGTTGTTAGAGAGCTGAAGCTTCCGTGAGGCACATTTGCAGCATTACAGTCAAGCAACCTCCTGTGCAGCTTTCACAAAGGCCGTTTTACTCTTGGAGCTCACATACTTAGGAAGCTGTTCTCCAGTGATTTGCACGTGTACTTTAAGGTGATTTTAGGATATTATAATAAAACCGGAGCAATATAAATCCCTAATGCTGCATAGAAATCTGAATTGATTTAATGTGGACAATTTAATCCATTTTTGAGTTTTGAAAGGAACTTTGCTGTTCCCAAAGATGGGACTGAAAAGTCAGCAATCAAAACACCAAAATGTAGTTCTGAGTCCTTCAAAAATATTTGAAAAAGTATCTGGAAGATATGAATCAACTTGTTAAGAAAAATGCTTTAAAATTATTCTTCTGTAGTGTGTGGTTTCAAAGATAGCTATCCGCATGCACAGCTATGGAGATAATGAGATGAGATTGATGTAAGAAAGTGCTCAGCGTGATGCCTGGCTCATGGGAAGCAGTCACTAAGTGCTGGCTGTTGTGTCCTCCTTGCGTAGCCGTAACGCAGAGGTTAAGAGCATAGTCTCTGCAGTGGAGTCTGTGCCTACCACTTACCAGCTAGAGACCCTAGGCGGTGGTTCCCAATGAGGGACAATTGTGTCCCCCAGGGGATGCTTGGCAATGTCTACAGACATTTTCAGTTGCTGCCATCGGGAGCAGAGTCCTACCAGAAGCCAGAACTGCCGCTAAGCATCACACAATACTGCGGACAGCTGCCCACAGCAAAACATTTTCTGGTCCAAAGTGTGAGTAGTGCTGAGGTTGAGGAACCTTGGCTGAGAACATGTAACTCCATCTCTGTAAAATAAAGACACTACTAGGGTCTAGTTTGCTAATACAAAGAAAAAGCACTTACTAAATGCTAGCTCTTGTTATTCATTCAACAGATGTTTGTAGAGGGCTCACTGTCTGCCAGGCACCATCCTAGGCACTAAGTATACAGTGGATGTAGAAGTGAAATAGGGCTGGTCCCTACCCCTGGGAATTTGATGTTTCTGACTGCAGGGTTGCCCAACACTGTTGGGGCCACCTCATGCTCTCTTTGCCTCCCTCCTCTTAAAGTACAAGCTCCTTCTTCATCTCTTTTTAAAAATCTCTCTTTTACACTTAGAAGAATCCACCAAAAGAAGAAAATTATTAGCCCCAGCTTCCCCATCGCACTCGTCCAAACTAAGCATCACAAACCTCCCACCCCGATCCATGTATGGAAACTGCCAGTCTGGCCAAGCATACTTAGAGAGTGGGTAGGTGTCTTTCATGCCAGTGGCTCTCTAGTTAGAGAGTCCCCTTCACCCCAGGACTACTTCTCTTTCTTCCCCGCTGTCTGTGAGTGTCCTAGTCTTTCTTCATCAGTGCTGGGATCCTTGAGTTTCTTCTTCACCCTTTTTCTGCTGTCAGCAGCATCTCAGGCTCCTGCTCTTGCCCCTCTAGCCTACGGTGGTCCGGAGAGGGAGACTCTCCATTCTCTTTACAGGTGCTGGTTAGGGAGCAGACATTCTTAGGGTCCTAAGTAGGAAGCTGGAGGCCAGGCTGTAAAGGGCGGTCGGTGTCAGCACTTTTAAGCTTGGGTAACCAAGGCCTTGAATGCTGATCATTCCCAGTTCCTCAGCCAGTTCAGACCAGGACAGGGGCCCTCACTCCACTAGTGCCGGGGACAACTGATTGGAATTCACTGTGCTAATGACTGGTGCCTGGTGTTCCCAAGGAAAGCCTTGTGCTGCCACATGCCACATGCCTGCTGAGTCATACTTTATTCCTTATGCCCCACTCTCCTGGCCCAGTTCATATGACTGGGCTTCTGCTTAGTTTCATCTTAGCTTTGCAGTTCTCTGAGTAACACAGTGTCTCTGAAAAGGCTGATCACAGAACCATGATCTGTTCCTAACCACCTGTCTAGACTCCTTCCATTTTCCACTTCCCTCCCTCCCACACACCTTATGCTCCAGCAATATAAAATACTACTTGGTCCACAAATGTACCATGCTTCTGTGCATCACCATGCCTAATGTATACTGCCTCATCTGCCTTCATCTCCCCAGTTGAACCAAGCCTGAGTTCACCTTTATGTCTTTGACTATCAGATATGAACTGTTGGCTCTCTATCTAGTCTACAGCTTCTTTAGTTATCCCTTCTCTCTATCGTATCTTGGCTTCCAGATTTCTCCCTTGCCCATCGAGGTGCCAGGCATTTTTGAGTTTAGCCTGCTGGATCCATGATACTGGAATCTAGCGGATTCAGATCAGCCCAACATACTGTAGTAGATTGAATCTTCTGAGAACCTAGCCATCATGTGTAATATTACTTCTGTGTAAAAAAGCAGACCACAGTCCTAAAAACTGAATGACCAGTGATGTTTTGGAAATAGTCACATTTATGAATTATAAATTGACCATACAAAAATGTGTATGTATGTGTGTTTGTATGTGTGTTTGTAATATGCATACACACATGCATTTATATACTGTATTTATATCTTCTGCATTTAGACACATATTTTATGAAACAAGGGGGGAAACGAATAAAAATGCTAAAAATAAATCAGAAGAAAAGCAAAATTAGAGTATATTTCTAGTGAATTAATATGAAATTGTACAGATAAGGGAGAGGAGGTATGTAAATGAGGAAGTATGTGATTGAATCACTGGATAGTGGTATTAAAATAGGAAATATACTGTTGATATTGGGCCTAATTTCCTAAATTAGAAATGGAAATATATCTTTCACATATCTGTGTGTAATTCAGATCTATCTAAATGTGGTATGAGCTAGAAAGACTCACTTTACCTTTCAAATGCTAGTAAGAAAACAGTCTTGTGGAAGTGGAATATGAACCAAGAGGAAGAAATACATGACCTGGAATAGCATTCATATAGAAAATTCTCCTGTGAAAGAAAAACAGTTGTTTTAAGCTACATTCAGGTGTTCTAGTTTCAATAGAATTTTAAACCCTAACAATTTTTTCCTAGCCTGGACTAATGAGATAGTGGACCTGTTAATTAGTATGGACCATGCCTCCCAGCACCTTTCCATAAGCCTTTGTGCCGGATAAAGTGCATTTGTGTGTGAGAGGATCAGGTATTGCCTAGAGCGATGGAGTGAGTCCCGGGTTGTAATTCAGTGGAGAATTAGGAGGGGAGGAGAGTGACCTCTCCTTACACAGCCAAGGTAGGTTTGTTTTACCTTCCAAACTTTGAAAAGGAAAATTAATTCATCTCTACTCCACAAATATTTATTGTATTTCTCTCTGTCTTGGGCTATGATTGCTGGTAGTTATTGGGATAGGAGAAAGTGTGATGTACACATCTTGCTTGCCCTCAAGGAGATTAAAATTGATCTTTCTGAGGATGTAAGAGTGGCATAGAAAGCAATTAGACAAGAAGCAGAGAAATATATAAGGTAGCACAAAGTGCCACACTGAAAAATCATGAAACTGCATAGTAAACCACCAGAGCTATGGGCTGTCATGAAAGGAGAAGAATTGTCGTAATATATTTCCAGGATTATTTTAATGCTTAGTTCTCCTTTGTCTTAAAGAGTGTAAAATATAGTGAAGAAATGATCTGTAAACTACTGTGTAGACATTTTTCCTGAATTTTTCTAAACTAATCTTATACAGCAAAAGAAAAAAAATACAAGAACATTAATTTAGCAAGTGTTCTGAACATTCTTTGTAGGTCAACACACAGCTATCCCCAAAGCTGATGTGGAGATGAGAGAAGGCAAGTGCTTTCCTTTGGCTCTGGGAGGTGTTTTTGGCCATTCAATTAAAAATTATTTTCTCTGACATTCTAGAAATGTCTAACATTTCTAAGAAAGTACTCAACCCACACTGTCAGCATCTGAGGGGAAAGTTTTGAACTTGCTATTCTTCCTTTTTCTAGGAACATGCTCATCTCAGAATGCTACAAAGGGACTAAGTTCTTTTCATAAATCTAGGATCCCCATGCAGACTTGCTGGTTCATATTCCAAGGAGAAAGGAGAGAGTCTTTGGTCTAAATACAGAACAATATAAAACAGCATTGTAAATTTTTTTGTATCATTCAAGTTTAGTTCATTGGGATTATCTTTTACTCTACCTTTTAAATCATAATGTTAAACTAGGTGGCGATGCAAAAGAATATTGGAAAGCAAAAGAAATCTGTAACCTTTACTTAGTGACTTGAGCAGACAACAGTACCTTGTCATTAAAAGGGATAGAAGTAGGTGGCAGAGTCATGACGAACAAGACAATTGGCCACACTTACTGATTGTTTTCTGCATGGGCTGTGCCAACAAGGGGAATCACGAAATCGATCCCTGCCTTGGAAAGCATCACAGAATGAGAGAAGACAGGATATGTCCCCAAATGTACATATCAGCAGTAGTGATGAAGGCAAGTTAACAGGAAGAATTTGTCTTCTTCCTTTTCTGCTTGCACAGCATCTAGACTTTCTCTCGCTAAAGCCTTTTATCACATTGTTTTGGTTTTCCTTTCTAGACATAAACAAAACTAACTAAAGATATAAAATGACTATGGGAAACTATATCTGTTATTTGTTGCTTCCAGGGGTTAGGAAACTGGTCCTGTGGGCCCAATTTGAGGCCTCGTTTTGTATGATCCCTTGAGCTAAGAATGGTTTTTAACATTTTTAAATGATTTAAAAAAATAATAAAAATAAATTTAAAAGAATATGCAAAAGAGATGTAGATAGCTTGAAAAGCCTAAAATAATTTGCTATCTGGTCTTAAACAGAAAATTTTGCTGATCCTTGTTTTAAAGAATCATACCCAATTCTGAATGAGTCATAGGAAACGTGGGGATATGTATTACTTAGGAATAGGCTAAGCTCCTGTAATGAAGACACCCAAAATGCCTTACTCAAACAAGAACATCTCAAAATGCTCAAAGTCATCTATTTCTCTCTCATGTAACAATCAGAGGTTCCAGAGATATTGGGTAGCTCTTCCATGTGAGATTATTCAAGGCCTCTCATTGCCCTTGTCCTTATTGAAGAGCTTGGCTTACTACCTCAATATCCCTATTCCAGACTGAGGGAATGGAGAATGGAGGCCAATGAGTTTCATTTCCAATAATAAAATCTGGTTTGCAGCGCAGATCACTTTTACTCATATCCTATTGACTATAACTTGTCACCTGGCCACTTTAGTTGCGAAAAAAAAACTAGGGAATGTGGTTTCTAGCTGGATAGCCATGTACCCAGATAAAAGTGGCATGTTTTATTACTAAAAAGGAGAGAATTATTGCTATTGGAGGACAACTAGCATCTCTGCCACAGTAAGGTAGATGGTTCATAGTTTGTATTATTCTTGATCTTCATTTCTGAATGCTCAGCACATAGCAAGTGCTCAGCTATATATTTGTAGAATTAATTAAAGTGAATAGGAAACTGAAGGCAATCCTTCACCCTGGAATGGACACTTAGGGGGAAATCCAAGCCTTAAAATGGGAGAGGCACAGCTTAGTGGGATTTGATTTAAGGCTCCTAAAAATGGATAAATCAGTAGTGACAATTATATAGGTTCTGGTAAGGTGAAATCCAGAGATTAGTTTAGTCAGTAAGTGAATCTTCTGTACTTTATACAGGGATAGTATCATCATTTAGTAAATTTATTGTAGAGAAATTTATAGGGGTGGGGAAGACTCCAAGAAGGAGTAAGATGGGCAGGATGTGAGGATGAGTGCAAGTTGGGAGTGGTATTCAGTCTGGTAAATGGGGAAAATCCAGTAGCCCCCACAATTCAAAGTCAGGCAGGCATCATTTGATGGCTCTAGAGTTCTGACACACTTTAGCAGATTCATCCATTTCAGAGGCACAGCAGAGAGAATTGGCAAGATCCTGACAGAGCACCAGAACTTGAGATTGGTGTGCAGGCAGAGTTGAGAGTTCTAGGCTGGGAAGGTGAAGCAGCAGTTTAGCCTTGCGGATTGGGCCAATGTAATGGGGCTGGGAAATGATTAATTTTAGAGGTTGCACAAATTCTCAGAGCTCTTTCTTTTTAATCCCTGAGAAAAATAACTTAATTCTCACTTCTGATTTTCTGGCATTGTTATAACTAGCCCAGAAACTGAGGGGAGGTAGATATGGGGCCTGGGGAGACAAGGGCATGGGTTGACATGGGGCTAGTGTCTGAAACTGTGGATTGAGAAACTGACTCTTCTGTGCTCTGTGTCCTTTGGTACCTTATGATGCTGTGTTCTTTGTTGCACTGAAAATGATAATAATAAAAAAAATGTAGCACAATTTTGATAGGGTGATTAATCATGATAACTGATATTTTGGTGTCTTGTTATTCTAAAATAATTTGATTATTATAATTAAAGAAGGATAAAAGCAGAACAAACTCCCAAAATTGATGTCTCAGGTCAAATTGGCCTATTAGGTGGAAGATGAAATTGTGCATTTAAGCATTTCAGCTCTGCATAATTGATGGGGGCACTACATCCTATCTCTTTGGCTATTCAGCAAAGATTCTGTTAGAATCTGCTTGTGCAATCTCATGTTGTAGAATGTATAACCTTCACATTTTATATAAATGTATAAAACTATATGTTATAGATCCCTATTCCTTATTCTTGCCAATTAATAGGTATCAGTCAACTATTAAAGATGTATAGTAGAGATCTCACCTTGATCCTGTTACTTTTCTTCTTTTTAAGTTTATTTCTTTTTAAGTTTATTTATTTTGAGAGAGACAGAAACAGCATGAGTGGGGGAGGAGCAGAGAGAAAAGGGAGAGAGAGAATCTCAAGCAGGCTCCATGCTGCCAGCACAGAGCCCAATGTGGGACTTGAACTCACGAAACCACAAGATCATGCCCTGAGCTGAAACCAAGAGTCAGGCACTTAACTGACTGAGTCACCCAGGTGCCCCTTCTTTCTTTTTTACACTAATAATTTGACTAAAGCCAAGCCAAAACATCAGCACACATGTGGGTAAAAAGATAGCCAGATTTTTTGAAGAGACATATGGATATTTTTTCTCATCTTTCTCAGGGGCTGAATGAATCTGATCAGACCTCAAAGAAATTAAAGGAATAACTTGTGATTCAGTTTTCAGTTAAAAAATTAGCATATGTACATTTCTCTTTTGCACTTATAGTTACTCTCTTAATAGATATGAATACTTTATGAAGAGTAATTTATGTGTACTTAAGATATAATATATGTACTATATATGGGATAATTTAGGGAAAATGACCTAGTTCATGAATTTATACAGTTTAATGCTAAGATGAGTAAGTTGTTAATTTAAGCAATATTTCATACACCAATAACGTGTCAGTATATGAAGGTACATTTGAACCTTTTGATGTACTGCTAAGGGTAAGCCCAGTGAAAAGAGCCCAGTGAAAACTCAAGTTTTTTTCCTTTTTTTAAAAAGATATTCATATGTTTTATTTATTCAAGGTTTTAATGGCTCTAGTCAAGGCGAAAGCATGTTTCATAAAGTGTGATAGTCCATGAATTTAATTTTACTTATGTATTTAAGACATTTGCTTTGATATTAGCTGACAAATTGTGCGCATTCAGTTTGGGTTCAATTGGATAATACATTTTGGATTGGTTTAAATAAAGATCTAGCAAATTACGGATTCTGAAGTCTGCTACATATGTTCAAATGATGTGATTGAGACTGCTATCTACCGATAATGAGGCAGTATCAACACAGGAACACAGCCAGTCTATTAAGGTCATAGATGACATTGTCATCTACATTGTCATCACTGTGGTCATCATCATCATCATCCCTCTTGTTTACTTAACACCTCTGCCTATTGAATCTTAGGCTTGAGCAGTATTCCAGTGGGGAGTAGAGATCATAAAGAGGGATATTGTTTAGCTCGTTTATCCTCTTAATTTTGCTGGTAACAAAACAGCTGGTAACTTCACTGGTGACAGTCTAAGGAACTGCTTCACACAAGCCAAAAGCATTAATCTGATTATATACTCAAATGCTGACTTTAATTTTAATCTACCATGAAGATTATAACAGTGAACTAAACCAGAATACCCATAGTAGTTAATTACTACTGCTGTCTCTGAAGGAAAATGTATCTGGGAAGCCAAATTTTTATCAGAAAGGTGCTTGTTAACCTGGGCTCGAAACAAAATGGAATAATCTCAATAACTTGTATTATAAGTGTTATGTATAAAATTTTAATAGTGTAATTTTAAGCTCAAAATTATAGATATTTTATTGTCACCCTCCTACATCCTGACAAAATTTGTTGTACTTCATTAATGAAAATTCTCACAGATGAGTCATAAATGATTTGCTTAAAGTAAATCATTTAGTTGCTAAATCCAGGAGTAGAACCTGGTATTTGTTTTTATTTCTTTGAATGGTGCTGAAGCTTATGTTTTAATTTCTGACCATATTCACGTATGTATATTTTTATGTGGTTGGATATTCACAGCATTAAGCCAATAATTTGTAAATAATACATGAAGATACATATGCTTGTTATGCATTGAATCAAATTATAATTAGCTGTTGATTTGAAAGAAATTTTTGAGATTGTTTTGGGGTTTAGTGAGAATAAAATGTAGAAGAGGCAATTGATTTTCTAAGAGTATGCCCTATTTAACCTAGTAATATAAAGGGCATACAGATCTCTGAAGGGTGAGGTTGGGCATCATTCGGTGTGGGTTTGCCCCATTAAAAAGTTGTGGGTACTCATAACATTTTGCTCAATAATTTTTAAAGGAGAATTGTTTGAAAATTGTATTTTAAAAAAGCTTTTGGTCGGGAGAAAGGGGCCTGGGTGGCTCAGCCAGTTAAGTGTCCAGCTCCTGATTTCAGCCCACGTCATGATCTCATGGTTCATGAAATTGACCCCCATGTCAGCCCATTTGGGATTCTCTCTGTCCCTCCTTCTCTGCCCCTCCCATGTGCACACACACTCTCTCTCTCAAAATAAATAAACATTTGTTAAGAAAAGCTTTTGGTTTTGGTTAAAAGTACAGTTTATATCTCAGTAGTTTAGAGTTTCTAGCTGAGAGATTATACATAGTTTTGTAGGCTGGTAAAGCCTAAATAAATCTGAAGATCAAGAAAACTGTATTTGCCTTCAGAATATATTTTTATAAAAGTTAACTTAATATGATGGTTTACTAACTCTCCAGGGTGTGCATCACCATCATGTTGGTAGGACACTATCATGTAATAATAAGAAGTGCATTGGCTTGGGTTGAGATCCTGGCTCTGCAACTTGAATTTGGCGGGTTGGTTCATTTATTCTATCCTAATTGCTGTTGATAGTTCTGTTAGAGGAGGTCTTGGGAGAGGAGGTGACCTCCAATTGACCCTTGAGCTGACCCTGGGCAATTGGAGGCCCCTCACCTCCTCCCGTTCCTTGAAATGTACCCTCTGCCCTCGGCCCTCCATTCCCACAATGGGAGTAATTTTCAGGGATGCGGCCTTGAGAGAGCAATGTGTTGTTGAGACCATCTGGATTGGTATAAATTGAGTGAATCCAGTTAGGGCTTCAATATAAATTTAAGATTTTTGCAGGCAGATGTAGAGATCTATGTGTCTTGTGGCTGCCCAGGGCAAACCTCTGAGTAAGTTCCTTGCTTTATTAAAATTGCCACCTCCCAACCTGGAATGGCATGCCTCTTTCTTCTGTCTCTCCTTGCCCTCCATGTTCAGAGCCTGCTTCAGATATCACTGGGGAAGCTCCTGAAGTTTTGAACCAAAAATTTTCTAATATAGTAAATTCATAGAAAATGAGCTTGATTTTGAGCCATGTATGGTGATGATGGCGAGTGTTTTGGCTTCTCTGTGCCTCCTTTTCCTCATCTATAATGTCTATTACTGTGGAGCAATAGTCCCATTTACTCAAAGTTGCTCTGAGGCTTAAATGAGATTCTTCATGTCTAAGGACTTTGCAAACTGCATATATAGTGTTAATCAAATATTAATGGCTTTCAAAGTTGTAACTATTACTTTACCTTGAAAGTTTGCACTATAGAGGCATGCATAGTGCATGAAGGGAGAGTGAGAGCAATGGATAGGAACTATACGAATAGTTCTGACTTCATATATTTCTGACCTGGATTCAGAAGATAACAGCCTTCATAGAGACTGAAAAAAAAAAGTAATTTGGTGAGTTTTGGCACATTCTAAGTCCACCTTCTTATGCTGGAGATTAGACTGCTTTTATAATTGAATCTGCACATGGTATTTGTATTAGTCTCGTTATGTGGGGGAAAATCAATTTAGGTGCTATACACTGCAGATGGGATAGAGACCTGTCAGTGGCAGAGACTCATGCGATTCATGATGGCAATTGTAGTAATGCAGTTTAAGTGCAAAAGGAGAAAATAACTCTTGCTGATTTCTTTGTTATTGGAAGATGGACAAATCCCTTCTCTTTAGTAACACACTAAAAATACTTAAAGAACCTCCAGTGTGACTCTCTTTTTCAGTAAGTACCCATGTTTGCCATCACATACATCATTCCATTTATCTACAGTCTGTTTTTTTAAATGTTTATTTATTTATGTTGAGAGAGAGAGAGAGAGAGAGAGAGAGAGAGAGAGGGGTAGGGAGAGAAAGAGAGAGAGAGAGAGAGAGAATCTCCATGCTGAGCATGGAGCCTAACTTGGGGCTCCATCTTATGACCCTGGGATCATGACCTGAGCTGAAATCAAGAGTTGGACTCTCAACCAATTGAGCCACCCAGGTGCCCTTACAGTCTATTTTTGAAATAATCCAGTCTCTCTTACTGTCCTTTCTCCCCCTGATGTATATGGGGAATACATAGCACATGGTTGAAATCCCTAGAAATGGTTACTACATCCACGTAGGAACTCATCACTCCATTCTGATAGTCCCATGACAAAAAAATGAATATTTTGATGTAATTGCTTCAGAACCACTTCAGTACTTATTAATAACTGCTTTAAAATGCCATGAGTTGTTTTTTATTTTTATCTTTTAATGTTTATTTATTTTTGAGAGGGGGGAGGGGCAGAGAGAGGGAGACACAGAATCTGGAGCAGGCTGGAGGCTCTGAGCTGTCAGCACAGAGCCCAATGCAGGGGGCTTGAACCCATGAACGGCGAGATCATGACCTGAGCCAAAGTTGGATGCTTAACCAACTAAGCCACCCAGGCGCCCCATGAGTTGTTTTTTATAGTGGGATTTTTTGGGCTCTGCACACAATAAAAATGGAAAACACTGAAGCAGAGTTTTGTTTTCAACTCAAGTGGTTCTCGAATTAAAAAGACTTACTCCAGCATGGGTGTGTTGATAAGTTTTTCTGTGGGGCTTTGTAGTAGTGTTTAAAGGCCACTTTTATCAGCCTGTTTTTTTTTTTTTCCTGAAGAGGCAATTCAAATGATCTCTGTCAGCCTTTCATTGAAAAGAAATTCAGTTTACATTGATTTTTGTCCATAAATGAATGATCACTCATCGTTTTGTAGAAATAGAGAGTGGTAGGCAGGATTTTATCTTAAGAATAGTTTGTCAAAAACGTTTATGGCAATTTCGAAATGTGGGAACTGATCATTTATGGAGGAGTTGGGGATACTTAGAATGAAAGTAGGCTTAGAAACCACCGGAAATGTATCATGGCTGTTGGTAGTTTTAGAGGATTCCACAGTCTCACTGCTTGGAAGGGTAATAATGATAATTATCATAATCCTCATAGCCAACACATGGTGTTCACTACATGCCAGGCATAGCTCATAATCTGCATAGATGGCATTGAAACCCTATTCTTCTGGGCTCTGAGTTCGTTCTGATAGCCACCACACTTTATTTTTCTGTTTGGTTCCTTAGCAGGAGGCCTTGTTGAGAAGTTGCTTCACACATACCTGTATTGAATTATTAATTCTAAAATTAACTCTCACATAATGGTTTCTTTGACTTGATTTTCTGGTGAAGATTTGAATTGGGTCTATAGTAATAAGTATGGGAACTCAGAAGTCTCTCTGAACATTGTATAATCCTTGAGATGAAAATGGAAGTCAAGATTGTTAATGTTACAAATTGAGAAACAAATGCAAATGAGGAAACTGATCTTTCTTAGAATCATTACTAAGCATGTCACTTAAAGAACTAAAAATGTTATCTTATATCATTACTTTTTTTCTGGATTATTTTCTATAATGGTGCTCTCTTATTTGCAGTTATATTTGTGAGTGGCAGTTAAGCGTGGATAAAGGATGCCATGTTCAGGAGGCAGTGTGGTTTAGTGGAGAGAACACTGGACGAGAAATTGTCATCCCCATTATGCCTCTGGCATGCCAGGTGCCTGTGGGTGAATCAGGATTGTTCCTTGCCTTGTTTTACTCATTGAAAAAGGAAGTAGTAATGGTTGTCGCCATCAAGTTTACGGGGCTTTGTGAGAACAAAATGGAATATGGATTCAAAGGGCAAAATATATTATTATATATTTTTGAAGGATTAATGTTGTATAGTAGCAGATGTGCAGCATTATATATGTTTATATATAAGGTTACATATGTTGTTACTACTATGTGACAGATTTAGTTTTTTTAATATTTTTATTTGTTTATTTAGAGAGAGAGAGAGTGAGTAGAGGAGGGGCAGAGGGAGAGAGGGAGGGAAAGAGGGTTGTGTGGCCATCAACACAGAGCTGGATGTGGAGCTTGATCTCATAAACCATGAGGTCATGACCTGAGCCAAAATCAAGAGTAGGACACTTAACTGACTGAATCACTCAAATGCCCCCAGATTTAGTTTTTATGGTCCATCCTTAGTCTGCTCATTCTTGTGCTTCCTATGATTTACTCAGGCACACTTATTATTTTAGATACTATAATTCTGAGGACTTGTAAATCTATATTGCCAACCTTGACCTCTCTCATACGATCAAGTTCTATAGTGCCCACCTCCTATTGGGCACTTCCACATACATGTCCCGACCATTTCTAAAATTGAAATCCCATCTGGGTACCATCATTCTCCTACTGCATTTCCTTTCATCTGATCTCTCAAGCTAGAAACTTTAGATTCAATTAGCTTTAGTTTTCTCTCTTTCTTTTGCCTTTTGCATGTGTTTTATCACTGACCCAGTTCTTTAGATTCTATTTTCTAAAACTCTTTTGAATTCTTCCTCTCCTATTGATTCTGATGCTTTTCAGAGAGTTCAGACCCCTTTCAAATCCTTCCTGGAACCAAGCATAATGAATATATGAAAAGCATGTTCTTAAGGGCAACAAGAGATTTAAATAATATTAGGGTGAGATCAGGTTGATGAGAGATAGTGTTCTGTCAATAGCTGAAAATTATGATGTAATCATGATTTATATACTTCCTTTAAGTTCTTTCTGTCACAATCAAGAAACTTAAAAACCTTCACCTGTGTGTTGGGCCCCTGGGCTTGGGGTGCCAGGTCAGTAGACCATCCTGAGGCCGTAGTAAGTCAGGCCAGGTTCTCTCCCTACCACTGCCTTCCAAATTGCCCCTCTCCATAACATAGGTGGGAAGTTCACGCAAGCTCATTTTAAAATCTCTGTGTAATGAACTTGGTTAATCTAGATGGAAGAAAAAAAAACCCAGTATTATTTCTCCTGTCACCATACCATGAGCTGAATGGGGCTTCTGCTGGCCATGTTTGTGTTGGAGGGCCCCTCCTTCCCGCAAGTCATTCTTCCCTCATAGAGGGAACAAAATAGGAAGGTAAGGGGCTGGGAGGAGAGGTTGGACAGGATGATTTGGTTTGGGAGAGGTAGTGGAGAGATGTCAATATGTGATGTTTAAAATTGACAAAAAAAAAAAAAAGCCAATGATCACCTGAGTTGTGAGAGTTTCTTAAGAGTTCTCCCTATATTCAACTTTTTTCTTTCTTCAAATAACTTTCTACATGGCCACCAGAGACAATTTTCCAAAATATAGCTTGATCAATTTAAAAAAAATGTTTTCTTCACCTATAGATTCCTTCACCATGTTTTCAACCATGGTGTCTTATGTTTTTATTAATGATACTCAAATATAATGCATTCTTTTAGTTCTTTACATATCATTTCATCTGAAAACAAAGCAAAGAAAATCCTCACAAATAAGACAACCTCTCAACTCTCCCCACAAATCTGATTCCAAAAGCAGTAGAGGATAATATGGAAATTAGTGAAGGTTTTCAATGCATACCAAATGACAAAACTTCCTAAAAACCCTCATTAAGCATCTCTCTTTTTTTTTTTTAAAGTTTCACCTTGTAAGGCAGCTGTGGTACATTTCTAAACTGCTTTTCTCTCACTGGATGAGCTCAAGCTCTCTACACCACATCTTTGGGTGTCTCTGGGTTTTATCTTCCTTTCTATATTTAGTATAGTCCTTTCTCTGCTTCTCTCATTTGCATCCCCATCTATCATCCTACTAGGCAAGACAAAGGATGCTGCTGCAGCTCTACCTGCCTGAAAGAGGGGGAAGCATAATGACCATTTATAATTTAATTTTAATTTGCTTTTATCTATCAAATTAAGATGAAGTGATGAAGTTTGGGAATGATTTATTCATATATAGATTAGAGTGGATTAAAAGTTAACACTAGAAGAATTACTCTCATAGAATTACATTTTGTATGCCTTCTTGAGGAAGTGGAAGGTTTTGGAGCTGGGAGGAATTGTATGGAATCCCTTCCACAGCCAGTCGTACCGCTGATTGAGCTTGGGGAGAAACTATTATGTTGACCCTGGCAGAAATTCCACATTATTGTTCTGCTTTTGAATTGTGAATATTGGATAAGACTGAGGAAATTTCTTTTTTGAAGCAAGACCTTTTTTCCTAAAACTTTGAACAAAAATCCTGGGTCTGACTTCATTGCCCTGGATTAGGTGCTCATTCTAAATCAATTACCATGGACAGGGTTTGGTGATGCTCTGATTGGTGCAGAGGAAGTCATGTGTTAAGAGTGGGGAAGGATCATTTTTCAGGGGTAAATAAGAGGGTGTTTTTGTTTTATTTTATTTTATTTTATTTTATTTTATATTTTCCACCCTATTTTATATTTTCCCTTCTCTTTTCTACCTGGTGAACTCCAGATCAAATGCCATCTGTTTTATGAGATTTTCCCCTCCACATGATGTTGGCTACTTTTACATCTGTGATCCATCCACGCTTGGTACCTGCCTGTATGACAGCATTTCTTTCATTGTACTGGAATCATTTGTCCTTCCTCTACTTTGTGAGTGTCTTGAGGGCTTCTCCGTGTCTGTCCATTCTGAGTGATGGACACAGATCAGGTGGTTACATTTTTATTCCATAAATTTGTGGGGTTAGGAAGGTATGGAATTTTAGATTAATCCTATAATCTCTTATAATCCCTTTCACTGAGGTTGTGGTTCTCAACAAGATTTCTGCTATATTGCTGCCAAGGAAATGCGTGGAAATGTATGGGAAAGTTTTGGGTTGTCAGTGACTGGGGGTTGGGTGCCACTGACATTCACTGGGCCAGGACTAGGGGTGTTAAATGTTCTGCAAAGCATGGGACAGTTTTGCACAAGGAAGGATTGTTCTTTCTACATGCTGGTAGTTTTTCCATTGAGAACTACTTACTTAGTAGTTACCTAGACTTAACTAGTCTAAAGTAAGTAAGTCTAGTTACTTAGTCTCCCTAGTCTAAAGCATAGAAACAAGGAGGATGATTTGAGAACAACAGAAACTGTATTTCTGGCTCCCATCAACCCTTTGCAAACACTATGAATAGGAGAGCCTTATGCTCAGTTAGCAGATGGCTTGAATAATGGTTTTTTTTCCTACCCACTAAATCTATTTCTATCTGTTTGGCCCCCATAGCCTCTGGGTCCCACTCTGTGTGTCTTGGAGTGCAAGACTAAACCAGGTAGAAGTGTAGGGTAAAAGTTTCTGCTCTTCCACGCATACTTTTCTTGGCGAGGCTTTCTCTAAGTCTGGAGAGGACATTAGAATTAAGTTCTATGTATTTCTTTCAACAGCATGGTAAGACAATTTGATCTTAATGTTTCATCCACTGCACAGAAGGCTGAGAGTGACTAATTTCAATGATCTTTTAAAAAATCTATTTATAGCACGCCTTCTGGCTAAAAATATCAATGTGGAAGGTGGCACATAGATTTAAATCCAGTTTTCTGTTATGAGGTGTCAGAAAAGCTAAATGGCTCTATCATGGTCTTTTAGGTCCTATTCTAGGAAGTACATCTTTTTGCCCACTGTTGACACTGATGTGGCTGTGGTATCCAGAATATAGGATATGTGTAAGGAG
The DNA here is from genome assembly GCA_028646485.1 of Cryptoprocta ferox. Lineage (NCBI taxonomy): Eukaryota > Metazoa > Chordata > Mammalia > Carnivora > Eupleridae > Cryptoprocta > Cryptoprocta ferox. The sequence goes on from CM053571.1 coordinate 65,952,502, forward strand.
AAAACTTGGCAGTGTACTTCTTCAAACAGGATTCTTTGATTCTTTGCCTCAAAGGTGACATTTTTGAAAAAGAATTCCTGAAACACAAGTCCAGTAATTGGTTTATTGTCCTGTGTTATATGTAGCAAAAAATCTTTTTTAAAAAATACCTATTTATTTATTTATTTATTTACAGAGAGAGAGAGAGAGAGAGAGAGAGAGTTGGGGAGGGGCAGAGAGAGGGAGACAGAGAATCCCAAGCAGGCTCTGTACTGTCAGCATAGAGCCTCTGGGCTCAAACTCATGAACCATGAGATCATGACATGAGCCAAAACCAAGAGTAGGAAGCTTAACCGACTGAGCCACCCAGGGGCCCCTGTAGCAAAAAATCTTGTTGGAGTCTGAAACTTGGTACTTATCAGTTATTACTTGAAAATGTTTTTTTGAAAGATGTTGCATGGAAAGGATACTTTATAAAACCAAATTCTAACCTATTTAGTATATGTTTCTTTTTTTAGATACTCCTAGAAGTATAAAAGCATCCACTGCTACAGCTGAACAGTTTTTTCAGAAGCTGAGAAATAAACATGAATTTACTGTTTTGGTGACTCTGAAACAGACCCACTTAAATTCTGGAGTTATTCTCTCCATTCACCACTTGGATCACAGGTGAGTGTGGCTGCTGGGTTTTTTTGTGTGTGTGTGTGTGTTTCATTATATATGGCTAAATGAACACATTCAAAAGAAGTAAACAAAATCAAGATATACCATATACAAGATTGGCATAAAGCAGCTAGAATAATTTTTCTACATTATGCAAAATCACAAACACAAGTAATTGAGATCAGCCTAGATGCAAAAGAAGCTGATGCTTTTGATGTTGCTAAAAGCACACAGAAATCACTGTTCCTGAGACACACTTATCAATGACCAAATTCCTCATGAGGTATCTTCCTCAGTGTTAAGGCCAAACATACTTTGTAATTTGTGAAGAGTTAGCCACAAAAATATTATATTTAGTTTCTTTAGGAAATTGCCTGGGTTTAGAGGTTAGTAAGTCATAAGTTTCGTCACCAACAGATAACTTCTTTTTTGACACACCTCTTAGACTGCAGCGGTCACAGCTGTATTCTTGCATGTGTATTGAATCAAAATACTGTCTAGTATCTCCAAACCTCTCACACGTGCAGAAGCATGATTAGGAGAGCTGGTGGGAGTCAAGGCGAGGAGGGGGTGGGAGCAAGGAGAAACTCATTCATGACAGTTGGTATGTATATAGATTGTTATTGAATAATATCAAATAGCTCTAAATGATCCCTTCAGTGAAAGAATTACCACAGTTCTGACAATGCAAGTTCCTTCGTGTTCCCAGTTTTAATACCCACTCCGTGACTTACTAACTGTGGACCTTGAACAAGTCATGTGGCCTTTCTGTGCTTCAATTTCCTCACCTGTGAAATGGGGAGAGTAATAGTACCTATTTCATAGGTGGTTGTGAAGATGAATAAGTGTTTGAAATATATACGAGTTTTTTGTGATCTTGTTCAGGTGTGGGCCGAAACCTCTTTTCTTGGTTTCTCTTATCAGGGATGAGGCGGCCTGGGACTTTGAAAATCTTTATGAAATACTAAAGGGCAAACAGAAGCACATATATGTGGATAACAAGATACAGCAAGTTGACACAGATAACGAGGTTTCTGATCATACTCTACCTGGATTATTCTCAAGGCCTTAAGGCCCTGCCTTATTCCATCTGTAGCCCCAGAGGATTGGCATAACTTCTGAGGCCCCCCACTTGGGTTTCTTTCCTCCGAGGTCCTGGCCTGCGGTAATAGGCTTAGGATCTTCAAGGCACAGAAAGAAAGGGATAGGTTGCATTTCCAAGGGTTCACTAGGGCATTTCACCTTGGTCTGTTTCTGATCCCAGGGAAAGGACTTGTCTTCAAGTGATTGAGATCAGAGCTCCTTGCTTACAGTACAGTGAATTTGCCCATTTCACTTGGGCTTTAGGCAACATGATTCATGTACAATAAAGGAATGTTGTTCCTTTACAGAGCAGCCTGTTTTATTGCTGATGATTTCTGCTTGCTAAAAAAAAAAAATTCCCCTGTATTTTGGGCACTAGATTTTTCTGCCCTGTAACTTTTCCCCGCCACCCCATTAGTAAAGACATGGAACTCGTCCAGCCTTCTTCCAGATGGCATATCCTTACATCCATGATGGCCACTGCAGCCTCCCATCTTATCCTTCTTGTCTCAGGGCTAACCAGCGCTGGGTCCTCCATCTGCTCCTCTTTAGACTTAATTGACAGCAATTCATGAGGTCTACTGCCCTCATTTATATGCATCCCAGATGGGCAATGTTTTTGTTGGTCCCTGGAGTTGAATATAATGAATAACTTTACAAATGTTTGACCAGGCACAGACTTCTTGTAATCTATATACTTTCAATCTAATACTGACTAAGATGGTATGAAAAAAAATTTTTTTTAGCATCTTACACAGTAAGTATATGGACCACCAAAATACCTGGCCATCATCAGGTAGATTCTTGATGAAGGACCTGAGGAAGGATGACTTACTGCCAGGCAGATTTTTTTTTCTTATTTTTCCTGTGAAGTAGATTTGTGAAAACATGTAGGAATTTATATTGAGTAATTTCAATGAAAGATAACATTTGGTTTCTTTAAATTAATATGGCAATATATTTTCATTGTAGAAAATTTGGAAAGCAGACAAATGTAAAGCAATAGAAAAACTCATACAAATCATTTTACCAAAAGAAGACCAGTGTCATATTTTAATCCAGTTCTTTTGTCTGTGTGTATAGATATGCCATATTTTATTTGATCTGCCCCTCACTTTGGATATTTAACTCATTTCCTTTTTTAATTTTAATAAATAACACCATGATGAATATATTTATACATAAATTTTTGTACTTAGCTCTCATGCTTTCCAGTTATAATTGTTGAATTTAATATTAATTCTATAATTTCTTGTTTTACTTATTCATCCATTTTTCATATAATCTACAAATTTGATAACCTTTACCTAAACTATAACATTTGAGATATAGTGTATCTTTCTAGGATATAAAAGATCATTTAGATTTGTAAGCCTCTTTTTATTTATTTAGTAAGCCAGCAATTATTAAAATCTGATGTGTGCCAGGCGCTGCGCACTAGCTCATTTTATCATCAGGCCTGGACAGTGGTTAAGCGTGTAGGTCTAGAGATGGACTACATGCATCCCAGGCATAGCAATACCACTTGCTGGCCTTGTAACCTTGTGCAAGTTACTTAACTTTTCTGTACCTCAGGTTCTTCATCTGTAAATCCATATAAAGTACTTGAGAACACTAGAGAAAAAAAATTCCACAAAGTGCCATGATCCTACAAAGTCACTATTCGCATTCACATTTTACAGATAAGAAAAACAAACCCGGGGCCCCTGGGTGGCTCAGTGGGTTAAGTGCCCGACTTGGTTTTAGCTCAGGTCCCGATCCCACGGTTCCTGGGACAGAGACCCACGTTGGGCTGTGCACTGACAGCATGGAGCCTGCTTGGGATTCTCTCTCTTCTTCTCTTTGCCCCTCCCCCACTTGTGCCCACACACAGGATTTCTCTCTCTCAAAATAAATAAATAAGCTTTTATTGGGAAAAAAAAATCCAGAGAGCTTAAGTTGTTGAAGCTTCCCAGGAGTAAGTGAGGGTGGGGTTTAAATTCAGGTAATATGATTTCAGAGCCAGTAGCTGGACCTTGGTGCCCTCCCAGCTCTCAGGGTCTAGTGTTAGACTTAATTATCTTCTGCCCATTTAGCATGACTTAGCTAGTTAGTGACAGAATCAGGACCCAAACCCACTTATTCTGATTCTTGAATGTGCACCAGTACACCGTGTTATCTCCTAACCTTCTAGCAACCTGACGAATCTTGTGTTATGGTGTGTGTTTTGTTTTTTCTGGTAGTGCTGCTGAAGTTATCTTTCTTCTCTTAGTCTTAATCTCACTCCTATTTTTAGTTTCATCATTTCCTGAACACTTATGTACTAATTCTTTGCTTTGTCTATACCCTCAGAGGCCCTTGGTTCTGTACAGCCAAATTTTCCCACTCAAAATTCCAGTAGTGCCTCCGACATGAAACTCTAATAAAAGGCCATGTCCTTAAGGCAATATTCCATAAAAATTGCTTTTCTCATGAGAATAATACTGAATTCAAGTTAGACTTCTCTCAGAAATACTTGAATTGTAGCTATTCTTTGTTGACACTTCAGTGAGAGTTAAGTGTTGAATAGCAGTAGCAACTAAGTTGGAGGAAATACTGATATTTTATGTGAAAACTGAGGAGCCTGACAAGGACACACCTGAATGGAAGATGCTCATTTCCTCCTGAAGTAAGCAGTTCTCAAGAACAGGGCCAAACTCTTCCTAAGGAAGTATTGTGGGTTCTATGCTCACATATTGAGGAATGGATCCTATAGAAGTTGAAAATTTTAATTATGCTACAAATTTCAAATATTATATTTATAGTAAATTTTACAAATTAGGAAAATTACAAAGAAGGAAGTCAAAATCGTCTGTAATTTTACCACCTGGGAATGGTTTCTCCTAATATTTTCAGTTATAAATGTCGACTTGAGGGTATAGATATAATATTAAAAAACTGAATCATACTGTACATATCTTACAACTTTTTGAAATTTAGCAAAATATCTTGAATATTTCCCCATACCAACAAATATTCATTTCTAGTCTATTTTTTAATGTCCAAGGATTATTCCATCATTGGATACAAATTAAATTATAGGTAATCAAATTCTTACATAGGCCTTGAGAAAATCCAAGCAGAGTGTCCAAAAAGGTGTCTAAGTGTATTCAATGTAAGTACCTGAAGTATCCACTTAGAAGAACTAAGTTTGCAAAATATGTGTTTGGATAAGTGAATGAATTTATATGCTCCATGAGTCGGTTAGCTATAAACCAGATAAATGTTGAAAAATGCCTATCACAGTGAATAGTTGATCCTTTCACTAGCAGTGATTAGGAGCAGGTCTTGCTCCCCATAAGGTCCTTCCTAGTTCACGGAAGAGCTCTTCTGCACCCTGAAGGAAGCTCATTCCCTAGTTGCATTTAGGGTTGGTTGGGGGAGGTCATGGTGCTTCATTTAAGCACATGTTCTTGCCTGCCAGATGGGAAGCTCAAGAGCAAGAACTTGAGTTGTTTCTCAGAATTAGACTTTGTGAGTTAGCCCACAGGGTGCCTACTACAGACCAGTTAATGAATAAACATTAATAATATTACCAGCGATGATGTGAAACAACTTCTTCCCTTATGTTAGTCCCTGACTCCAATCTTATCACTGTTTGGGCTGATTGAAGTGAGAGCCTGGCTCCCTGCTGTATAGCCTGCTCTGATGTCAAATTAAGTAGGAAGAAGTCTCTAAGAAATAGAAACTGTGGGAACGGCAGCTCCAGCACTGGCGGAGATGAAGGAAAGTGGAGTTTCTTCTCATCACCTGTGTGTCACCCCCTTTTTTTTCCCTCTTCTTGTCCAAATCCTGCTCACACTTCAGAACTCTGCTCTCATTTCCACACATCTTTTACTGACCTTTCCAGTTTACATTAATTTCTTCCTACCTTTGCCTCCAATGCAATTTTTAAATTTGTGCCACTCTCTTTTTTGGCTTTCTTCAGTGTAACATCTTATATCGTTATAGGTTTCATATATATGCATTTGTATTAATTGCACATCAGACATTAAAAGTGGCTTTTGATCACAATTGTAACAAAGTTTATTGAGGAATTTTTAATTTAAGTTGTAATTGTTTTTTTTAATTGGTAATGTATCCCATGGTTCAAAATTTAAAAGACACAGCAGGGTATAGAGAAGAAAAAGTCTACCTCTGTCTGTATCTCCAGACACCTACTTTCTACCCCTGGGGGCAACTACTATTATAAGTAAAGACATTTTGAAAATTAGAAAAAATGTAAAGAAGAAAATGCAGCTCAGCCAATCATGGTGTGCTGGAGTGGGTTCAGACTGGCTTACAGGAGTTGAAGATTTGTGAGCAAGCGGACATTACTATGATAGCTTGAAAGAAGCCACGATGTGAGTGTTTACAGCATGGAAATCAGCAAATGCTACAAAACAGGGCCTTCTTCTTTTGGATGTATTTTTATAGGTGAATATTATTTTTTTCAACAAGTCTTAATTTTTTTCAGATTTCTCTTTTATCTTTCTTACACAAGTGGATAAATGAACCAATATTTTAGAATTACTTCTCTAGAGAACAGAAAGCCAATTGTTAAACATTTACGAGCATCACTACCTGATAGTCCTGGCATCTAGAGATAACCACCATGACACTTTGGGATGCAGCTTTCTGATGCTCTTCCCAGGTGTACTTGTGTGCTTGTATAAAATTGTGCATAGTTGATAACAGTTCCTGATTACGTCTTCCTTCCTTTCCTTCCTTCCTTCCTTCCTTCCTTCCTTCCTTCCTCCCTTCTTTCTTTTTTTCCTCCTTTCCTTCCTTCCTTCCTTCTTTCCTTCCTTCCTTCCTTCCTTCCTTCCTTCCTTCCTTCCTTCCTCCCTCCCTTCCTTCCTGTTAAAGGATTGTGCATTATACTTGCAAACCCCATTTCATGTACCATGCTGTCACAGAGTTACATGCTAAATAAATATTTGATGGATGAGGACATGAGTGAAAGATCAAGAGAAAGATCATCAGGAGTGCAGCAGGAATCATCAATAACATCACAAAGTTTTAATCAGTCTAGGGAAAGGATCCGGGGAATGTTGAAATTGCTATATTGATGCAGGGTGCCTAATGTATTCTGAAATGTCATTAGCTCTAGTGTGAAAATTTCACTAACTGGCAGTCACTGCCTTGAAACAGCTATAAGTCAAGTTCTTAGAGAATAGTGACACTTGTAATGAGCTATATGGCAACATCTCAGCCACTGCGTTAAGGCTGGAAACCTAATCACACAACTTTGTTGGTTTGGACATCTGAGACTAATAGACATACTCTGGATTCTGAGCCATCTGAAGTGAACAAACAGGAAGACAGAAGTAGGAAAGACAGACATCACAACTTCTTAGAACTGGGAGAGGGCTTATGTCAAACCTTGGTACTGAAACACAGCTTCAAACAAAGTGACATAATTACGAAACTGTGGGGAACCTCATTGGCAGTGTCTTGGTATGCTGTGAGTGAAGTCTTATTTGGCCTCCTAACTGAGATTTCAATGGGGTTTTGAATAGTGTTTTTCAAATAGGGGCTTATATTAAAAATTAGGCCGCAAACTTTTTGTGAGCACAGTGTAAAAAGTTGGTAGGCTCTTCAGCCATTTCTGGGTATATTTAGCTAATATCAGCATTACCTAAAAACAACAGGCGGTAATATATAACACTTTACGTTTGAAAGAATTAAGACATTCAGGTAGATCAAAGAATTCTCTCATCATTATGTTTTTCTGGCTATTGAATTTTCAAAGGAAAAAGTAAAGAATAGGGAAATAATTCCAAAATAATGAATTCATTTAGCTATTTATACAGGAGATTTAGAAGAGAGATATGAATACAGTAAAGGCTCATTGAAAAGCAAAGTGAATTTAAAAGTTAAAATAAATAAGAAAATTTCCCCAAGTTGTGAAAAGACTTTCTTTTCTCTTCTTCATGTTTTACAAAATTGTGGTTTCTTCAGGATAAATAAAATTCTTTTGTTATCCCTTGATATAGATTTGGTACACTCGCCTACATAATAATACTTCTTTATTTAAGATAGTCTTGGGCTCTAGATATATAAATGAGTCTTTTATAACATGGGGTCATTATTAGGAATTTTCTTAATATCCAAACAGTATTTGTGCTTCTAACTTTGAATGCTTTGCAAATAGCATACATAGGAAGAATTTGTGGCAATAGCTTTGCAAATAAATACAAAACTGTCTTGTGGTTTTCCATCATCTTTTATATTAATGAACTTGAGGTGAAATAAATGAGATTTTTTTCCTACTCTCAGTATTAATTATTATACATTCTGGATGAGTAAGAATGTATTTATGTAGGAGGCTGATAAAATGTATCTTCATATTTGTGAGTGCTTGTCATGTATTAAACCATTTCTCTTTCTTGACATTACTAAGTAAAAATTAAACTTGCTGGCAATATTTGCTTGGCTTAATGGTTCTGAACTAAAAGATGACTGTTTTTCATGGGTAAAATTAACAGACCGGCATAATGGCTACTACACTCTACTTTTTCACTGCATACTACTTACTAAATAAATATTGTTAAAGAGAACAGGATTTGTAAGTTAAAATTTCAAACCTCGAGTTCTTTATAATTAAAAAAAACAACTTCATACTTGATTCTCTTAATGTATGTTTCTATATCATTATTTATCTCTAATAAAATTACACTTTAATGTGTATTTTAATACCCCTCTATTATTAGGAAAGTTGCAGTGTATATTCTAATGTAGTTAAGCATGTATATGTCATTACCAAGTAGGCACGGTGAGCTGCTCATCAAAGAAACTGAATTAAAGTTAAGACAGCAAGCAAGAGGATTTCTCGTATTTCTTGTATGTACCAAATTTGCACATAGGTGAAGTGATGGAAAGAAGTATACATTTTAATATATAGAGATATTTCTTGGAGCACAATTCTCCCTTTCATGCTGAAGCGGGGCCCCATTTCCCTTCCTGTTAGCATGCCACTCTTTCTGCAGGGCCAAGAAGTGAATCAATTGGCTCGTGCTGCTGCTGTCACCACCATGGACTAACCAATCTCTATCCATTCCCATCACCCATTTTGGGTACTTATATCTTTAGGTAGAGATGCAGAGAACCAGGGGTATTTGTACCCCTCCATCCTATTTGACCATGTCCGGTTATCAGGCCCCAAATATCATAGACCAATATAAGAGGACCCTTCTGCTTCATCGATCTCATAGCCTCTTTGCATCTACCCTTTAGTCCATATGTTGGACTACCAGTGCCTTCTTGGCTGTTGTGTAGGCATTTGTTATTGAGGATCAAGCCCCCTGTGTTTTAGGAAATTGACCTAGTGTTCCTGCTTGAATATTTTCATGCTTCCCATTTCTATGTTGCCATGTTATTTCTTTTTCCATGGTAGTAAAGGTTAATTGTTCATTAGGAATAATTGGCCCATGTAGCTACTAATGATCAGTTTGCTACTTTTTTTTTTCTAAGTTCTTATTTCTGGCATTAAAAAAAACTTCTAATGATTAAATGATTTTTCTAAATATTATTTCCTCACTCAAGAATGGACAGTGAAAATTATTTTAGTTCCTTTTTTTCTTTGATTAACATTTGTGTTTTCATTATTTCTCTTCATGTTATTTTTGAAGATACTGACATGTCAAGATGTTAGGGCATAGTAGCTTTTCCTGATTGCCTTTAAGTCGGGTAGACTTCTTTTATTAAAATAGAGTTTTTCATGGTTTCATTTTCATCTAAGGCTTGAACACATCTAAAATTTATTTTAGTGTAAGCAAAAAATGAAGCTCTAAACATTAAAAAAAATTTTTTTAAGAGAGAGAGAGAGAGAGAGACAGAGGGTGAGTGGGGGAGGGGCAGAGAGAGAGGGAGACAGAATCCAACGCAGGTTTCAGGCTCTGAGCTATTAGCACAGAGCCTGACGCAGGGCTCAAACTCCTGAACTGCAGGATCATGACCTGAGCTGAAGTCGGACGCTTAACCGACTGAGCTTCCCAGACACCCTTCTAAACTTTTTTTTAAACAGATAACTGATCATTTCAACATCATTTAACTCTTTTCTCTCTCTTCATTTGCAACTCTTTCCTTTATCATAAATGCAAACTCATATTCATGTTTAATATCATTTCTGGGTTCTCTCTTCTGTTTCATTAGTCTGTCTGCTGTTTTTCTACCAGTTATCCACTCACATAAATCACTTTTTGATTTAAGTGAGCTCCATGTAATAAGGATATTAACTCCATATCATCAGTATTTTTCATTTGCTTTGAAGTCTTAATGGTGATTTTCTTACCTGATATGCAGTATCAGTAAGTTTTCTTACCTGATATGCAGTCAAACCAATAATTTATATCTCTAAAGGGTGGGATTATGTTAATGACATAGTGAAGGAAGAATATGTTATTTCTCTTCCCAGGAAGAAAAGAGAAAGCCAATTAGAAAATCAAGAAAAAGAAGAAAATTTCAGCTAACTAATGTTAGCTGTGGGCTTGCCTTATAACCTTTATTATGTTGAGATATCTTCCTTCTATGCATAATTTATTTTTTATCATGAATAGATATAGAATTTTGTCAAATGCTTTTTCTTTTTCTATTGAGATTATCATATGGTTTTTCATTCTATTAATGTGATATATCACATTTATTGATTTGCATATGTTGCATCCCACAAATAAATCACACTGTATTGTGGTGTATGATCCTTTTAATGTGCTGTTGAATTGGTTTGCTGAGAATCTTTGCATCTATATTCATCAGTGATATTGGCCTGTAGTTCCTCTTCTGGTAGTGTCCTTTTCTGTTTTTGGTATCAGGATAATGCTTGTCTTGTAAAATGAGTTTGAGAGTGTACCCCCATCTTCAAATTTTTGGAACATTTGGAGAAGAATTGGTGTTAATTCTTTTAAATGTTTGGTAGAATTCACCAGTGAAGCTGTCTGGTCCTGGGCTTTTCTTCATTGAAAGATTTTTGATTATTGGTTCAATTTTGTTACTAATAATTGGTCTATTCAGATTTTCCAGTTTTTCCTAATTCAATCTTGCTAGTTGGTAGTTTGTATGTTTCAGAGAATTTTTCCATTTCTTCTAGATTCTCCAGTTCATTGGTATATAGTTCACAGTAGCCTTTTCTGTGTATATATATACACACACACACACACATATATATATTTAGGTCCTTTCTGTTTTTTCTTTGCTTAGTTTAAGTAAGGGTTTTTAAAAATTTTTGTTTATTTTTTAAAAGAACCAACTCTTAGTTTGGTTAATTTTCTCTATTGTTTTTCTGTTCTCTATTTTATTTATTTTTGATCTTCTATTATTTTCTTTCTTCTTTTAACATGGGCTCAGTTCTCTTTCTAGTTCCTTAAAGTATAGAGTTAGGTTTTTTTTTTGAGGGGGGTAGTGGTGGAGGAGTGATCTTTCTTGCTTCTTAATGTAGGCATCTACTGTATGAACTTCCCACTTAGAACTGCTTTTGCTGCATCTCACAAGTTCTGGTATGTTGTGATTTGTCTCAAAAAGCTTTTATTTTCCCGTAAATTTCTTCTTTATTGGTTGTTCAGAAGAGTGTTATTTAATTTCCATGTATTCTTGAATTTTCCAGTTTTCCTCTTTTTATTGATTTCTAGTTTTTGCCATTGTGGTCAGAAAAGATACTTGAGATAATTTCAGTTTTCTTGAATTTGCTAAGATTGCTTAGATTGCTTTATGGCCTATCAAATGGTCTACCTTGGAAAGTGTTTCATGTGTTCTTTGAAAAGATTGTGTATTCTGCTATTGTTGGATAGAGTATTCTGTAATTGTTTAAGTCCATTTGGTCTATAGTGTTCAAATCCACTTGTTGATTCTCTGTCTGGATGATCTATCCATTGTTGAGAGTAGAATTTTTTTTTTTAACTGTATAGTTTATTGTCAGGTTGGTTTCCATATAACATCCAATGCTCTTCCCCACAAGTGACCTCCACCAAGACCATCACCCCCCTTTACCTTTCCCCCTTCCCCTTCCCCCCTCAGTTTGTTTTCAGTATTCAAGAGTCTCTCGTGTTTTGTCTCCCTCCCTCTCCCTAACTCTTTTTCCTCCTTCCCCTCCCCATGGTCCTCTGTTGG
>CM053571.1:65964830-66033626 GCA_028646485.1 Cryptoprocta ferox
TAGTTTTCATCGTACAGGTCCTTTACGTCTTTGGTTAGGTTTATTCCTAGGTATTTTATGGTTTTTCGTGCAATTGTGAATGGGATCAGTTTCTTGATTTCTCTTTCAGTTGCTTCATTATTGGTGTATAAAAATGCAACCGATTTCTGTAAACTCATTAACTTTTAAACTCATTTTCTAGTATTATAAAAAACAGAGTAATATATATCATATAAAAATACATTCCTAAAAAATAATAGGGCCAACTTTTTTGTATTTCATTTAAAGTGCATATCAGCATTCACTATGTAAGGCATCTTTAAATTAACTACTGTATTTTCCTTTAATGAAAAGTATTCATTCATACTGAATAGAATTCAGAGAAATTAACATCTTCCATAACAATGACTTGCCTAACTTTTCTACCATTTTTTTGTTAACTTTATAGACCATATTGCATTTATTGAACCAAAATATCACAGACTTTCATAAAAACAAGATTAGAGTCTATATAAGATATGTTAGAGGCAGATTTTGCCAATGAGCTCTTACATCTAGCCTTCTATGACTATTCCAATTATAATGTTTTTTTAAACCATTGGCTTTTCATTTTTTACATTTCAAACAGGTTAAAATTGCATGTTTTCTTCATTTAAAAATAAATATGACTGTTTTCATCAGCCAGTAACTGAAATACATATATGACAAAACATTTCCAATCTCAAACTTCTCAGAATACAAGATCTATTACAGGAGGTTTGTTAAAGTGCATTAAGAAAAATTATGCTAATTTTTAAGTTCACCATTTCTAAGTAGATTCAATAATACAGAACATGTGAACTAATAAATATGAACATAGTAGAAAAATGTTTGTGATGTAAAATAAAGTTTTGGCAGGATATAGGAGTATAGACATGAATGAGGAAGGCCTACGTTTATAGCAAATTTTCATCCAGGGAGTGTTGCTTCAGGAAAATGATAAAAATAATGACATGGGAGGCTCTTTGAGAGCCCAACTTTGTCTCTTTTTCCCAGTGTCCTCTGTATCTGGTACAGTGCCTGACATATGATGTAATGACAGAATGAGAAGGGCAGAGCATCTGCTAATGTCAAATTTTATATTTGTTGGCTGATTTTTTAAAAAAAAATGTTTATTTATTTTTGAGAGAGAAAGACAGAGCATGAGCAAGGGAGGGGAAAGGAGAGGGAGACACAGAATCTGAAGCAGGCTCTAGGTTCTGAGCTGTTTGCACAGAGCCTGATGCAGGGTTCGAACTCACCAACTGTGAGATCATGACCTGGGCTGAAGTTGGATGCTCAACCCACTGAACTACCCAGGTGCCCCCCTTTTTTTATTAGAATTTTTAAAAAATGTTTATTATTTCTGAGAGAGAGAGAGAGTCAGAGCACGAGCATGGGAGGGGCAGAGAGAGGGGGAGACACAGAATCTGAAGCAGGCTCTAGGCTCTGAGCTGTCAGCACAGAGTCTGATGCAGGGCTGGAACCCACAAATTGTGAGATCATGACCTGAGCCGAAGTCAGACACTCAACGGACTGAGCCACCTAGGTGCCCTCCACCCACCCCTCCCCAAGTTGACTGATTTCTTAGGTGCTTTGGAATATTTTCTCTGTGTTGTAAATATTAGCACTTTATTAAATTCCTACACTGTGTCAGGCAGTCCTCTAAACACCTTGCATGGATTAATTTCATTAAATGCTTATCACTGTCTTGAAGCTTATTCCTACCCCATTATTATCCCTATTTTACAGATTAGGAAATGGGGCCCTGAATGGTTAAGTCTAGTGTCCAAGGTCACAATAAGGAGCAGAATCAACATTTGAATCAGGCTACCTGGCACAAGAGCCCGTTCTCCTGACCACTTAACAGTTCTCTGCTTGTTTTACAGCAGTACCATGGCCTTTCTACTTCCTTCAGAATCCAAGAACTCTATTGATAGGGTTTGCATTCTTGCATTCTATTGCTTTTGGAGACAACAGTCATATTTTCCCTCTGTTGGGCCTTTTCTGCTATATTAAAAATGTTTATCCAGGAGTTTTCTTCCTTAGAATTGACTTCTTTATTTCAACGGTACCACCATGGCCCACTGAAGTTGATACAGTATGCGTAACGCCAGGTAGCATCACTGGGAAAACATTTTGCCTTTTAATTTTTCTAATAGCCTCTCCACAAAAAGTTTATGCTAACACTTAAAAATAAGATTCCTACCTTTTTGGCATTTCCATATAAGTCAGAATATGGGACCAGGTGGTTCTATTTTCTCTAGGTGTGTTCTGTACTCATTTCAATTGGGAACTCGAGGTAATAGGCTCACTAGGAGCAAAATGTCACCTCAGTGGGTGACCCATGAATCCTATTACCTTCTTCCTTGGCTCTTATTTATTCTGAACAATAGAGGAGACATGATGACCCATGAAGCATGTCAGAAAACAGATGCTGCAGCATTGACAGCTTACTCTCCCCTGTGACTAATTCCTTTCTTTCAAATACAGCTTGCCTAGAACTTCTTGCTGTCTTACATGCGTCAGTGCTTTTCCTTTATTGTCTGCCTATAGTTGCAGAGTGTGTTGCATATAAAGCTGCTGAAAATTCCTACACAGGCCAGCCTCCTTTGGCCTAAGTTTCCTATTGATTTTTAGGACCTTAGGAAAGCAAATTGTTAACTTAAGAGGAAGGTTTGAAACCAGATAAAATACTGCATGAAATCATAGGGCATTGAGGGTCTTTGGCAGTCCCTTAGTCACCACAGATGGTTGTATTCCTAAAAGCATCATGAGTCATTTTTTAGGTGAAGGTGAAGATGAAAAGTTACCACTTTGGGAATATAATTTTCTTCCAAAAATATTGTTTGTTGTGTGTTCTTTGAAATAGTGCAATTGCTTGCACGTCTCAATATACTTGTTAAGCCACTGTGTCCTAAAATTGAGGGAAACATTTGTATATTCTCCTGGGAACACACGCGCACAATCTCAATGAATCTAAAACCATAATAATATTTCATTTATATAGAGACTGGATCTTAAGAGATCACTAGGTTCTTTCCTTCAAGCAGAGGTGGCTTAAACCATTTTAACAGGTAAAACTATAGCCAGAAACGGTGAGTTTTATTTTTTTCACAGAAAAACTTGATTTGAGTAATGAAATCAGAAATTAAAAAGTGACATATTTACTATATTTTAAAGTAAAATTAAGTGCATAGTATGAATGATTAATTAATTTCATGATTCCTCAGTAAGCATGTTATTTCCGTATAAACTGTGTTCTACCTATGCCTATTTTTTGGGCCTTTCATACCAGATTGGAGGTGTTATGAAAACTGAAGGTATAAAATATAATTTCTATATTTTTTTAACTTGATTTGACCAATAACATCTATCACAGATGGTTTCACAGATTCAGTGATAATTCACTTCACTTTCTCTCTGTAGAGAACTGGAGTAAGTCAGTGGAGAATAATAGTCATGCTTTATATGCTTTTCATTTTTAAATTGAGCTATAGTTGACACACAATTCATATTAGGTTCAGGTCTACAACACAGGGTTCCACAGGTCTGTATGTTAAGCTGTACTCACTCACCACAAATGTACCCACCAGCTGGAACCGTACAATGCTACTACAGCACTGCTGACTGTGCTCCCTATGCCGTGCCTTTCATTCCTGGGTCTTATTCATTCTATAACTGGAAACCTGTACCTCCTACTCCCTTTCATGCATTTTGTGCATCCCCCTACCCCTTTCCCTCTGGCAACTGTCAGTTTGTTCTCTGTATATGGGTCTGTTTCAGTTTTTATTCATTCATTTGTGTTTTTTTAGATTCTGTATATAAGTGACATCATATGGTATTTATTTTTGTCTGAATTATTTCATTTAGCCTAATACCATCTGTAGTCTCAAATGGCAAGATCTCATTTTTATGGCTGTGTAATATTCCATTGTGTATGTATGTATGTATGTTTATATATACTACCTCTTCTTTATTCATTCATCTATCAATAGGCACTTGAGCTACTTCCATAATTTGCCTTTTGTAAATAGTGCTGTAATAAACATAGAGGTGCATATATCTTTTCAAATTAATGTTTTCATTTTCTTTGGGTAAATCCCACTAGTGGAATTTTTGGATCATATGGTATTTTTATTTTTAATTTTTTGAGGAAGCTCCATACTGTTTTCCACAGTAGCTATACCAATTTACATTCCCACCAACAGTGCAAGAGGGTTCCTTTTTCTCCACATCCTCACCAATACCTGTTATTTTCTTGTGTTGTTCATTTTAGCCATTCTGACAGGTGTGAGGTGATATCTCACTGTGTTTTTTATTTGCATTTCCCTGATAATAAATGATGTTGAGCATCTTTCCATGTGTCTGTTGCCCATTTGTATGTCTTCTTTGGAAAAATGTCTATTTATGTCTTCTGATCATTTTTTAATTGGATTATTCATTTTTGGAGTGTTTAATTTTATAAGTTCTTTGTATATTTTGGATACTAACCCTTTATCAGATAGGTCATTTGCAAATATCTTCTCCGATTCCATATGCTGTCTTTTAGTTTTGTTGATTGCTTCCTTCACTGTGCAGAAGGTTTTTATTTTAATATAGGCCCAATAGGTTTTTTTTTGCTTTTATTTCTGTTGCTTCAGGGGACATATTTGAAAGGAGTTGCTATGACCGATGTCAAAGAACTTACTACCTGTGTTGTCTTCTAGGATTTTTGTAGTTTCAGGTCTCACATCCGTTTTGAATTTGTAGTATAAGAAAGCAGTCCAATTTCATTCTTTTGCATGTTGCTCTCCAATTTTCCCAACATCATTTGTTGAAGAGACATTTGTTTATTTTCTAATTACATATTCTTTCCTGCTTTGTTGAAGATTAATTGACCATATAATTGTAGGTTCATTTCTGGGTTTTGTATCCTGTTCATTTGATCTATATGTCTGTTTTTGTGTCAGTACCATACTGTTTTGATCAATACAACTTTGTAATATAACTTGAAGTCTGAAATTGTGATGCCTTCAGCTTTGTTTTTCTTTTTTAAGATTGCTTTGGCTATCTGAGGTCTTTTGTGGCTCCATACAAATTTTAGGATTGTATATTCTAGTATTGTACTCTTTTGGGTGCAATTGTAAATGGGATTGATTCCTTAATTTCTCTCTCTGCTGCTTCATTGTTCTTCTATGTAAAAATGTGATAGATTTCTGTATGTTGATTTTGTATCCTGTGGCTTTACTGAATTCATTCATTGGTTCCAGCAGTTTTTTGGTGGAGTGTTTCAAGCTTTCTATATATAGTATCATGTAATTTGCATGTAGTGAAAGTTTTACTTCTTTCTTGATTTGGATGCCTTTATTTCTTTTGGTTTTCTGATTGCTGTAGCTAGGATTTCCAGTATTATGTTGATTAAAAGTGGCATGATCAAGTGGGATTTATTCCTGGGATGCAAGGGTGGTTCAGTATTCACAAATCAATCAACACAATACACCACATTAATAAAAGAAAGGATAAGAACCATATGGTCATTTCAATAGATGCAAAAAAGCATTTGACAAAGTACAACATCCATTCATGATAAAAACCTTCAACAAAGTAGGTTGGAGAGAGAACATACCCCAACATAACACAGACCATATATGAAAAATCTGCAGCTAATATCATCCTAAATGGGGAAAAACAGAAAGCTTTTCCTCTACAGTCAGGAACAAGACAGGGCATATAGTTTTTCATAGTTTTTCCTTATAATTGTTTGTATTTCTCCTTCCTTACTTGTGATCTTATTTATTTAGGTCCATTCTCTTCTCTTTTTGATAAGTCTGGCTAGAGGTTTATCAATTTTATTATTTTTTTCAAGGAACCAGCTCCTGGTTTCTATGATACATTCTACTGTTTTGTTATAGTTTCTGTATCACTTATTTCTGCTTTAATCTTTACTATTTCCTCCCTTTTGCCAGCGTTAGGCATCATTTGCTGTTCAAAAAATATTTATTGAATGAACAAATGATTGAGTGAATGAATGTAGAAAATCTCTTTGAAATATATATAACATTTGAACCAGAATTTCATTTGTAGTTATTTATTCCAAGAAGTTAATTGTGCAGGTGCACAAAGTAATATGTATTGAAATATTTTTTGAAGTGCAGTTGACATGTCTTGAAACATTTTTATTAAGAATGAAAAACTGGAAATATTAATAAGAAATTAGTTGTTAAATAAGTTATGGCACAGTTATACTATAAAAAATCATGCAATAAAAAGGATGTGGATTTACTTGATTGACATGGAAAGATGTTCTGAGTATATGGTTAAGTGAAAAGGACTGCCAATCGTATATGGAAAACTGTTAATATTAATCATCTCTTTCCAGCAGGACCATTAGTGATCTTAATTTTCTTCTTCATGCTTTTGTGTATTTTCTGAATTTTTGTCTAATTATGTTATTATTTTATACCAGAAAAAATATATAAAACCACATTGTCAGATTTTTGCAAGTAACTATATTCTTCTTGGTCTTCCTATAATAAAGAAATAGTTAGCTTGGAGTCCATGAATGGATTTCTTGGGATCTGTGAATCCCTTATAGAGTCTGCAAGCCAAGTTTATACACGTTTTCATGTATGCATTTTCAGGTCATCAGAGAAGTCCATATTCCCCAGAGAGTCTTCCTCAACCTTAAGTCAGTATGTTCTTGTGTTCATTCTGGATAAAATAGGGAAGGCTCATTTCCTTTGAGTCTTCTACTTCCTTGAAACTTTTCTTTCCAGTCTTGTTCTAATATCTCCCTGTGTGGTCTCAGTCACAACTAAGAGAGTTGAGATAATGATAACTAGCATTAAGTAGGTACTGCCTTTTATCCAGTGGTTTCTTTCAAACTGCATGACTCTCATGGATACCCTTGTGCTGTGGAATGCCCACTTACTGTTAGTGCTTTATTTTATCTGTTCTGTCCCCATCTTTGTATAAGACCTCCCTCAAATTGATATTTTAAAAGTACACCCAATGCCACTAAAGAGGATTTAGTGAAGGAAGAGGCTCCCTTCCAGGATCATGGCTCAAAGTGTTGTTTCTCAGAATTTCTGTGTGTCCTGCTGGCCTCATCATCAATAATAATAAATTACCTTAATTTCTTACATGGCTTATTTTTCCCTTTATTTTATTATAAACTCAATTGTATAGAGTAGTTAGATGGAGAGGTTTTTATTCAAGCCATCATGTTGGATGCCAGTGCTTCAGTCATGAATTAATTCCATTTTCTACTGATATTTCCATTGGTGATATAATTTTGGCTTCTGGTATATTATTCATGAAGAAGCTTTGTTTTCCTCACTGATACAGCTACATTCTTCTCCTTGCAGCAAGACTTTTATAGTAATATTATTGCTAGTTTTGAAATGGCTAAGTTTAACTTTCACTTAATAATATGTTTATTATTGAGGATCTCTAAACTTTAGTGCTATTTGGCCTTGGTCACTGCCATATACTCTGTGCCCATAGTAAATATTTGCTATATTATTTGCATTAATAAATTATAGTTTAAAAATCCTCTTCCTTTTATGCTTTACTGTAAGGAGGGTCTTTGTTTTATAAAAATGAAATGACAGGCCTCAGTAAATGCTTTGGATTTACTCAAACAACCTGGGTGACCATTTAATGGGAGTATCCTATTTGAGACTCTAAGCATTGTTAACTGGGTAGATTCTCACTCAAATACTTTCTGTCTGAGATTCATGCTTGTTTAAGTTCAAATCCACCCTGAAAATTTAGTGATGTTTAAATATTATGTGAAAGGAAATATAAATCATAATCATGACATTTATGGTGGGCTTACTTTTTGTCAAGAATGGTGTAGAATAAGCACTTAACAGCTCTTACTTTGTTGAATTCCAAAAATGACCACATAAGTTTGAAACTCTTTTTCTCTCTTTTTGATAGGAGGGGAATCTGACACTTAGAGAGGATTCTTTCACTTGCCCATTATCATAGTAAAGAGTAGAAACAGGAGTAAGTCTCTGAGGCCTCTTAAATTACCACATCATACTGCCTTGCTCTGATGACCAAATGCTATTGAAAACAAGCTAACTAACAAAAATAGAATCAATATGGTTCTAATGAAGGATACCAAAAAATATACCTTTTCCCCCCACTTTCCCATCTCCCTCAACATCTGAGGGAATCAATGGAAGTGCAAGGTGTAGCAGTCAATTTCGTATAACAAATGTGCAAGCTGCTGAACTTGATAGTTTTGGCCCTACCACTGCACGCCACCTCTCATATTTTGTTGGTTATACTAGAGCCCTTATGATACCAGTGCTGTCAACCAGTCTCTATGAGTGGGTTAATCTTCTGTTTTTACCTGTAACTTCTGTCTTCTGGTTTCTGGATTCTTTCACTTGAGAAAAATGTGTTCAAATTGCTTGTTATTCAAAGAATTGGCTTTCAGAAGCTGGGCTTTATAAATGATAACTAATTGGACTTATGTATTGACAAATGATAAAATAGTTACCACTTATTGCATGATTACTATGTGTCAGATACCCTGCTTTCCATGGGTTATCACAGTGAATCCTCATTTTACAGATGAGGAAACTGAGACAGCAAGAAGTTGGGTCACAGGCAGTAGTGAGAAGCTGAGCTGGGTTTTCCATTCCAGAGTCTGTACATATAACTCCTTTGTATTTGTGCCTTCCATTAGCTACACTAATGATATATTTGGCACTAGAAGTGCATGTAGCTTTTCACCAGGTGACTTTAGTAACAAATCGCTTCTAGCTTAATATACAGGCTGTCCTATACTTATGATGGTTGGCTTACAATATTTTGATTTTACAGTGGTGAGAAAGTGCTATACATTGAAACTGTGCTTCAAATTTTTAATTTTGATCTTTTCTCAGGGTCGTGGTATGTTACATGATTGTGTCTCATGATGCTGGGCAGCGGTAGTGAGCCAAAGCTCCCAGTCTGTCATGCAATCAGAAGGGTAAACAACCCACACACTTAAAATTATTCTATACCTGTACCACTGTTCTGGTTTTTACTGTCAGTATAGTATTTAATAAATTTCATGAGATATTCAATGCTTTACTATAAAATGGGCTTTGTGTTAGGTGATTTTGCCTAACCATAGGCTGATAGAAGTGTTCTGAGCACGTTTAAGGAAGGGTAGGCTAAGCTATGATGCTCTGTAGGGTAAGTATATTAAATGCATTTTCAACTTATAATGGGTTTATCTGGACACAGCCCTGTTGCAAGTTGAGGAAGACCTGTACTGAGATGATCTGATCATTCTTCTATTTGGGTTTAATTTAAGGCCGTGGAAAAATTCTCATTTCATGTTGTGTGCAACCTTTTTGTCAGATGACATGCGACCTTATTTTCATCCCTTGATCTTGAGTTATGAAGGAGGTTGTTAAAATGAATGATGTCCTGCCACTGTCGCCTATTTCTCTGAAGCCTAATCTTAAATTAGTTTATATTTCTGCCAATGTAAAGGATATTTGAAGGGCATAAATTATTATAAAGGGCTAACTTTATTTCTGATTTTAGTTACTTCACAAAATTATGAGTAACAAATCAGGGAGACAAGATATGTTCAGGGGTAACAAATTATCATCTCAGGATTTAAAATGTGATTTTTAATTTAAGGTAATAAATGCTCATTGAACATAAAGGGGAAAACAAAGGACAATAAAAAGAAGGTTAAAAATCACTCAGGGTTCTATCACTCAATAATTGCTTTAAAGATGTTGATACATTTAATTCTAATTCTATGTTTTTTTTCCATACAATTATAATATATCAGTTAAGGTTCTTAGCTGTAAGGTGACTTTGGATGCGGTGGGTGGGAGGGCAGCTTATGGAACTGATGGGAGCCTGGGGCATCAGAATTTGGAACAAGTAATAACCAAAGGCACTCCGGTGGGCCAGCAAATAAGAAGCAAGATGCAGAGTGACTGGAACAGAACTGACCAGGATGCTGCTGCCTTAGCGCAACGGGGGTGCCTTCTAGCTCTGCTCCTTGCTGTGCTCCATCAAGAATCTTGAGAAAGAGTCCCTGATCGCTAGGGTGTGGGATCAGTCCATCCCTGGCTGCACCCTGGGAAAGAAGAGGGAGGATTTGACACCTTTGCTTTTTGAGTTGAAAGAGATAACTAACGTGTACTATCTTTATTGAGTATTTTGTGTGTACTGAGTAATATTCTGAGTGCTTTTTTAAATTAACTCATTCAAATCCTTACAGATGTCCATTGAGGCAAGTATAGTTCAAATCCCTGCTTTATAGTTTGTTTTTTAAAAGTGTATTTATTTAGTTTGAGAGAGAGCACAGGTAGGGGAGGGGCAGGAAGAGAGGGAGAGAGAGAGAATCCCAGAGCCTGCTCTCGAATCCACAAACTATGAGATCCTGACTTGATCTGTGCTTAACCAACTGAGTCAGCCAGGCGCCCCTTGCTGCTTTATTGTTGAGTAACCAAATGAGGCACAGAGAGGTGAAGTACCTTCCCATTGCTGGGATGGGTGCTGGGATGTGACTCCTCTGGCTGTAGGGCTGAGGTGTTTAACCACTCTGTTTTGCTGAGCCTTGGGGAGGGGACCCAAGGGAAGCAGAGGTGAGCCAGGTCTGCCTCCCACTGAGACACCACCCAGTGGGGGACAGTGGACTTCTGGAAATGAATATGGCTGTTATTAGAAAAATGATTCGTTAAAATAGGCCCAGTGTTCATTAAGATGCTTTGTAACTTATAACAATGAAATAATCATATTTTCATGCAACTTCACATCTTCCTACGGTTTTGTATATCTTAATAGTGACTGGTTTTAAAGATTTGGATTTCAATCTGTTTTCCCTTTTCTTAATGAGAGCTAATATTTATTGGCTACTATCCATGTACTAGGCACACTTCTCAGTGTTTTACATCATTATTTATTTTTTCTCTTCACTGAATGGTTTTTTGTGTATGTTGTGTGTCTATTTCATTTTTGTAATTGAGTGAGTGATGATAATGGAAATGTAACTTTTGGTAAAATATTTAACTTCTCCAGGGTTGTTCTTGTTTGTAGGGCATAGTGTCAGCCTCATTGTTATTAAAGGCTACTTTTAGTACCTCAAGTTAAGGAACCCAGTGCAGGAGACATTTCTAATAGTATCTAGAGGAGGATGCCTCACCTCAGCAGTAGGGTTCTCACCTCAGTGTGTTGAGAACTGACAGGTATATAGCAATAGGGCAGTGCATTTGCTGATGGTATTTAGCAAAAGGTGCAAACACCTTTCTATCATTATAGAATTAACTAGTTGAATTGATTAGATAATGAATACTTGTTATTCAATAATATAGAGAGGATTCTCTGGTTGGTGTTTTCTGTATAAAAAACCACACCAGTTGGAGTTTTATTTATTCTTGATAAGTTCTAAGCATGGTTTATATTCTTGGCTACTTAATTTTTTTTTTTTTTTTGTCTTCAAATAGAGCTTATATGTATAACCATTAAAGAAGTAATACATAATTAGTGAAGAAAATTCAGGGATATAAAAATACATGTGAAGGTTCTTCACATCCTCTTCCCCTAATTGATTGTACTCCCCTGTGGTAACTAGTGTTAACCACAGTATTTTGACATGTATCCTCGTTGATCTTTTTTTTTTTCTCTAAACACACACACACACTCACGCACACACACAGTTTTATCAAACCAAATGGGTTTCTATAGTTTTTTGTTTGTTTATTAATAGTAAACTGTGAATTGTTCCATGTCTGAACTTCATTCTTGTGTAGAATGTTCCAGGGTATGGATATCTCATAACTGCTCTATGAGTGTATAGTTATTCTATCAGATTTTTACTATTTTAAATAAATCTGCAGTGAGCACCTTCTGCATGTGTCATTGCTACTTTGTGATGTTATTTTGCAGGACTGATTTTTAGGTTTGGAATTACTGATTTAGGGAGTATGCACATTTAATGTGTTTATAGTTTTACCAAATGGCATGCCCCCAAGAAGTCTGTGTCAATTCGTTTTGCATTAATAGTGTATCAGCCTGCTTACTTCTCTGCTTTCTTGTCTTACAGAATGTCATTTGTTATCAGATTTTATTTATCATATCTCTTCTGTTGAGAAATTTTTAATTTTTTGGTAGTTAAAAAATAGTTAATCTGTGTTTTATTTTAGTTTCTGTTTTCTCTATTTTCTATTCCAATTACAGCTAATTTCCTTCTTCTACAAGATTATTCCCAGCAGCATACAAACATGAGTAGTATTTCTTACCAATTAAAGACAGATCTCCTTTGACTACATGTTTTTCCACAGTCACCTTCCCATTTCTCCAAAATGTCTACATTTGCATTTTATTTCTGTCTGCCCATTCTCTCTTGAGCCTACTTCAAGCAGACTTTCTTCCCTATGTTGTTCTCTGAAATAATTTAAGGTTATCAAACACCTCTGTTTTGCTAAATCTAGTGGTTAAAACTTCATCTTCCTGGCCCTCTTGGCAGCATTTAATACAGTTGATTACTTCCTCTTTCTTGAGGTGGCTTCTTCGTCACTAGGCCTTTGAGTCACCACTCTCATTTTTAGCTCCTTTATTCTTATTAGCCACACTTATTAGTTTACTTTGCTGGTTCCTCCTCAAAATGTTCAAGCATTCTTCATGGCTATGTCTTCATGGCTTTCAAGGTAATCTATAGGCCTGTGATTTCCCAATTCCTCTCTCCACGTCAGACCTCACAGATCTAAGTATTCTACGTGTTCTCCTCTGTGTTCATTAAGTACCTTAAACACAACATATCTAAGTTTAAAACTTGAATCAAAGTATTGTAGCTTTCCTTCATTTGAGAATGTCTTTATTTCTTCTTCATTTCTGAAGGATGTTTTTGGTGGATATAAGATTGTGGGCTGACAGCTTTTTCTTTCATCACATGAAACCTATTGTGCTGCTTTCTTCTGGCTTCCATTATTTCTGTTGAGGAATCCACTACCACTTTAATTGTTTTTCCCCTATTGACAACTCATCAATTTTTTTGTGGCTGCTTTCAATGCTTTTTTCTTTGTTTTTGGTTTTCCAGAAGTTTAATGATAATGAGTATTTATATTAATTCATCTTGTTTGGGGGTTTCTTAGAGTCTTGAATCTGTGAGCTTATGTCTCTTCTCAAGTTTGGGAAGTTTTCAGTAATGATTTTATCTAGTACCTTTTCAGCCTACCCTCTTTTTCCTCTTTTATGGACTCTACTTATATGAATGTTAGATCTTTTGTTTATAGTCATTCAGGTCTCTGAGACTGTTCATTTTTTTTTAGTCTATTTTTCTCTCTATTCAGATTCAATTATTTTTGTTCTTTCTTCAGTTGGCTAATTCTTTTCTTGGTCCCCTCCTTTCTATTGTTTAGCCCATCCTTTGAGCTTTTTATTCCAGTTGTAATTTTCAGTTCTAAAAATTCCGTTTGATGCTTTTTTATATATTTATTTTGTTCTTCTATTTGTTTGCGGAGGCTTTCTATTTTTTCATTTGTTTCAAGTGTGTACAAATATGTTTGTAAGTACTTGTTTTTATCAAAGTGTCTTCAAAATCTTTGGTAGGTATTTCTAACATTGCTATCATTATGGTGTTGATATCTTTTGACTGTCTTTTTTTCATTAAATTGGAGATATTCTAGGGGCACGTGGATGACTCAGTCAGTTAGGTGTCTGACTTCAGCTCAGGTTATGATCTTGTGCTTTGTGGGTTTGAGCCCTGTGTTGGGCTCTGTGCTGACAGCAGACCTGGAGCCTTCTTTGGATTCTGTGTCTCCCTCCTCTTTGCCGCTCCCCCACTCACAATCTGTCTCTCTCTCAAAAATAAATAAACATAAAAATTTTTTTTAAAAATTGGAGATCTTCTTGGTTCTTGGTATGGCAAATGATTTTCAATTGACAACTAAGCATTTTGTATAAGTTCTGAGACTTGTATCTTATTTGAATTCCCTGTTTTAGCTAGTTTTCTGTGACATTGATCTGGTAGGAGATGGGAAAATATCATCTAACTTCCAGGTGGAGGAAGTTCCCCATTTGGTCTTTTATTGAGAACTGAGGGGGAGCTTGTATTATTTCTGGATGGGGGTGGAAGGTCCAACTTTTCACATGGTCTCTACTAACACTGTGGTTGGGGTGGTTTCATTACTGCTGGGTGAGAGTAAAAGTTCTGACTCTCCCCTATGTCTTGTCTGACACAATTCCAGTGAAAAGGGAGAAGTATGCTTTGTTACTGCCAGATGAGGGTGGAAGTCCAGGCTCTTCCCCATGTGGTCTCTACTGATGCCATGGTTAGGGTGGGGGGTTCGCATTACTGGTTGGCTGGGTTTAAAGTCTTGGTTCTCTACTTGGCCTTTTCTGTCACCACCCTAGTGGAGGTTTTGGGTACCTAATTTCTGCCTCAAGAAGGTGGAAATCTAGGCTCCCCACTAGCCTTTACTAGCTTGGTTGGGGATGCGCCATAGTTGTTTTCTGTGGTGTTTGTCTATAATAGAGTGGTTATTCTCTAAAACTTTTTCTCTTACTAGCCTTCCCCTTCCTGGCACTTGGTTAGACACAGAAAGTTTTTGTTGGAGTATATATCTATATCTATATCTATATCTATAGATGTATATATGTATACACATCTATCTATATATATATACACAGAAATTATATGTTGGAATATATATATCTATATAGATATACATATTATATATATGTATATATATCTATATACATATAGATATATAGTCCATATACATATGTATCTGTATATACATATATATTTTTTTAGGGGGGATGGTCTGCGTCACTTAGTATTTCCAGGTTGCTGGCTTCTTTAGCTCCAAGTCTGGGGATATGAGGCAAAAAGAAAACCTAGGAAACCACCACTTTGAGTTCTGAGGAAAATCTCACTGATTTTCTTGCCCTATTCCATTTTTTAGACTCTTCTTATGTTTCTTATATAATATAATGTTCAGTTGTACTCAGTGGGAAGAGTAAGGAAAACATATATACTCCATCTTTCTGGAGATGGAGGTCATGTCAATAATTTTTGAACTTTATTTTCAATGTGCCCCATATGGCTCTTCTTCTCTATGCAGGTACCTGGAACTAGAAAGCAGTGGCCATCGGAATGAAGTCAGACTGCACTACCGCTCAGGCAGTCACCACCCTCACACGGAAGTATTTCCTTACATTTTGGCTGATGATAAGTGGCACAAGCTGTCCTTAGCCATTAGTGCTTCGCATTTGGTTTTACACATCGACTGCAATAAGTAAGTGAAATGTTCTCAGAGTAGGAAGTGGAAGAGTCTATGAAATGACTGTTCACTCACATTATTTGATGTTTCTTTTTTTCAGAATATATGAAAGAGTGGTGGAAAAGCCCTCCACAGACTTGCCTCTGGGCACAACATTTTGGCTGGGACAGAGAAATAATGCACATGGATATTTTAAGGTATTTTTTGGCTAAGGGAGGATCATAACATAAATGCTTTCTAATTAGTTTGGAAAATTATGTTTTGCTCTCTATGCTCTGAAACAAAATAATTTGATTTGTATATATATTTTTTTATTCATGTCTATTTTTTTACACTAATGTTTTATTTAGATGGCCTACAGTATTTTTCTCTTTTTTCCTGAATAAATTTGATCTTTAGACATTACAGAGATGATCACAAATTTTCAATGAAGTTAACATATCATTATTGAGATTAGGCATTCAAAGTAATAAAAATCTAAGATGTTAATATATAAACAAACTATCTACCATTGAAACATAACCTTTGCTCATACTTTTACAGGGATGTTAATAATAGAGGGTTGAAAACTTTTCAATATGCAACTATTCATGGTCTTTCTGTATTCAGAAAGTAAAAAAGGAATATATATATATATATATATATATGCACACACACACAAATCTGTCAAAACTAGAAAGCAGTCATGATTTGTATCTTTTTTTTTAGTGTCTACTTAGAGACACACTCCATAGAATTTCATCATTTTAGATGATCTAAAAGACATCCCATTTAAATTTCTTTATCTTGAGGATGAAGAAATAAAGTCCAGAAAATTGCTTGACTACAAGCCCATAGTGTAATCATTTTCCCCCAGGGACTATGACGGTGCCTATAATACAGAAGTGGCTCAGCAAATGGTTGTTAACTGAAGAATAATAGGTTCTGTGTCCAACTCCTGGATTCCTGGGTGGAATAGGTACCAGTAATTTTGAAACTGTGTTCTAAGTAAGGTTTGTAATCCTGGGAAGGTATTTTTAAAACTTACACTGTTAGTTACCTGGAAACCAGGTGCCTTGTATATATTATTCTCGAATCTTAGTCTTATTGGCTTAATGTAGGCTCTTTTTTTTTTCCTCTCTCTCTCTCTCTTTTACATGTGCATAGATTTCCTCAGGGAGGGTTAAGTGACTTGCCCAAAGTCAGTCATAAGGAATTGATTCCATGCTTACGGGTCCTAAAAAGTCCGTGCTTTTTTCTCACATTAGGGATGACAAATCTGTGGATGCCAAGTCTCTCCTGTATTTAACCATGATGATCTTTCCCATGGAGCCTGGATGCAGCTGCAGAATCCTTCTCACACATCAATTATGTGTACTATTCTAGAGGTTATAATTTTTAGTGTAGACTGAATTGTGTCCAGGGGAGTTGTACAGTGTACAGACTATATAACTGTACATGACAACATTGTTTCCATTTTGCTGTCTCCAAGTGATAGCAGTTTGTGCAGAAGTTTGCCTTTTTAATCCAAACTCCAAGCAAACAACAGATCCAGGAAGTCCACAGAGTATACTAAAATGTTTATCATTCACATTGACAGTCTTCTTATACTATGCTACTAATTAGATTAAACATGTAGGAGATATAAGCCAGTATTTGGTATATTTTGTAGGTAGGTTAAAAATTATCTTAAGAATATGTTGGTACTGTCACCCTGTCATTAAACATTCTGTTTGCATTTTTCAAAGGAATAAAACAAAATATTAATTGAAAAAATATATAAGGTTGATGAAAGAAGAGAGAGTGATGGTAGCTGAAAGGGACAGCTAGAGTATGTCTGATGAGGTCATTTTTGAACTACCATTGGCCTTTGCTTTAAGAGCCCAGGAAGGTGGAAGCTAATTCAGCCATAGTGACTAAGGATACCTGTAAATTCTACCTATAAACATGTGGTGTGGCCCTCTGTGTAAAATGAGCCATTTCCAGCTGGATTTTTTTAATTTCACACTAAACTTTCTGTATTTTTAAGGACTTCTTTTTTTTAAACATTTATTTATTTTTCAAAGACAGAGTGAGACAGTGCACGAATGGGGGAGGAGTAGAGAGAGAAGGAGACACAGAATCTGAAGCACACTCCAGGCTCCAAGCTGTCAGCATGGAGCCTGAAACAGGGCCTGAACCCAGAACTGTGAGATCATGACCTGAGCCGAAGTTGGACGCTTAACCGACTGAGCCACCCAGGCGCCCCTGCATTTTTAAGGACTTCTTACTAAGTCTTGCTGCAGCTGTATAATGACTCTGTTGTCCTTTATAAATTGAGAAATTTGTGGGGGCACCTGAGTGGCTCAGTCAGTTAAGCATCCGACTCTTGATTTTGGCTCAAGTAATGATCTCATGGTTTGTGAGATTGAATCCCATATCATTAAGACCCTCCTTGGGATTCTCTCTCCCTCTTTCTCTGCCCCTTCCTCTCTCTCTCAAAATAAGTAAATAAAAACATTTAAAAAAATTAAAAAAATAAATTGAGAAATTAGTTCGAAAAGATCCAACTGAAAAAGGAGAAATGCTCAAACGAGCATTGCTTTTATGACTCAGTATTTCTGTCTCTTCTTTTTTGATGATTGCAGTTAATTTAAAATTGGTATCCGTTTCACTATTGCTGAAACCAGAAGTGATTTTTTGGGTTGATTTTTAAAGGTCATTTTCAAGCCTTTCTCCAGTGGCTAACTAAAAATAACTTCTCAAAACAACATGACTATTTCCTCTTAATTATATCTTGACATTTAATCTTAAGGCTTTAAAAATATTATCAATAGGAGAATACGTGGGTAATCATCTATTTTGCCTGATGTATTTCTTTCCCCTTGGTTTGGAGTAAAAGTAATGTATTCAAAAAGATTTTGTTCAGGGATCTTGATGAGTCTATCTTGTAATGTTTTCCTTCATGAACTTGACTGTAGAACATAATTTGGGTAGATGAAAGTAATACGTCTTTTTTAAAATTTTTCACGCACAGGGTATAATGCAAGATGTGCAATTACTTGTCATGCCCCAAGGATTTATTGCTCAGTGCCCCGATCTTAATCGCAGTAAGTCCATTAGTTCTTTCACTGTGTGATGAAAAGTGTGCTTCTTGCTTAATTTTGTCCAGAATGTCAGTTTGCAATTGGAGTTCCCATATATTAGTTGTCAGCATAGACTTAACTAGATTGACCTCCTTATAAATACAACTTGACCAATGTAGTGTTTGTAATTCCAGCCTGTCCAACCTGCAATGACTTCCATGGGCTCGTGCAGAAAATCATGGAGCTGCAGGACATTTTAGCCAAAACGTCAGCCAAGGTAAAAGCTACTTAGAAATATAGTGTGGGGAGCTCAAAATCCTTGAGGTTCTTTATAGTTTATTTTTATAACCACAAATGTTCACCTTTGAGACTTTTCTTATACTAATATATTGTTTGCTGGCATTGAATCTGGATCTCTGCTCAAGGAAAGGGCTTATAAATATTCAAACCTTTGCCATCTGTATAGGAAATGATTCAGTAAATCAGAAATGAGGCTGATTACCTGGTTTTTACACTGCTTTTTACAGTAGGCTTTATTGTTTATTTTAGTTTTCATTATTATTTATTTTTATTTAATTTTTCTTTGTAAGGATGGAGGTGAGGGGGCTTTGTAAAGAATATGGACACTAGAATTTTGTCAAGGAAATTGTCCCACAAATGCTTTCTACCACAGTGTTGCTGTTGTAGGGTTATTCCCTGTCCTATGCATGTTTCAAGTTTACTTGCAATTTTACCAGGTTGTTTTTCATCTTGCATGGTAGTTACTGCAAACCTGCAAGTTGTAGTGTGATTTGTTTCTGACACAATATAAATTCTGAAATTTGTTTTTTTTTCATTTGAGAAAACACGCATGAAATGAGACATTTTTAAAAGTGGAAAATGCTTTTCTGCATTGGGAATGATGCCATTTGTACTTAGCCTTCATTCATATCCTATAAATTATGCTTCTGTTCCTCTAAAAGGCAGGAACCAAATTTACCACAAAAAGAAGAGGGGTGAATTTTTTCTTTTAAATTTTAGGCTTAAATATATTTGCAAAATAGTAGATGGGCATGGCTATCATTACTGCTATACATTGAAAAAAAATGAGATGCTTCCTGATGTATTTTGCATTTCTGTGTTGCTGGAATGGTGAACAATATGAACCCCTTCCTTTGTGCCACAGCTGTCTCGAGCTGAGCAGCGAATGAATAGATTGGATCAGTGCTATTGTGAAAGGACCTGCACCATGAAAGGAACCACCTACCGAGAATTTGAGTCCTGGACAGACGGCTGTAAGAACTGCACATGCCTGGTAGGGCTTCCGCTGGAGTTTAGACTAAGGGAACTCAGATGCCCCAACTCTTTAAAAATTTATTAAGACAATGTAATCATGAAAATTTCAAGGCCCATTTCCTCAAGACACAACACTAAAGTGCCAGCAAACCCGGTCAAACCTAAAGAACTGTGTGTTGCATTATTAAAGATACTTTCTAGCCTATAAAGATGATTATGGTTTAGCAATGCAATAAAGTTTGGGTTTATTGGTGCACACATGAAGTTAGCAATTTAAATTGGGTTAGTAAAGGTGATTCCCAAAGGATTCTATCTGTTATCCTTAACATTTTGAGGGATTTTCCCCTCATGTGTTTATTAATGCATTTAATAAAACTAAATTCTATGCAGCATGAGATACTGTGAAGAGGTTGGGCCATACCAACAATTAATGGAATTTAAATAAATAAGATAATCTTTAAAAGCTTACTAATACAGTGGAATAAAAATGAGAGGATTTAAATAAATATGATTTCTCTAATTGCACACTAATAAAGTAGAAATATTTAGTGCGCTATTATTTCAAAAATAGGTTCATTTTCAATGAAAAATTCAAGACTTGGTTTTGAACTTTTAAATTCCACCTGAATTCATCTGTTAAAACTCATTTACTAGAAAGAAGCCAGAGGTCTGTGTGAATTAGCCTATAAAAAGACAT
This sequence comes from Cryptoprocta ferox, assembly GCA_028646485.1. Taxonomy (NCBI): domain Eukaryota; kingdom Metazoa; phylum Chordata; class Mammalia; order Carnivora; family Eupleridae; genus Cryptoprocta; species Cryptoprocta ferox. The sequence goes on from CM053571.1 coordinate 65,985,080, forward strand.
TTCTCCAAGTTCATCAAGTTTGTTCAAAAACAGAGTATTGTGCATGTTAAAAAGTCAAAGATCCTCTGAAATAGTCCTATGTGTACATGCATTATATAATTTCTGTTCAGAAATATATTCTGGTCCTCCCCAAACTATAGTGCTTTGCAAATACAGTAAAGCCTTCCCAATTTGTTACATGGGGGACAAAAATTGAATTGAGTAAAACGCAAGATGTGTATAGTGAGGTTAGTGAGGTGACTAGAGAAACCGCTAGCTGCCTAGATGACCTCCTGGGAATCAGTTCCCTGACATACTGTTTGCAGTTTGGTGCTTCTTGTGGTGATTGTCAGCACCGCTTTGTGGTGGAGCTTAACCATCCCATGGGAAGATTCTGCGTCCTGAGACAGTGTCTGCAGGATGGCAGCAGCCATTCCAGAAATCTGGCGTGCCGGTGCTCATTCAGTGAGTAATCTGGGCAGACACGAGGCTGACCCCTCGCTTCCTGTTTCACTGTCCATGTGTGCTCTTCCCTCCACCCATGTTCTCATCCACCTCATGACAGAAGGAAGAACTCTATCTAGAGCATTTAGGATCCTCACTGGATAGAAGATGGGTGCCAGTCACCAACTGTGCTAGGACCCAATCTGTATTACTGTGGGTCTCTGTATCATGGGTTTTACTGTGTAATAATAACCACAGAGAATAGTGGTATTTATGACATTTTATGTGAAGAGTTTGAAACTTAAGAAACAGATTAAAAAATACTTCCAGGCTATCAAACTGCAACTTGGAAATTCTTTAAATATTGTTTTCTTCTCAGAATGGAACCATCCAGTGCGAAACTCTGATCTGCCCGATTCCTGACTGCCCACTGAAGTCGGCTCTTGCATACGTGGATGGCAAATGCTGCAAGGAATGCAAATGTGAGCATAACTTTTATGATGAATACTTTTTTTTTGTAAAAATAAAGCTTCATATTAATAAGTATGCACCCATCATTGGTTTGATATGGGCAAGCTAAATGGCTTTTCAAAATGATGCAAATAGGTACAATACATTCTCTAGTTTGGTGATCAGTTGTTTTTCATTAAAAATGCTATACTTGTATTTAATAGGAATATTTTTTCTTGGAGGAATCTGTTCTGTATTGTGACAGTAGTAGGAAAGATATGTAAGAAATTTAGTGGTGGGCATTCTTTCATTACATTACTTGATACAGATGCCTCCAAAAATAGGTTAAGGATGGTTCACACTCAGCCACGATGACCAAGGAAATCTACGATGCAAGTGACTTTCAATAGCAGTTGCTACGCCAGCTCCATTATCTCAAACCACAGAGGTCCACATTGTCGTAGGACCATCCAGTGTGAATGGGGCCATGATGTTAATTCATAAAAAAAGGCTCACACTACTGAGTGAGAAAGCTGTTTTGCCTTTTAGTAGCCTTGCGGTTCACTTCTAATGTCAGGAAATGCTCTCTCAATTCATAGCTGTCCTAAAACGGGTTCTATATCATTTACTCAATAACAGATTGTTGCATTTATGCTACTTACACTTTAAAAGACTGTCCTTAAATTCTTGTTAAAAGGAGCATTTAAAATTTACCTATTTTTGTACAAAGGAGTAGGAATCTATGTAAACTAAGTTGTTAGAAAGTTTGTAGAATATACGGGACTACGTAAATGCAGTATAATCATCCATGTACATGGGAGGAGAGAGAAGTAGGGGAGGAGATGGAAAGGGTGAAGGGAGGAAGGGAGAGAGAGTGAATGGTTGCCTTTGCTAAGGCTTTTGTTCACCCTGCTCTGTTTACCATTGCCATTTCCTACTCCGGTGAGGGTGATGAGTTAGGAAAAAATCAGAAAGTCGCTTTGCAGTCCATTGATTTAATTCCCTCAGGAGCTCATTTATATTTAATTTTATTAGACTTTACATTGAAGCCAATCCATTTCATGAAAGTGTATTGGCCTGGTCAAGTAAGTTCGGCTGAACCAAGAAAGACCGAATGCAATTTTCTTACACACGTCACTAGCTAATCTCTTTGGTGAGGAGTAATTTGAGATTTTCCTTGAACTTGTCTTAGTCCCTAAAAGCTTGCGGTGATGTTCTGTAGTTTTCTTTGTACATAGTTGGAGGCAGGAGGAGGAAGGACCCTTTATAGGGCTTATATTCCTAACACAACAATAGCAGGAATCAGACTTTTTGTTTTAACTTCTTTTATTCTTCTTTCCACATTTATTTCTACATTGTTACCCCTGAATATAATAGATTTGCGTTAAGTGATGTCAATTTTATTAGAGACAGACTGATTGGAATAATGGACCATCATGATAGATGCATTAGTCAGAAGTAGTGAATTTCAATTCTGATTTTACCATTTGTCTCTGTTACCAACAGTAAGCTGCCTACTAAATCAGACAGTGCTTGAAATCTTCCCAACAACATGCAGTTAGACTTAATGAAATGGTAAAATATTTTGAGATTTATTAATGCAATGTGCTTCTGGCAGACTTTGGTGTTAATGATCGAAAATCGATTGTGTTTGTCTCATATATAGTAGTGAAAACTGCAAGTAAGTAATCAGTGAAGAGACCACAGTATCACTGAAGAAATGCCAAAAAAATTCATTTGAGTTTTTCATTTTCTATTGTTAAAAGTATTAAGGATCAAATGACTTTGTCTTTCTGCTTATATTCAGTGATATGAGTGCCATGGAATACAGAGGATTTGTGCCTGTATTTGTTTGCAGTTTGAGTATTTGAAGCACTTCTAATTCTGATGAATTCAGCATTTTACAAGAGCCAGCAAGAAATTTTCTGTAAACACCTACAGAATATTTTTTTTCCTTAAGGGAAATAAGCATTTAGTTCATATGGTAAATATTCTTAAAGATTATTTGGGAATGTCTCTCTACATGCACGATTTAAAAACCAGTCAGTAAAAATATTTCAGGAAATATGCTTCTGAGAAGTTTGCAAAAATTTATTTTATAAAAGAAAAAAACATTTAAAATAAATTTAATAATCATTAACTGACTTGTTCAGATTGTTCAAATTTCTGTATGTGCTGAGAGAAGCAAATAGCTACGAGAGAGAAAGAGAGAGAGACGGAGAGAGGGAGAGAGAGTCTCACTGTTACCTGTGAGGGGAAGGAAACAGTCTCATTTTCTTGTTAGTTTTCTCAGTATTAATCACTGCTTATTTTATGAGAACTTCATTTCAGTGGAGTATAAGTTAAGCTTTATGGTTTTTACTTTTAAAAAAAAACAGAAGCCTAAGCCTTCCTCTTATACCCTGTACCCATCCTGTCTTTGCAGCTCTTCTTGCTCGGTAACCTTTGTAATGACATAAAATTAACAAAATATATTCTTTACCGAGAACTGTTTAAAGAGATTAATCGCTTGTTTGTAAAGTCCTTGGAAGGGAAAACACATAACCCAACTGCTGAATTTTACTCTGCCAAGATTGAAATGAACAAAAGAAGTGCATGTGGCTAGTCGGTTTTTGGTGTTCTTTATTCAATGCTTTCAGGCTGGCTTCAGCAGAGTTTTGTGCAGCTCCGAGCAGCCCTATTTTGCAGTCTGCTTTATATTTTCCCTCTGTAACTTCAGCTTTAGCTCTTTATCCAAATATAAATACTGGTGAATAGTAAGAAGGTTGTTGTTCTGGGAAAGAAGTCAGAGAGAACCAAGCCTATTACTTTTCTTTATTTGAATCTACAAAAGGAAAGTGCTGGAAGGAGGGGCTAAGCCTCTTCTTGCCCCCACCCTTGAGCTATTGTGGTGGAGTTAAACTGAAACAGAAGATCTAAGGGCAGAAATGCCAACACTAAATAATGAAGGCAGTGATCTTCACAACATAATGAAGTCCTCTCACTTCCATCAGTTGCTCCTCATGCGAGCTTCATGACAACTGTGTAAGGCGGTCATGGCTTCCATCTTCCTAAGAGCGAGCGCATGACTTTTCCAAGAACACAATTAATTAGAAGTCCTGGAGGAGTTCCATTCAGAAGTGCTGCGCTTTTCAAGCCTACTTCCTTCTTTAAAACCATCCGCAACAATTAATCCAAGTAATCTACTTTTATCCACTGGTAACTCAGCTTACCATGCAGAACCATTGAGAGTCCTGGCTAAATCTAGGCTGCATTGCAAAAGTAAGCAGGATTTGCCTTTCTCCCTCTCCTCCCCTTTCAGCCACCATCCCCACATCCTTTACCCCAGTCACAGGCTCTCGATTAGCCAAGAATGAAACTGACTGACACGAATGCAAGTTAACTCTAGAAAATGCAAAGTGTAAATATTATGGGTGACTTTAATTCTGAAATAGGATGAAGTCCAACTAATCAAAGTACATAAAATCTCAACCTAAGTTAAGAAGAAAACAGTTGTCAGGAAATAATCGATGTAAGTTCTAGAAAATAGAAAGTTACTGAAAGTCACTGAAATAAGAAAAAATATTCAGTTTTGAGCATGGAGCTCTGTTCCACAGAAAAGGTGGTTCATGAAAATAGGGAATCTGAAGCAAATCTGAACTAATACTGTAAGGTCCTTTGCAGAAGAGGCTGTGTTTAAAAGAACAATAACAAGGAAGGCTGATTTCCCCTTTCCTGGAGAAGCACCATATATGAGAAATGTGAGTGTGACCATCAAAATTGGCTGGTGCTTGTTCAGTAGCAATAGTTTTTTCAATTGGTACTGTCTCAAAGAGACCAGAGTTATATGAATAAATTAAAATCATCATTCTTTTGATTGAACAAAATCAGAGTTTCAATCCATAACATAGATTACATTTTCACATGCTCTGTGGTGATTAGACAACAGATTGTCTTAAACTTGATTTAAAAACTCCTGTTGGCTTAGATAAAATGGAGCTCCTATACTGTCTTCTCATATTGAGTAGTTAAGTATGTGAATAATAGACTGAGATTTTCGGGGTCTATATTCTGGCTCTAGCAGAATTAGCTGTGCAGTTTTGGTCAAGTTATCAAACCTCTCAGAGCCTCAGTTTCCTTATCTGTAAAAGGAAGAGAACAGTTTATACCTATTTTATGGGGTTAGTATGAGGTATGAGGACTGAATGAGAAATATGTATAAAGTGGCTTAGAACAAAGTCAGCTATTATTATTGTTTTTGTGAAAAGAACTCTGTGTTTTTATTCATGAAAGTACAAAGGAGTGAAACTATATTATTGAGTCATAGATGTAAAGCTACACAGGACCTTAGAGATCTTCAGAACTGTCATTTGCTTTTAGGGAGGTAAGACTTCATTATCTCTTTATTACAGAGGAATAATGAGGCCAGGGAGATTAAATGACTTTTCTAAGATCACACAGTTAGTATATAGCGCAAAGTAATTATTTTTTCCAAATTATGTTCTGATATATGATACTACTCTTTTCAAGGCCACTCTCTTCCTCAGTATTTTGGATAAGTCTTGACTAAGGCTGCACTAAGAACCAATTTATCATGCATTTTGTATTCTTTTATGTCTGGCTTCTTTCATTCAAAATCCTGTTTGTGAGATCCATGTATATTTTTGGATGTAGATGTCAATTATTCATACTTATTGCTATATATATTCTATTTTCATTAATGTACCATAATCCAATCTATTATTGAAGGACAGTTTGAAGCTATATAAATAGTCCTTCTAGTGGCGCCTGGGTGGCTCAGTTGGTTGAACATCTGACTTTGGCTTAGATCATGACTTCGTGGTTCGTGAGTTCGAGCCCTGTGTTCATGAGTAACAGCTAAGGGCCTGGAGCCTGCTTTGGATATTGTCTCCCTCTCTCCCTCTGCCCCTCTGTCACATGTGCTCTGTCTCTCAAAAATAAATAAACATTAAAAAATTAATTAAAGAATAGTTCTATAAATACTCTTCACATTTTTTTTTTTTTGGTGTTATGCATGCCTGATGGGTATATACCTGAGTAGAACTGTTCACAGGTTAAAACTGTTTTGTCTAATGACAAAAATGTTTTAACCCCTTGTAAAATTGTTTTGTCAATCCATTTCCTAAGCTGGTTATACCAGTTTACCCTGACACCAACAATATATGAAAGTTCCCATTGCTGCACACCCTTACCCACACTTGGTATTTTTGATCTTTTGTATTTTAGGCATTATGATAAATGATGTTGGTACGTGATATTATATTATAGTTTAAATTTGCATTTCTGTGGGGCATATTTGTGGCTCAGTCAGTTAAGTATCTGACTTTGGCTCAGGTCACGGTCTCATGGTTTGTGGGTTTGAGCCCCATGTCAGGCTCTGTGCTGACAGCTCAGAGCCTGGAGCCTACTTCAGATTCTGTGTCTCCATCTCTCTCTGCCCCTCCCTTGCTCATGCTCTGTCTCTCTCCCTCAAAAATAAATTAAATGTTTAAAAAATTTTTAAAAATAAAAAATAAATTTGCATTTCCCTGATGACTAATGAAGATGAGCAACTTTTCATATGTTTATGGGTATTTTCATTAATTTAATTTTTTAATTTCCATTAATTTTAAATAGTAGAAAAATAGATTATTTTATACGTACATTTTCCAAAGAGACTATAGTTTGGGAGATTTAACTCTTTTATGTTCACATTAGTGTGCAAATATGGATGATTCTGGCTCTGACACTTAAAATGCATAGCAAAGTGGGGACAGAGATTAAATGACTGCCACTTATGTAATTTGGAGATTTTTCAAAAACGAGTGACAGTGTAATAAAACTGATTCAGAGACTTTTGAATATGTAAATATAGGGATGAGGAACAAAAATCAGTGGGATATAATTCACCAAGAGTTTCTTTGTTCTTGAAAATAAAGAAAACAATTTATATAATATACATAGGTTACATTAAAAAAGAAAGTCATTTTGGAGCAACACAACCAATAAACTTAGCTGTCTCTACAATAATGCTGGAAGCAAGGGACATATGCAGTATGTGCATGAAGTTCTCATGCATGAACACAGTTATAAATTAGTTGGCATTATGGAGACATAGGGTCTACATGGCCAGAATGCCAGTGCTGACTGAGGGGACCTATGCAATAATGTAAAAGATAGGAATAGCAATCAAAAGGACAGTGTGTTGTTTTACTATCAGAGGCAGTATTTTTAGGAAGCTTCCTGCAAGTCCGTAGTTATTAGAGAATATTACGTGACAGCAAACAGTTGAATGAACTGAGAGCTTATGGTGTTGCTGTAAATCACATGTACAACCTTGATATACCTCCCGAGAGCTTCGCAGGTATAATCTAAAACTAGTTGCCCATAAGCAGAGGGCAGAGGGAAACTGAAGAAAGAGGCAGGCCACTCCAGGTTGGTAGGTGGCAGTTTTAATAACAGCAAAGGGAATTCAGAGATGAGGCTTGTCTTGGGTGGCAAGATGATGGATTCCCGCAACTGCCCTCACATCTCCAAAGTGTATAACAAGGAGGCCTTAACCGGGTTCATTAATGTATACAGTGTATAGTGCAGATGTTCTCAACACCACATCATTATCTCAAGGCTAAGCCCTTGGATCAGTTTGGGAGTGAGGAAGGCAAGCAGAACCCATGTTTCAAGGACAGGGGAGGAGGTAAGGATCCTCCTAGTGCCTGGGTGCAGCTCATGGGTCAATCGGTGGTCATGTTTTCTTTGATGTTGTTCCCCAACACTTGGTTTGGATTCAGTCGTTTCTCCCCTAAATCAACTGAAGTTAGCATTTAAAGTAATATTGGATAAGTTATAGAATTAATATACTTTTCTAAATCTATATGTATATGTGAAAAAAGGGCAAGAAAATAGTCCACTTGTGCCTTACTTATTCAAGGTAATTAAGCTTATGATAAAGAATATTTTCACTAAAGAAAATCAGCTAAGTTTTATTAAAGAGAGAGTTCATCAAGATAATCCTGTGGGCTTCTTAAACACTATCATTAATTTTGTGCTAATTCTTTTTCATAAACTCTTCAAAAATGCTGTTGGTCATGCTATCTTTTAAACATTATCGAAACTGATAAATGTCAAATCAGTGGAAAACTACTGAACTGGCAATTTATTAATAAACAAGAATAATTAACAATGTAGCCTTCAGATTAATGACTATAAGAGACATCGCATAATACATTTTAATGATCTTTAGAAAAACAAAAAATTGACTGTTATTAGTCAGCTTGTATCAGAGCTGGGATGCCAGGAAAAGGCAAGGCTGAATCAGAGGATGATGACAGTGTCACAATAATTTAGTGTGTCTTCTACTCCACAGTCCAAAGTAGTGTAAGTTATTTGACTCTATCATTCTTCATAATCCTAGTACAGCCTTTTTAATGTTTTAACCTAACTAATGCATGCATAAATTAAATATTCAATCCATCCAAAAAGATATAAAATAAAGCATAAAAATCTCCCTTTTTCTTCCTCCTCTCCCAAACTTCTAGTCCTTGTGTATCCTTCCAGATGATTCTCAGTGCACCCACTCACATATGCATGTGGAGGCTTTTCATATATGTGAATGATATCACACATTTTCCTGGACTTTATCCTGGAGATTTTTGCATATCAACCAACTTTTTAGATGGCTGCATATTACTCTAATGTATAGTTTATTATAATTTTATTTTTTCTCTGTTACAGGATATTTTAGTTTGTTGTTGTTTTTCTTATTAAAAATGATATTGCAGGATGTCATTTATAAATGGTCTTGGTGCATTTAAAAAATGTTTATTTATGTATTTTGAGAGAGAAAGTGTGAGCTGGGGAGGGGCAGAGAGAGACAGAGAGAGAATCCTAAGGAGGCTCCACTCTTGCATGGAGCGCAGCACGGGGCTCAATCTCACGACTCTGAGATGGTGACATGAGTCGAAATCAACAGTTGGACACTTAACCCACTGAGCCACCCAGGCACCCCAATCTTGTACATTTTTATGCGGTATTACCTACAGGGTGAATTGCTAATGATGGAATTGCTGGGTCAAAGATTATGGCACTTTTCAATATTGCCAAGTCTTGCCAAATTACTCCACAAAAAGCTTGGTTCCCCCTTTCACGAGGAGCACTAGGTGGCAGTGCTGAGGGAAACCTGAAAACATTTGTCTCTTCAGTCTCAGTAGGTCTTTAAAAGGGCATCAGGATGGCTTTTTTCTCTTTATGCAGCAACCTTGACAGGGTAATATAAATTCATGGGAGATCCTTTAATGAGAGATAGATGGTCTTTGGCAGGCTGAACTTGCTTGTTTTGCTGCAAACAGTGTTGTCTAGTGTGAGCTTATACAAAATTATTGTGAAAATTAATTGCTGTTCTGCATCTTCAGTAAATTCCACTAGACGGCAAAGAATATACTGAATCTATTTTTTTCTGAAATAAGCATAGTTTCCCAGAATACATAACACTGGGTACTGCCCTCTGATTCTGAGACATTATTCTGTGCCTATTTAATCATCTTTTATTTTAAAATAATAGAGAGTACTCAGCCTCTAGTTCTTCACTTTGAATTGTAATTTCTCTTCATTATTAAGATTCTTGAATAAATGTATTTTGTGGATTTTTATTATTTTTCATGCTCCATTACATTTTTGCAAAAGAATTTCCCTGCCCATCTAATGACATTGCTTAAATGGCCCAGAAGTCTTCAGAAGAAAGCTTTATGCAAATTTGTCCGTAATAGTAATTAAATCATGCTGTCTAACACAACTCCAGGAAACCAAAAATGGGTCTCTCTAGGTGATCAGCAGGCTAGTCTCTCTTTGTGGTATAAGGCTTTGAAACAAGTGAGGGGATTTCAGATTTATACCAAAGCAAAAGAGCAATAATCTAGATATCATTCATATGAGACTCAATTTAAAAGAGAAGAAAAACACTTATGTTAGGCAGAAAAATGCAGCTTCTTATCTAAGTGTTGTTAGGTAATTGTTTTAAAAATGGGCTTATTTTCTTCTCAATAGAGATCATACAGAATGGCATTTTGAAATCAGAATAGGAAAAATAAGATATGTGCAATTTAAAGCAGCTTACAAGTTGATTTTGGCAATTATGTAGGAAGTAGAAACTCAGGGAGAACCATGCACAATAAAAGTAAGTGGACATCACAGTGCCCGTTGCAGAAGAAAGTTACACCTACCATCACGGTAAAATGTATAAAATGGTAACTTGGCCGCACTGGACTCCCTACTGGATGCCTTGAATACTTTCTGTGGCCTGTGTTGCCCAGGATATACTTACAGACTGTATAAAATTAGCATAGATTAAAAATTAAATGAAGAAAACACAATGATATAGGAGTTCAGTATGAGGAAGGATCATAAAGGAATTTTCTTTCTCAGTTTAGAGATGATTTTGTGACAGAGTGCAATTTAGGCACATTTCTTTTTGTGCAAAAGCTGGCCCCAAATTCAAAACTATTTAACTATAGAAAAAAGCACATGAAATCACATGAAATTGCTTTAAGAAATTGTTCTGGAGTTAGTGGCAGTAAGAATGGGACTGCATCCAACTCAGGAATGTTAGGCTTGTGAAATATCTGTTTGTCGGAATGGCTGCCATAATCCCATGGCTTGCTACTCGAATATTCTACCCACTTTATGTACTAGAGCCTTTACCTGGGTTTTGCTTCTGAATGGCAACAGCTCCCATCCACACCCTCTTCACCCCGGTAACTGAAACTGTTGCCTCTACTGGGGTGCTGGCTACTTGGTCTACGGAGTTTTGGCCTAAGCCATAGGGCCATCTGAGTATTTTTAGGATTTGAAGTTCAGACCTTGGGCTTACTGTTTTATACTTCAGTTACACTGATAGTGTACAAAAATTCTGGGCTGGCTGGCTTCAGAATGGCCCTCACTTAAAAATATTACTTCAAGTCGTAAAGAGATATCTTACAACATGTGTGCAACAAACTCAGCAACTCAGGAGAGAGAATTTTAAGTCCACACACCAGAATAGATAACACACACATGATAAAATATTTATCATTTTAACTGTTGGAAAGTGACCCCAATGATCCATGACACATACCTTGATCATTTTACTGAGACTTGAATTTTTGTCCAACAAGCTATGAGGCCTGAGTGCAGGAGCACATCACTTAGCACAGTGCTTCTCGGATTTTAATGGGAGTATGAATCACCCGGGAATCTTGTTAAAATGAAAATTATGATTCAGTGGTTCTGGGGTGGGGCCTGAGAGTTTGCATTTCTGATCAGCTCTCTGGCGATGGTCACCCTGCAGGGACACGGAACACACTTTAATTAGCAAAGACTTAGCTAGTGGGTATGCTGTTCTTGTTGCCCATTTTCTCCATGGAGCTTTCTCTTTCTCTCTTGAATGTCGAATGTGCAGTAAAGCCACAGAATACCTGCTTTAGGGTTTATGTATTAAGCTGACATTTATTAAGCATATTCTGAGTGTGAGAACTCAACATGGATTATTTCTCTTGCTTGTTGCAAAGATGAGGAAACCAAAGCTTAGGGAGGCTCCTTCACTTGCCTGAGATAACAGTCAGTGGAGCAGGAGCACCACACTCTGAACACATGCAGTGTTTATCATATACTGCCTCGTGTGATGTGTAACATATCTCATTAGCAGAAGTAGAGAATTGGTTTGAATGGAGAAGTAAACAACTCATGATGTTCTGGAGACAGCGCTAATCATATGTTCAAAGGATACATAAATTCCTAGGAAATACACTTTTAGTATTATTATTACTATTTCTATACACAATAAGAAAGGGAACAAAAATCTTAATCAACACTCGTTACTAAAATGAAGTGTCTGTGTCATTATAGGAAGCACGACCTTTCATTACTTTGTAGGACCTCCTATATGGAACAGAAACTGTTGGTTTTGATGGTTCAGGAAAAGAAATCTCAAAAGTGAATGCCTTCTGATTGGAGTTTTATTTGATTTTGGTAAACAAAGAACAGGAAAAGCATGTTGAATTAAAACTTAAAAATATCTTAACTAGAATTCTTCAAAGTCAGTGATCATGGTGAATTCTTCCTCCTTGGTCCCTAAGTCTTTTTTTTTAATTTTTTTTTTTTGCATTTTCATTAGATGAGGTCTCTTTCTAAATGTGCTTGGTGGAATAATTCACCTCAGTCTGATTTGCCAGGCTTTTAGTAGCTTGCTTCTGTCTCATAAGATATATAGTTTTAGTTTATGCCAGGTGACTCTGCTGAGATGGATTATGCTGTCTCAGTGTTAAATTAAATTGTTCTCATCCAACTTGTAACTATGCATGTCCCACATACATTGATGTCTGGTTTTTTTTATTGTAGGTCCTGTAAGTGTAAGAAGATTAATAAAAGCAACCCAGTACTAGAAAACTTTAGGACAATGCATTTTCCACGAGCTTAAATTCCCTTTCCTTCTTTGCAGAAATTCTCCCATTAAGCCATGTCTTTAGAGTTGTGCCCTGTGCCTCTGGATTCTTGAGTTTATTTCAGAGATGGTGATCTGGGAGGAGTTAGCGAGCCTGCACAAATGTACCTGGCGATGCTGAAACCCGGTGTGTGTGGATGGTCCTGGATATTCTCTCAGTTTTCATTCACCCAATGAACTCTTTTTGGCCAATTTCAGGTCCCCACAACATATGATAGCATTATTTTTAAGAGGACCTGAAACCCAAACTCTTTTTATTTGCCTGAATTGTTATTGTTACATTTGGGAAGCTAATTCTTTCTTATGCTTGGAGGAAGAGGGGAAAAAATGTAGGGGGTAAGATATTCTTTTCATATTATTTTGTGGGTAAGCATCATGGTTTTAAGCCAATAAAAATTTGAACCTTTCCGATCACAAATTAAGTCAGTGCACAGCAAGCAGTATTACGAATTTCCCATTTCTGTTTATGCGTGGAGGCTACCTCCAGAATTTCTCAGGCCCTGAATCTCAGAAAGGTCACTTTTATTTGTTGGTTGAAAAGAAGGGAGGGGGTGGGCTAGTATAGAACAAGATAGACATTGTACTTGTTCACTGATTGATTTCATCTGTTAATGTCCCTGAAGCCCATGATTCCTAAGTGCTCAAGGACCTGGAGCTGGGGGAGACAGTCAGTAGAATGTGAAGTGGAATATAAAGATTGGATTAATTTGTCCTGGCTGAGTTTGCCATATGCCCAGGAATGAATTTAGGAGCTAGAGAGCTTGGAATAATTCTAGAAATAGTAGTATGGGGATGATTCTTCTATGCATGTAGAAATTGAGTGGAATAAAGGTAAAATGGAATCCTACCACTGAGTCTCTTTTCCATAATTTTTATGGATTTGAAAAATAATTATTAAGCGCCTTCTATGAATGAGTCTCTTCCAGGCACTGGGGTTACAGTGGTGAACAAAATATGATTGCTCTCTATCCTTGAAGACGTTAATAATCAGGTTGGGAGATAGACATTAATCATATAATGACCAAATATGCAATGAGGTGTTGTAGCAGTATGTTGTTGATAAAGTGTCTGTAATAAGTGAAATTCACCTAGCAAGGAGATCAGGGAAGGCATCCTTCAGAAAATGATGTTGCAGTTGAGATCTGATGAGCCAGTACCACTGCACTAGTGAAGAAAAGAATGTTCAGGCTGAGAAACTGTAATATGCAAGCGCTCTGTATAAGGAGATAGGATATTGTATAAAGGAGGCTGGTGTTGCTGATGTGAGGAGAATATGGTGTGAAATGCAGCTGGAGAGGGAAGAGTTTTATTTTTTATTTTTACCCTAAGGGCTATAGGATGCAGGTTACATATTTTAAACAAGGCAGGTCTATTTTTGTACTTATCCAAGAGAAGAAATGATGGTAGCTTCAATAGGTAGAGGTGATAGGAAGTAGATTCTGGATACATTTTGAAGGTAGAGCCAATAGGATTTTATGATAGCTTAATACGGGCATGAGTTAAGAGAAGAGTCAGGATGACGCCAAGGGTTTTGGATTGAGGAAGTAGAAGGATGAGGTTGCTATTAGCTATGATGGGGAAGGCTGCTGATTGGGCTGGATGTGGGAGAGTGGTGAAGATCAAGGGTTCAGTTTAGATATGTTCTGTTTAAGAGGTGTGTTAGCCCATTCAATGGAGATGCAGAGCAAGCAATTGTACATTTGAGTCTGGAGTCTGAGACAAAGGTAAAAAATAAAAGCAAAAAATGTATTGTTGAAAAAATTTTTTACATGTTTGTTGGAAATTTCTATTTTTAAAATTAATTTTTCATGTACATCATCCACTTTAAAATTTAATTATTTTATTTTTGCTACTTGGTTTGTAAGAGCCCATTTTATAATAAAACTCATCTATTATATATGTTGCAAATATATTTTTATAATGTTGCTTCTTTTATTTAGTGTTTTCAACATAAAGATTTAAAATTTTATGTAATTGAATTTTACATATGCTAAAAAAGGCCTTTTTTGTTTATAAAAATATTTACCTCCTAACCTTCAAATGGTCCCTCTTTTTTCATTTTAAATTTAAATAAGCTGGGGTTTATTTTTGTGTACATGAGACAATAATTCTTGGTAAGTTTTTGTTTTGCTTGTCAAATAAGTTAGCTAATAATTCCAGTAGTATTTGTTGAATAATCTATTTGTTCACTGATTAACTCACTACTTTCTCTTATGTTAAATACTTACAAACTTACATGTATTTGAACTACTTTCTAGGATTTCTATTATTCTCTATTAATCTGTCTCTTATGATACTTATTCTACAGTATTTTAATTATTGTAGCTTTCTAGTATAAGAGTTATTATCTTGGAAAACAAATCTACCATGATCTACCACTCTTCTTTTTAAAAATATTCTTGGGCTGTTTGCTCTCATTTATGCTTCTAGATGCTTTTTATATACCATGAGAATTATCTGTCCCTAAATGGTTTTAAATACCCAGGCATGTGTGTGTCTGATTCTGGTAACTTTTTTGAGATAACTCTTTGATGGGTACCACAGAAAAAGTTTTTGTAGTTATTCTTGTTTGTTGTTTCCTATGTATTAGTGAAAGCAACCTCATGGCTTAAGGTTTGAAATGTTTCAGAGGTGGAATAATTTTGGGTGTTGACAAGTACAAGGGTATGGCTATGAGTATGGATGCTCACATGATGAGGGCATGAAATTCACTGTATATGAGGAGGCAAGCAAACTCAGATTCTAGTGTTGAACAAGTATTCCAAAGGCCAAAGTTTCCCAAGACAGATTGGAGAAGAAGATTGTTTTTAGGTTCCAAAGTTGGGGACTGCCATAGATAGGTAATACTAATGAGAAGAGGGAGTAGGGGTGGAAGAGATGGATGTCATAGATATCCAACAGAGGATTGATTTTTACATGAGGATGAAACAGTGGTATTTGGGAGTAGCACTCCTTCCTATCACAAGCGTACATATGGTGGGGGAAAATACAAAATCTAAATGAGGTGACAGAGAAATAAGTATTATCCTCACTGAAAATCTAAGTTTCAATCAAAGCAAGGAAGTAGAGGGTGCATTTTGTGATTATTAGATTATGGAGGATATATATGAACAAAGGCTGAGATGAAGGATTAGAAGCCCTGTGGATTAGTTGGCTTTTGCTTTATAGCAGAACATCTCAAAACATGGTAGCCTAAAACAATAATTTGGCTGGTTGGAAATTTGGTCTGGATTTACTTGAGAATTTTTTGAGAGGGCTTGATCTGGTTAGTCTAATCTTGGCTGGGCTTGCTTATGCATCTGTAGTTAGCTGGTGGGTTAGTTGTTTGTGGTGGCATTACTTTTATGGCTGGGATAACTGAAGCATCTTTCCATGCCTTCTTTCAACTGAGCAGGTTAGCCCAGGGTTGTTCATATAACAGTTGTAGATTTCTAAGAAAGTCCAAACTTGCAAAACCTCTTGAGACCTAGGCTAGGAACTCAGTTGGACATTATTACTTCTACTGTGTTCTGTTGGCAAGTCAAGTCAGAAGGCCAGTACAGATGATGGAAGACCTGTCAAATCACATAGAAAGGGGGCATAGATATAGGAATTGCAGAATCTGTAACCGTTTCTACAGTCTTCAACACCGTAGGAGGATGATTCAAGGTGAAGGAAATCCAGAGAGATATGAGGATGAAAGCAGGAGAGATGTGTCTGGTTGCTGCTTTCAAACTGGGAGTTATGGTCAAGAATGACAGGATGTGAAGTATGATTGGCTTCACTGAACTTAAGGGCCTGATTCTTACTCTGGCACTGACTCTCAGCGTTTATGAAGCCTGACTTCTAAGGTGGACTCAAGAGCTTGGTGAAACTAGTGGTCAGCTGCCATGTGTGAGGTCATCACTAGTGGAGAAAATAGATGGCATGTGGGACAGCATGAAGGTTTACTTTTTGTACAGTGGTTCAAATAGAACAGAATAGAAATGTGGTATGGTGCCTTTAAAGAATACTAGCCCAGAAAAGCAGGAATCATAAATGGTTAACTTGAGCCAGCGTCAAGGTGGAAATAACAGTGGTCCTAGGTGTAAGGAGTGAGGCTTCTAACCCAGGATCACATAATTTAATGAACTGAATTATTCCATTTCACATAAGGCAGGGTTCAGTTGTCATTGAAGTCTGTATCTCCATCACGTGGTGCTATATCTAATGCATTGCAGATGTTTGATAAATGTTTGTTGCATTACTTATTGAATGAGGTGTTCCCTATATTGTCCTCTTTTCAAAGAATTTTTGTTGTGCTCCATATCTCATATACGTATTCAGTTTAGATTATTTGATTTATAAATTTAGATTATTATGCCCAGACCTCATCTACAAAAGCAATAATTGATTGTATTTTTCTTCACTGGGTCAAGTTTATTCATTTTCTATTTTGAAGTGGGGCTTTAATAAAGCAGAATAACGGGGTTATGTGTGACAGCAGTTGGCAAAGCTAATAGCATTCATCCTGAGAAGAACAGAACAAATAATCTTTTCTACATTGTTTACTTTGTTGTGAATGTTGCAGATTTTCACTCAGGGCAAGTTCAGACTATTTTCTGATTTTGAATATTTCGAGGATAAAAAAATTCCCAAATAATCCAATTATCATAGATAACATGTTGGGAAACTAAAAGACATTTAACTGGGATGGTCTCTTTAGCTTGTGCTAAAAACAGTGATGAGTTTTCATATATGCAGTATTAATGTTGGGTCTCTATCAAAAGAGACCTTTCTAT
Organism: Cryptoprocta ferox; assembly: GCA_028646485.1. Lineage (NCBI taxonomy): Eukaryota > Metazoa > Chordata > Mammalia > Carnivora > Eupleridae > Cryptoprocta > Cryptoprocta ferox. The sequence continues at coordinate 66,002,162 of CM053571.1, forward strand.
ATATGAAAGAAAATATATTCTACCAAATAAAGCATAATATTTTTTAAAGTTTTACTATTTAAAAAATACCACCATTATTATTATATCAAGTTGAATCTAATAAATAGGAATTTATAGGTCAAACATTATAAAAATCTGTACTATTTTGACACATGTTGCTGAATTGTTCTCAAAGGCTTTATCAACTTACATTTCAGTAATACATGAGAAAATAAGCCTGATTCTATACACACGCTCTTGAGCACAAGATATTATTATGATTAAAAAGAAAATATTCTCTAATATGATGGTATGTGGATCTTGCCCAGTGTGACTTGAGTATAGTGAATGGGTCTGAGAATGTAAATAGAGTATTTGAGGATGAAAGTGGTCAGGGAAGCAGTGGCCAGGTAATGCACAGACTTCCTGGTGATTTGAAAGACCTTGATATTCATCACCAAAGCATTAGGAAGCATTTGAAGGGTTTTTAAACAGCAGTAAAATGTGAGGAACTATTATATTTTAGAGAGATGACTTTGCAGCAGTATGAGAATCTGATTGAAGGGATCAGGAGGGGGTGTGGAGGATGATAGGAAACAGTAACACTGGTCCAATTGAGAGGGGTTGCATTCTGGGGTACGATAATGGTTGTGGAATTGGAAAGAAGTGAATAGATTTGAATATGTAGGAAGTAAAATAGATTGCTTACAGTGATTAGATTTCAGGGAATGAGGGAGAGAGATGTATTATGGATACATTTCATATCTCAGACTTGTGCATGCGGTGGATGGTATGGTGCTTACTGAAGGAGACAGCACTGGAGTACAAGCAGGCTTGGGAGGAAGGGATGAGCTCAGTTTTGGTCACATTGAGTTTGAGATGCCTATGGATGTTTAAGAGGAAACACTGAAGTGTAATGTATAAATCTGAGGTTTAGAAGAAAGTTCTGAATGGGAGATGTGAAGATGAGAGTCATACATATGTAGATGATCGTTGAAGCCCTGGGAATGGTTAACATCACTATGAGAGAGAATATAGGGAGGGGAAATGAGGGCAAAGGCCAATCAAATAGTCATTCTAAGATTTAAAAATCTTTAAGAGGTGGATGAGCTTGTAAAATAGTCAGAGAAAGAGTTGCCAGAGACTTACATGGAAAATCAGAAGTATTTTTGTACCATCGAGGCTAAGGGAAGAATGTTTTAGGAAGGAGGGAGTGATACATGATAATGAAAAGTGCTGAGAGGACAGGAACAATGATACCTAATATTTTTCATCAGATTCAAAATATGTGGGTGACTGGGTGGCTCAGTTGGTGAAGCTTTTGATTCGATTTCAGCTCAGCTCTGGCGATTTGAGGTTTCAAGCCCCATGTCAGGCTCTGTGCTCACAGCATGGAACCTGCTTGGGATTCTTTTACTCTCTCTCTCTCTCTCTCTCTCTCTCTGCCCCTCCCCCACTTGTGTGCACACCTACGTGCACACATGCTCTCTCTTTCAAATAAATAAATAAACTTTTAAAAATACAGAAGTAATTTTTTTAGTGAGGGCACTTTTGGTGGATCAGACAGGAGGCCAGATTAGAGATTTGTGGACTGCAGGTAAGTATGTAAAAGAAAAAACGTTTCTGTTAAGGAGGATGAGTGAATAAAGTTACACCTGATCCACAAAGTTGGTCCACAAAGTGGGGAGGAGAAGAGATTATTTGACTTTTTGTTGAATTAGCTGCCTCAAGTGTTGTCAATAGGAAATCCTGATGCAGATACAGTGAGTTTACATTGCTTTTCACAGTTTTTTTACGTGTGTTCTGTAGCTAAGTGAATGGATTTTTTTTTTTACTGTATTCTTTTCAATAGGTTGTTATTTGTATAAAGGAAAGTCATTGATTTTTGGTCTACTTATTTTACAGCTGAATTATTGGTTTAAATAGTTTCTCAGGGATTCTCTTTTTTCCAGGTAGTCATTCATATCTTCTGTAAATAGCAATCATTTTGTTTCCTTTCTCTATACCTCTAATCATATGAATTCTAATAACAGTGGGGACTCTGGAACTCCTTGTCATATATTGGCCCATGGTAAGGCCTGTGGATTTTATTCTTAGAAAATATATGCAGTACCATAAGTAAAAAGTAATGGAACTTAAAGGAGAGTCAGTGTCAGTGAAAATGAAAGAAAAGGAATAGCTTTCGTGATATAAAGTTTGGCTTTTGGCTGAATGTAGAGTCTGGGAAAAGAGAACATTTAGGTGATAAATACGAGGGGAATGCCTCTGTGTTCATCTTTAAACAAGGGATTGTTTCCTTATGATAAGTGTTTGAAAAGATAATAATTGGGCCAAAGACTATTCATCTTTTTAATACTTTTACCACAAACTACCGAGCTGTGTCCAGTTATACCAACTATGTTAGCACAGTTCTTCATCAGCACTGGGTAGCATCATTTAAATTTTTGTTAGATCCATGGGAGTAAAATGATGCCTCATTGTTCCCTTATGAACCTAACTTGAGGTTTGACAAATATGCTGTTAAGTTTTCTCCTGGTATCATTTTAATATGTAAATACATCTGGGGTTTGTCTTTATATATAGTGTAGGGCATGAATATGACTTTTCCCCTGCAAAGGGTGAATTTATTTTTTAACCCTAGATCTACAGCATTTTGAAAGAGAAAAATGTGGCCTAGGAATTCCATGTGAAGGGAATAGCATTAAACCAAAGTTTGTTCACTAGAAATATTAATTCATTAGGAATAAATTTTACAAAAATATTCATTAGGAATATTTTACATGTAAAGTCCTTGCCACGACATTTAAAGCCCTAAGGCAGCAATTGAAAACTGGCAGCCAGCAACCATTATAATGGTAGCTAATATTTACTGAATGCTTACCTGTGTACCAGCCCCTTGCATCAATCATTTAATATATACTTATTATATTCATTACCATATTAAATTCCTGAAACAGTCCTGTGAGGTAAGCATTATCATTATAATAATGCATAAGGAAACAAAGTGTTAAAAGTTTAAATAATGCATGCAAGCCACACAGCTGAGTCCTAGGCTGCTCTTCGTAGGGCATTTTGTCAGCTTACTGACTGTTCCCTAAAAATACAGTATATTTTACCAACTCCATGTTTTGTTTTGATGTGTTTTGATGCACATTGACAGAACCGTTAATGGTAAAGTCAGAGAGGGAGAAAAGAGTGGAAAGAAAACCAGTTAGAATTCATCCATCCATCCATCCATCCATCCATCCATTGAACAAATACCTGAGTACCTCCATGTTCTAGGCAGAGGTCTAAGGGCAGGGGACAAGGTAGGGAATAAAAGAGATTAAAATCACTAACTCTGTGGCCTGTGTAGAGCTTATCTTCTGTGGAGGAGAGAGCAATAAACACACATAAATTATAATGATGTGAGGTTGAAAGTATCACGAAAAACAAAAATAAAAACAAAAACAAATGAAAAGGAAAAGTACCATGAAGAACAGTTAAGAAAAAGGTATGGAACATGATGGGCAAGGTACTGGTGTCTCGAGGAGGTGGCATTTGAGCTGAGACCTGAATTCAGTGAAGGGACCAGTCATGTGGTTATTTCAGAGAAAGTGAAGGCCCAAGCTATAGGGCAAGTTTGTGCTTGGCCCCCTGTATTTAATAGACTGCACAAAGCCCAGGGCAGTGTGGCAGAGGAGGCTGAGAGGTATGGTGGCCAGGGAGCACTGGCTTACGAGAGCCTGATGGACCTTGTGAGCCTTGGTAAGGACCTGGGGTTTTATTCTCAGCCTGCTTAGTAATTTAGGGGATAGTAGTGAGGACTTAAGCCTGGGCAGTGGGGGGTGAGTGGCGCAACAATGCGGCAGTGCCTGACTTGGCAATTGACTGTGGTTTGGAAGAGGGGTCAGTGCTGCCAATAGGTGGAGGCACATTGAGGCTCAGTCAAGGTAACTAAGATTGATGGTGCTGTGTAGAGGCGAGAAGATTCTGAGGAGAAGAAGATGTAGTCTGAAGGTAGGAAGTTGGAGAACAGAACCATTTCAGGACTGGGATGTAGATGAGAAAGGATTAGAGAGGTGGGAGGGAAACTAGGAAAGTTGGGAGTGCTGGGTGGGGTCACGGGGCACTCTTTAGGACTTTCTGAGTTGAGATCTGTTGAGATCTGAGATCTAGTCTTGTCACTTTTGACAAGTGTACTTCAAAACCTGGGTATGTCATTGAAACTCACCTTAATTTCTTTGTTTGGCTATTTCTATATTTACTTGTGAGCTTAAATGAGATACTATATGTCAACTATACTGCTAGATCAAAATAAGCTGTTATTCAATGGTGCTGTAATGATAATAAATACTGTACTTGGTGTTTATTTTAGATGATGAATGTGAAATAACCTTATACATGTGAAAAAAACTCAGTGTGAGTTGTTAATAATGTCAATTAAACTGAGTTCCTAGTCTTTATTGCTTTCTAACTGTGGTAGCTCTGTTACTAATTTTATAATTTTAGACAATTATATATTAATTTTTATGGAACTGTATGAAGGAAAATGATGGTGATTTTTTTGCAAAAAATTTCAAATTGAAAGCTTAGATAATGCACCAGTTGAAGCTCAGAATAATTTAATTTTGTAGTTTTATAGTAAAATTACAAGTATGCACATTTCAAATCTTGATGATCTTATTATTTTCACCTTAAATTTTAGTGAATTAAGTAAGACTTTCCCTAAAGTTGAAGTAATAATGTTTTTTATAATGTATATAGCTTTAGAATTACATACTCAAAAGTAAATGTAGGAAAAATATGAAATGATGCCTCGGCCATAGACGTAGATATTTAATCTTGTGTTAGTTTCTTGTTTTGTGTTCTACAGATTTGTTTCTTGAAAACAAAATTGAAATTAAATATGTGTACTAATGACTAATTTTAATGAATATTTTAAGAAGGAAGATAAAGTGTGCTTCTGATTTCCAATAAAATATATGTGGAATATAGTTTCTTTAGAGGCTCAGATGCCTCTAGCACCTGAGCCTCTCCCTTGAGACCATCAGGATCTCTATCTAAAACAGAATATAAAGAATAAAATATAATTGAATGGAAAAAAATATCTAAGTTGGTCTTTGAAAATCTTTATAAAAAATGATTTCTCTAAAACCAAAACAATATTAATACATCTGCTTTTCCTTCCTTCCCCCTTTCACTTATTCTATAATTATATTTTATTTCCTATTACCCTATTTCTCATCCCTTAATGACCTCAATTTTCTGATTGGTCCTCTTTGACCTACACAGAAACCTGCTTAAGCATTCAATGAATTCTTTATGAAATTCTGTGGTAATTTACTCTGCTCTGTGAGATCCTTTTGGGAGCTCTTCTAACTTTAAGACTGGAAAGCTGTTGCCAAATCCTGATTTTTATTTCTTCTCCTCTTTAGTAGTATTTTAGAGAGAACCAAAATACTGCCCACTCTTCTTTTATAATTACTCTTGCTATAATTTTCTTTTGATGTTGGATTGTTTTTAGAAATGCAGAATTCCAATTAAGTCATCTGACTTAATTGCACTCATAATCTGTTATCTTCATTTTTTTCATTTAAAATATTGTAGTGATTATTATTGAACCTTATCTCTGTGGATGTGTGTAGAATATCCAAGCTGGGATATATAGAAACATAATAAAAAGAAGTAGGCTTGCCTGAAATCTTTGGTCAGCCATGTTGCTTATTGTGGTACCTGAAAGAGTGGCACTGAAGAAAGAAAGAGAAGGAGTCTTTTTCCATGAGCAATGCTCACCTGAACATAGTGAATTTTCTGGCAATGCACATTTCTGGTTACCTTATATTAGTGCTGTTTAGTCTTGGTTATTCACACCTATTAATAGAATAAATGGAATTTTGGAGTTGCTTGATTTTGCTTGCCTTTTGCAATATACCCACATGAAAGCACACAGGCTTTATAAAGCTCCTAAAACTTGTTTAGAAAGAAGTTTCCTGTCAGTGAATCCTCTAGCATTAATGTATTAGAAGATATCTACCTCCATATGAAATTCTCAAAATTAAGTTTTCTAACTTGAAGTTTTCATAAAATTTCCACTTCTTATCCACTCTGCAAGATACTTTTGGGCTACTCTGAACACCCTCTACTCTAGAAGCCATAAAGAAACGTACCCTCCCCTTTTCATCTGATATTTAGCAATACACGTTTGTTAACTTATTTTAGTTTTGAAAAAAAGTGGAAAAGGTAAAAATAATCTCCTTTGGGTGGCTTTCTTTCCCTTTGAAGGACACCTTTCTAGCTTCAATCCCTTGTGCAGGGGAGGATTCTCATGGAATGTGCATTACACAGAGTTTGGTATATGTACTTGGGATCCCCTCTATAATTTCTCATTATCTATTTCTTCTAGTTTCCTGCTGGTTTTCATGGTTTACACAATTGCTTTCCCCCTTTGTGGTAATAATCTTGTTGTTTGAGATTATTTACCACCATTCCAGTGCCATGTATACTCACCAAATGACAGGTTTCTCAAAGCGTATAAGATAGTGCTTCCTTTGTGGCCATTTCTCCTTTTTGGCATCAATTTTCCTTTTTGCATAACCACATCTGAGTGATGGCATCACCTCTCCTCATCTCTCACCAACCATCTACAGTTGTTCTAAGAATGCCTTCACTATCCCCCTCTCCTCTCCTGCTCCCCTAGAGGCATCACCTCACTCTTGTTAGCTAGGCATAATGGCATGTTGGAAATACATATGATGACCCCCAAAGCAATGAATTCTTTCTTACTCTTTTCTCAGAAAGTTACTAAATAGTTTCTTCTATAGGGGATGGAAATGTTAAAAGAAATCATATGTATGAACAAGAAGAGGAGTCACCTAACACACTTCTGCACTGTAGTAATTTTTGATGTGTGCTATATATGCCCTGGCTGGGGAAAGCCAGAGAGAAAGAAAAATGTCCAAAATATATTAGAATAGAATAAAGAAAAAATAGGATGATGACAGAAATTTATATTCTTGGGGCACCTGGCCCCATGAGACTCGATCTCAAGGTTGTAAGTTCAAGCCCTACTATGGGTGTCAAGCCTACTTTAAAAAAAAAAAAAAAGAAATTTATATTCCTTTTTCCCCCCCTGTATTTCAGTATACTTGAGAGAAAGGGTAAGGAAATAAAGAAGGAAATGGAGATAACATTGAAAAATATTGAATATGTGTAATAAATAATTTTTTAAAGGAGCTGATAATGCATTATTTATCTTCTTGCCTTTACAGTAGCTCCAGCTGCACTGAATCCTCCAAGGAAATTTCTTTTGCAGTTTGCCTTAGCTAAACCTGTTGGGACAGACTGAACTAGAGTAACAGGCAGCTTTGAGAGGCTCATCACCTGTCAATCTTTGATTTAAACCCTTGTCAATGCTAATAAAATATCAGAGTTAGTCCTTTTGGAGTCATCTTTTTGTTGAGAGGACTGATATTGTCATGCAAGATTAATGTAGCATGAGTGATATTAATTTAATGCTGAAATCTCTGTTTCTATCAGCACCATTTTGCCTTTCATGGTGTCTAAATTATTTATGAGCGTGTGCAAATTTACCGTGATACAAGTCCCATAAAATGGAGTAATATTAACTTTAATTGTTTTTTGGGTTTTTTTTTTCTTCCTCTCTCTCTCTGCCTGTCTTTACTCTTCCCTCTTTGGCATTTGATTTTATTGTTTGAATACTTCATTTATAAAGCTGATCTTAAATTCTGGTCATTTTAATTTGGTAAATGGATAGATTTTTTCATTGCTTCCATACTGTCCAAGTTTGAAGAATTTGGTTTATATAAGTCAAAGCTGCATGAATGTTTCCAATCCTATTCAATAAGCAAAGTTTGCTTCATTTAATTATAATGCCATGGAAACTAAGTATCTCTTGACATTCAGTCTTTTACATGACCCTTTTGAAGACGCATTATAGGTATGTGATGATAATAATACCAACAGTGATTTATTTAGATTTGATTCCTTGCATGGGTTTTATTTAGTGTTTTAAGTATTATAGAAGAGATACATAGTCTGTTGAATATATTGGATAGAATTTTTAATTCTTTTACTTCTATAAAACATAGGATTATGAGGAAATACAAAAGAAGGAATGATTCCTTTTTATAAAGATTAAAGTGCAGGGAAAATTAATGCTCTTACCAATGTTTTATGAAACCATAGTTACTGTGAAATGGCTGAATTTGTTGTTGTTGTTGTTGACTACAATTCAGACACAAAAAAGCATAAAGGGACAATTTTTTACGCATGATCTTGTTAGCCAATGTGAATGTTAATGCTATTTGTATTCAAGATTACAATATTGATAATTGTGCCCATCAGTTTGAAGTTTCTGAAAAAGGCTAATATGACTTCTAATCTTGCTGGCACTAAATGCTAGTAATTTATTCTATTCACATTTTGTAGAGTTTATTGCTTCTCTGATGAAGAACCCTCATTTTACCGATTAGAAAATTGGGAATCAGATAAGGAACAGTATGCCATGTTGATTAAAAGGCTGAACAGGGAGCAAGACAATCTGGCTTCAAATCCTGGCATTGCTACTTACCATTTGAGAGACTTTGGTTAGTCAAGAGGATTTATTGGTAGAGAGTTAATATATGTAATGTATCTTGAAACGTTGCCTGACATTTAATAAGTGCCATATTTAAGTGTTAGCTATTATTACTGTTATTGATATATGACCATATAAATTAACCAGATCAATCCTGGATCAGAGCTTTTATCTCTTACCCATATGCTATTGCATGACATGTGCTGCTATTCTAGTATGCCGTGTTATATGTGTGCCCTGCGTTTCTCTAAAATTCAAAGGCACAGGTGGAAAAATGGGGCATGTGTGAATTTTAGACCTTCTTTTGGTACGGCATGCCAACTGATGACTGGTACAGAAGAAACTAAGTCCAAAACTAAGGAAAACTGAGTTAACATTTATTAGCACGTATGTGTATTTTTTTTTCTTGTTTGTCCGTTTTGCAAACCTCTTACCATCCCCTATTCTAGACTCTTTTTTCTTAGCATTTGAATCTTGCACTTTTAACTGTATAGATGTCTCTCCCTATAATAAATGTCACAAGTTTTCTTTTTTCACTAGTTCATGCCATATAGTTCAATGCCTTGCCATACAGTTTTGGGTTTAGCTGTGTATGTCTTTGACTACAAGTTACAGAAATGGGAGGAGAAAAACAGAGAGAAAATTTATGATATCATGCGAGAAGCAGTTCAAGACAGAGCAACCCAGGAAAGTTATGCCAGTGTCCTATCCACTTCTGCTTCTTGTTTTCCACCTTCCTTTGTATGTTGGCTTGATCTTCAGGAGCATAGCCAGATGATTATAACAATTCTAGGAATTACATCCAGGTAAAATGTATCCAAAAATATAAATGAGACATCACCTGTCTGTATCTCTATGTCATTCTTAAAGGCAAGCAAATTTTTCCCAGAAGTCTTTTCACAGGTTTCCTTTCATTTCTCACTGGCCAGAATTGGGTCACATGCCCTTAAGTCAACTAATCAGTAGCAAAGATAATTGAATTACCATGTGTGGCCTACAGTCATAACTTGAGTGAAACAGAAGTTGGAGAATGGTTTTCTGTAAAGGCCCAGAAAATAACCATTTTTGGTTTTACAGGCCACGTGTTCTCTTTTGCAGCTATTAAACTCGGTCTTTACATATAAATTTTGCATATAAATAATATATAAACAAATAAGTATGGCTATCTTCCAATAAAATTATGTTTATTGACACTGAAACTTGAGTTTCATATAGTTTTCACATGTCATGAAATATTATTCTTCTTTTGATTTTTTTCACCCACCCATTTAAAGATGTGAAAACGATTCTTAGCTCTTGTGCTGTACAAAAAAGAGTAGCAGATGAATTTGTCTTGTGAGCCATAGTTTATCAACCTTGAGTCAATTCTCAGGACCACTACAAGCTATTTGGACTAAAGAAATTATAATCTTGATGTACATGTTTCAGAACTTCATATTTCATACCATTGAGATATATAAATAACACTCAATTTTTTTTCCTGAAACCACCTTTGGGAAAAAAAATCTATGGGCCTTTGTTTTTATTTTTTATCTTGTACTTTGATTTTGCAGTTAAGGATACACACACACACACACACACACACACACAACACACACACACACATTATTACAAATTGTGTAAGGACAAGATAGGAAAGTATAAGGTGCTATAAGAGGCAAATCTTGGGACTTAACTTACACTGGAATTCGAGAAGTCCTTCTCTAGAAAAGTATGATTTAAGATCAGATGGATGAATATGCAAAAGGTGGGGGTTTGGGGAGAATGTTGGGGGGACATTCTAGAAAGTACATTCTAGGAAATAGCAAGTATTAAGGCCTCCAAGCCAGAATGAGCTCAGAGTTTAAATGCCAGTGTTTCTGAATTATGGTAGTCAATGATTGGGAGAGCGGTGGGAGATGGCACTTTTCTATTCACTGAACAAACTCTTAAGTTCCAGGCACTTGGCTAGATACTTGCGATATGAACACAATAATAGCAGCATTTCTAAATGACTTTACAGTTCAGCGAGGGCTGATCACAATATAATGTGCTGGATGCCATGTTGGAGATATGTAGAAAGTGCTGTGGATCCACAGACTACAGGAATCCTCTCATTCAGGTGGTATAGGGAAGGCTTCCCAAAGGAAATCATATTTGAATAAACTGAAACTTGGTTTGCAATGAGGTCTTCCTTCAATAGTAGCAGCTGGTTCCTATGACTTCGTTATTGAGTCCCTCAGCAGCCAGTCTATATTTTTATCTTGTTAATTTGTAGTTGGTCACATACTTCTTTGTAGCCATCCTTTTGTCCTTTTTGCCCTCATTTGTATCTAGGTTTTAGTTAGATTGTTTGGGACTAGAGAGCAAGAATTCTCTCTCAGTTGAATACTAGAGGGAGGATATGCAGAGTTGGAGAGGAAGACTTAGTTTAATAATTAAATAACAATATGGAATTAATGAAGAGCAAAACCCATGTGTACGAACCAGCACAAGAGGCACCTGGGTGGCTCAGTCAGTTAAGTATCCGACTTCGGCTCAGGTCATGATCTCATTGCTGGTGAGTTTGAGCCCCGTGTTGGGCTCTGTGCTGACAGCTCAGAGCCTGGAGCCTGCTTCAGATTCTGTCTTCCTCTCTCTGCCCCTCCCCCACTCACACTCTGTGTCTCTCTCTCTCTCAAAAATAAATAAACATTAAAAAATTTAAAAAAAAAAAGAACAAGCACAAGAATGGAAGCAAGATTCTCTGTGACCACTGGCACATTTAATGGTGCAGGTTAATCAAAATTGTTATGCAGCCAGGTAACAGTGCTTTCAGTGCTCAATTCATGTATTAATTGTGGAGGACTGTTACAGAGCAATGGGAAGTGTGTGCCAAAATACAATCACAGGAAAAAAAGGGTGATTCAGAATTAAAATAAAAATAACAATAGTCCTAGAGATGTCTTCCATGAAAAACTGGAAAGGGATATGGAGGGTGTGGTCAAATACCGAGTCTGTCTATTAAAGAGACATAATTTTATCAACAGAACAAACAGATGTTGTGTTATTATAACTAATTATTGATTGTGAACTAAATGTGCGCTTGCTGACACTGTTTTATTGTCCAAATTATTACAATGGCTGATACTACTGTATTCTGAGCAATTATGCATGACCAAGAAAAGGGATAGTTTGCGGCTACACCTGGGATACATAAACTAATACAAAATACTAAAAGAATGGGTATGCTTCATCTTAAACAAAGCAACTGTACTCTGAAAAGTGTGAAAATAATTTTAGTACAGTATAAGTATTTTAGAATTTTTAAATCTTTTTATAGAATAAAAATATTGTTGGCTCTACTTTCTGATAAAAGTCTGAATAACTAATTCTACAATTTTAGGTAATTAATGACAGCTTTAAAAATAAAGCATAACAGTAAATCTGGTCAATGGGTAGAAAGGTATGAGAATAATTATGTTATGATAGTAATTTAAATGCATAAGTTCATGAAGTAAATTAGGGAAGTTTTCTATTACTTTTAATAAACATTAATTTTATGTTTGAATAGGTAAGCTTGAAGTCAGTACTACATCATATATAATTTTTCTCTTAAACTTTTGTGGGAGTGGGAGACAAGGTATAAATCAGACATTTGTTGATTCTATAACTAATTATTATATAAAGTTGCTATATTCAAATTAGCTTTGCAAAATATTAAAAATAAGAATAATTAATTTAAAAGTTTAAATTATCTGATGACAATTAGCCTGAATTAATTTCTAGTCATAGACATTTGGGGGTGACTTCTTCTCCAGTCTCTCTTTGACTACTACTGAATTTGTCAGAACCACATTCTAGCAAAGAATGGCATAACTAAGAAAATATCCAGTATAAGATGCCAATGTTTACTCTTGGTTGTTGTCACTTTTTTTTAAAAAAATAGCTGACCTTAGCATATGTTTGATGCTGAACAGTATTTAGTCTAGTTTATACTTTGCACTTTAGAAATCTAGAATCTTAGTTTTTGTCTTGTAATTTGTAGGTAGTGTGCCTTCTGCAGGAGTCAATATTTTTGTTTGTTTGTTTAGCAACCCTTAATAAAGTTGCCTGTTTCTATTTATTTGTTTGTTTGTTTGGATTGAGTGTTGGTTTTTAATTTAGTTGACTTAAATTTTGTTATTAATCCAAACATTAGAGTTTCTTTATTTCTTCAACAAAGTGTTTATACTCTTCTGTTTTCTTTTTCTTTTTTTTATTATTTTTAAATGTTTATCTGTTTTTGAGACAGAAAGAGACAGCGCGCAGACAGGGGAGGGGCAGAGAGAGAGGGAGACACAGAATCTGAAGCAGGCTCCAGGCTCTGAGCTGTCAGCACAGAGCCCAATGCGGGGCTCGAACCCACAGACCTTGAGATCATGACTTGAGCCAAAGTCGGATGCTTAACCGACTGAGCCACCCAGGCGCCCCCATACTCTTCTGTTCTCAATCAATTAAAAAGATGAAAGCAGTGTATGGAATTTCCTATTTTGGGTAAAAAAAGACTAAGTTATTTGAATCAACCATTTCTGAAAGCAATTGAGAAAGGAAGATCAAATATTGAAAGAAAAAGACATCTTAAAGTTGGAAAAAATGGCAAGAGATTACCAGACAAAAATGAAGAGAAACCAAATAAAAGAGAGCACAGTGAAGCAAACGATGTGGAGCTGCTTTTGCTATGAGAGACTCTGTTCATTCTCGGAAAATTTGAGCTTTCCTTTACACGGCCTTATGGGGCAAAGGGAACAGATGTAAAAGCCCAGCAAATATATAAGGTGTGAGTATACAAGAAACCCAATAAACTGGCATTCTAAAAGGCTGCGCCTTTGGGACATGAAGTCTGAGTTACATTTTGGTTGTTCAGGGGACCTCAAACCTTGGATTTTGTTTAAGATCATGTATTATGCACTTGGTACCTCCTTTCTGGAGTAATGAAATGAACCTCCTTTCTGGAATCATCTACCTTCATCCTAGATGTTAAGTTATTCTTAGAAATATTTTTTCAAGTACTACTAGATACCTTAGAAAACGAAACACTAAGAATAAGAACTTGAAGAAACAACAGACAACATAACAGACTGCAAAGTTGTCAGATGAGAATTAACCAACATTTAATATAGTACAATATGCACATTATATTTAAAGAAATAACAAGGTAAATCTAGGTTTATCTTCAGGGAACAGGAAAACAAGATAGCTAATTTGAAATAAAGAGAAACAGAAACTCTAAAAGTGTGAAATATAATAACTAGGAAAATACAGTCTCAAAAGATGGATTTAACAGCAGAGTAGACAGAATATATAGAATTAGTGAGCTGGAAAATACATTATAAGAAATTATCTAGAGTTCACAACAAAAAATTTTTTAAAGATGGAATATACTGAAGAAAAGGAAGAAAACAGGGAGGATGTAGAAGAACGTTTATGTACATTTCATGTGAGTCCCAAGAAAAATGGCTGAGAATTTTCTGGAACTGATGAAAGACACCAATCTGCAGATTCAAATATCTTAGTGAAGCCTATGAAAGAGAAATAAATGTAAATAAATCCTTATCTAGACACAATATAGTGAAACTTCAGAAAATTGAAGACAAAGAGAAAATCTAAACTGGAGAGAATATTACTTTGAAGGGAGTAATGAAAAGACTGATCACACTTCTTTTTTAAAGACTCCTCTATTTAGAGCAGTTTGAAGTTCACAACTAAATTGAGAGGAGGTTATGGAGATTTCTCATATACCCCATACTCCCCGCACATGCAGAGCCTCCCCCATTATCAACATTACTCGTCAGAATGGTACATTTGTTACCAAGGATAAAACTACATTGACACATCATAATCACCCAAAGTCTATAGTTTACCTTCAGGTTCACTATTAGTGTTGTACAACCTGTGGGTTTGGACAATGTATAATGACATATATTCATCATTATCATACAGAGTATTTTCACTGTCCTAAACATCCTTGTGTTCTGCCTATTCATTCATCTCCCAAGTCCCTGGCAGTCACTGATTGTTTTTATTGTCCCTGTAGTTTTTGCCTTTTCCAGATTGTAATATGTTTGGAATCTTACAGTATGTAGCCTTTTCAGATTGGCTTGTTTCACTTAGTAATATGTGTTTAATGTTCCTCTATGTCTTTTTATGACTTGATAGCTCATTTCTTTTTAGCACCGACAGTATTTCATTGTCTGAATATGCCATAGTTTACCATTCACCTACTAAAGAACATCTTGGTTGCTTCCAAGTTTTGGCCATTATGAATAAAGCTGCTAAAAACTGTTACTGAGGTTTTTATGTGGACATAAGTTTTCAACTACTTTAGGTAAATACCAAGGAGCGTACTTGCTGGATCCTATGGTAAGAGTATGTTTAGTTTTATAAAAAAATTGCTGAACTGTCTTCCAAAGTGGCTGTACCATTTTGACTTCCTACCAGCAGCATATGAAATTTCTGGTTGCTCCACAGCCTTGCCAGTATTTGGTGTTACCAATGTTCTGGATCTTGGCCATTCTCACAGATGTGTAGTGATATCACATTGTTTTAATCTGCATTTCCCTGATGACATAAAGATGTGGAGCACCTTTTCATATGTTTATTTGACATCTGCTTATCTTCTTTGGCCCAGTTTTAAAATCAGATTGTTTTCCTATAGTTGATTTTTAAGAGTTCTTTGCCTATTTTGGGTAACACTCCTTTATCAGATGTGTCTTTTGCAAATATCTTCTCCCAGTCTGTGGCTTGCCTTCTAATACTCTTGACATTATCTTTTGCAGAGATGAAGTTTTAAGTCCAGTTATGAATTCTATCTTTCATAGATCTTGCCTTTGGTGTTGTATATGTAGTATCTTACTTAAGAATTTATAGAATTAAAAGAAATACAACAATAACATTGTATTATGTCAGGAACAAAATGTGGTAAATGTGGTAAAATGTGTTACTGAGTGAGTGTAGGGGAAAATGGAAAGATGAAAAAATAATCAATCCAAAACAAGTTATAAAAGGGTGAGAGAAATAAAGCACAGGCAGGAAAAGAGAAAGCAAAAAATAAGATAGTAGATTTAAAAATTAAATATATCAGTTGTTATACTAAATGTAAATGGGCTAAACAATCCAGTTTAAAAGATACATATATTAAGGGGCACCTGGGTGGCTCAGTCCGTTGAGCTTCTGACTTTGGCTCAGGTCATGATCTTGCGGTTCGTGGGTTCGTGCTGACAGCTCAGTGCCTGGAGCCTGCTTCGGATTCTGTGTCTCCCTTTCTCTCTACCCCTCCCCTGTTTGTGCTCTGTCTCTCTCTCTCTCAAAAATAAATAAACATTAAAAATTAAAAAAATTAAAAGATAAATGTATTGAAACTGAATTATTGAAATCCAGCTTTCTACCATTTAAAAGACGTACATCTAAAGCATAAGGATACAGAAAGGTTAAAAGTAAAAGGACAGTAAAAGCCCATGGAAAAGAAAGCTGGTTTCTCCTAATTAATATGAGACAAAGTAGACTTCAAGGCAAAAATTATTACTAGAGTTATTTCATAATGATAAAATTTCAAATCACAAGAGATAGCACTTTAAATTGCAATTTAAATTTAAATTTGTATATTCCTAGTAATATAACCTTAACACATATGATACAGAATTGACGGAACTACAAAGAATGATAGATGATTCCATAGAGTGAAACTATAGTAATTGACAGAATACAAACACACAAAAAATCATTAAGGATACAGATTACTTGAATATACTTAATCCAAATCTAATAAACATACATAGACCATTATGCTCCCAAAGTGCAGTTTACATATTCCTTTAAGTAGCCACAGAATATTTAAGATATTGATTATACTGGATGATGAAGTTCATCTCAGCAAATTTCAAAGAATTGAAATTATACAGGATATACTGTATGACCACAGCACAAATAGTCTAGAATTCAGTAATAATAGATAAGTAGAAAATTCCATGGATGCTGGAATTCATTTAGTTTCTAAAATAAGCCAAGTTAATTTCCACTCTTGCCTGGAAATTTTTTTCTATCATTCTTCTCCTATTAGCTTCTCTCAGCCTTTGGTCTCAGCTAGAATTTCATCTCTTCCCAGAAGTATTCTCTGATTAATCCAAAATGGCCTTCTAGTTATTCACTACCTCAGTCTCTTGCTTATTTTCTTAGTGTTACCTGAAATTATTATTATTTGCCTTGTTACTTGTTCTTGGGTTCCCTTCTATACTGCAGATTTTGTGAGGGCAAGATCTGTGTTTGTTCACTGCTGTGTTTGCAGTGCTTAGCACAGTGTGTGGCATGTAGTAGCTACTTAAGAAGTATTTATTGAGTCAGTGGATGAGAATGAACATTTCCGTAATTTTCTTCTTTTTTTTTTAATGTTTACTCATTTTTGCGAGAGAGATGGAACATGAGTGGGGGAGGGGAGAGACAGAGAGGGAGACACAGAATCCGAAACAGGCTCCAGGCTCTGAGTTGTCAGCACAGAGCCCCATGCGGGGCTCGAACTTGGGAACAGTGAGATCATGACCTGAGCTGAAGTTGGACACTTAACAGACTGAGCCACCCAGGCACTCCTACATAATTTCCTTCTAAATAAATGGCGGTGAGGGGGAATACAGCAATACACACGATAGCATCTTTGAAGGCATGAAAGATTATAGGAAGCTCTTTCACTTCTTAATTCCATAGGCTTTTGCAAGGAATGTAATCAGATTTTGACATACTATTATGGGAAGTGTTAAGTTTGGGGGTAACTTAATTCTTATTTCCAGACTTAATGTAGTTAACATTTTAACCTCCATGTTTCATTTAGCATAGCTGTAGAAAATTTTACTTAATTAGCCCCCTAAAAGGGGAAAGTTCTCTGAAAATAGGAAAAAGTGATGTATTTCAACAAATATTTTGTCCCCAAATACAAGCACAGCTATATTTAATTAGGCTCCATCTCGAGTCTTACAGGTACTTGAGTTCTGTCTCCCTTTCAGCCTCTGTCCTCCCCACCCTCTTCTTCGTCTTCTCCCTTGTCCTCTGCTTCCATGACTTGTATTACTTGTTTTGAAGTTATAAACATAAGTAAATTATTTAGAAGTTAAGAAAAATCACTGAAAATAGAGCCGTAGGTTTCTGATGTTATCCTTAATTATAGAGTAAGAATAAAATAGTTTGGGCCAGATTCTTACAATAACATACTGTGAGTCATTCTCTGATTTTGTCCAAGATGGAGATTTATATTAAAATCTCGCTGACTTGACTAGTTGGGTTAATCTACACAGTGATTCGCAACCCTGACCATACATTAGAATCACCTGGATGCTCTTAAAAACCACTGATGCCCAGGCCACTCTCCTAGAGATTCTGATTTAATTGGTCTGGGTTCCCCACGTTGGTATTTTCAATAATTTCAGGTGGTTCTTATATTCAAGTAGGGTTAATAGTCATAGTCAATGATCTACAGTTTTGCTACTCAAAGTGTGATCACTGGGGCAGCTGCATCTGCATCACCTGGAGGCAGTTTAGACACGCAGAATCTCAGGCCCTACCCCAGATCTACCCAATCAGGATCTTCATTTAAATAGGATCTCTAAGTGAGGTGAGAAGCACTCATCCACAATTTCCACTGGCTTTGTTAAAAAAAAAAAATCAACTGAACTTGAGGTTAAATCTGTACCCTGATGCTCCGGAATATGGAATATGATTTTCATGCTAACGAAGAGGTAGGTGTTGCTCCCAAACCTGTTTATGTCAGTTGTATTTGTCTTGCATTTGTAATATTATTGAGGTGTAAATAATATATAATATGTAAATCAGTGAAATATGAATGTGAAAAGAAATGTTTTCTTTAAATAAGAATTGAGTGCTTTGAAAAAGCTGATAAACTCAAACTACTAAAAGACTCTTCAATTAGATGTCAGTAAGACAACTGTAAAATGTTGTGGAATAGGATTAGAATGATCCCTCTTTAGATCGCTTGGCAAGGATCTGTCTTAGTCCACTTAAAAAATTAGAAATTATAGGTAGCCCTGTTTTATTTATATACCCACGTATGCAATGAAGCACAATCAAATAATCTATACTAAAGAAATATGTTGTACTTCAAAACCTTGTTGAATGCGTGTGGGTTTGTGTTTTAAATGAAAATGTTTAGGGTAAATATGTATTGTTGTCTATGACTTCTCATGGTAACTGATTTCTTTCAAACAATGGACGAAATAACTATCCAAATAACATAGTTCGTAGAAGCCTTTTTAGCCTAACTATGTGACTGTCTTATTTGAATGTTAATTGTATTTTTCTCTTTCTGAGTTCTTTTTTGTCTGCATAGCAAAATAGTTTTCAGGCTTAGCTGTGTCTGGGCAGCTTTAAAAAATAAAGAGGCCCAGGTCCTACACTTAGAGATTCTTTTTAATTGGTCTGGCGTGCAGCTGGGGCATAGAGTTTTAATGTTCTTCAAGTGATTTTAATATGCATCCACAGTTGAGAACTGTTGGCCTAGCAGGTTGGAAGTATATAAATTGGTTATAAAATCAATCTATGATAAATCAGTTCCAACTTATGTAGGTATCCTGAGTAGATGTCCCTTAGGATCTGGGTACTAATATATTTTTATGATTATTATTCTATTTTATTCTCTGAATACATCATGAGTACTCTTACCCTGCCTTAAATCATATTAAAGCATTTCAGTGTTGATTTTGCATGTTTCTCTGCTGTGAAGCATTTCCAGTTCTGCTCTTGTAAGATATTGCTCTCCCTTTCTGTTCCCACACTACCTCGGAGTTGCATGGAGTTACTTGTGCCGGTGCTCATCTGTCTCCCACCCTTGGCTAAACACTCCTTGGAGACAGGGAGGCACCTGCCTAGTAAGACAGTAGGTTACCATAAATCTTTCCCCTTTCCACCAGATGTTGCCTTTCTTGCTGCAAAACTGTTTCTGAAATTATTTTGTTTCTCTTGTTCAGCCTTTTGTTGCTTTCTGCTTTCCTTTCTCCTGCTCCATCTCAAGTATACTTTTAAATGTTTCTGTCCTCTGCTGCCTCCTCTGCTCTCTCCTACTTCCTCATTGTGCTGCCTCTTCTACATGTCTGGTATACAGAGCTGGCTCCATTTGACCTTGAGCTTCTCCTGTTCCCTTGGCTCATATTCTTTGCATTATGGAAGGAGTTATTAATACACCTCTCAGAAAACTGTGTTTAAAATATATCCTCCTAAAAGAGCTACGTCCCCCCGCCCCGCCCCAACAGTTTCCCTCTTTGTTTTGTGTGTACACAAGGGGTTGTTTTAAGACTGCACAATCCCTGCAGTTCCCCGGGTGGCTCAGTTGGTTAAGCGTTCAACTCCGGCTCAGGTCATAATCTCACAGTTTGTGGGTTCAAGCGACGCGTCCGGCTCTGTGCTGACAGCTCAGAACCTGGAGCCTGCTTCGGATTCTGTCTCCCTTCCTTTCTGTCCCTCCCCCACTCTCACTCTGTCTCTGTCTCTCAAGAATGAATAAACGTTAAAAAAATTTTTTTAAAGGCTGCACAATCCCTATTTCAGGGTCTTTACTTGTAATCCCTTGAGCACAGATGTGTGGTTTATATTGCAAAGGGTCCTGCTTTACAACGCACAAAGCATTTCTGTTCAACATCTTCTGACTCTAATATTGAAACAACATGTATCTAAACGGTGTCAGTCATTTGGAAAATTGTTTTCCAAAAGTTAAACCAAAGATTAGGTGTTCAAGTTTTGACTGAGTTCATTGGATGTTTGGTGGTAAGGAAAGACAGATACACAGAAGGACTGTTAGATGAATTCTAGTCCTGGCTTTGAAACTGACAATGTGTGAACTTTTCCTTATTATAGTTTACATTATGTTTTCTTTGTAAAGTGATAAAACCTGTTGCCTCATGTGTATTCATGCTGTCACTTTCACAGTTTGCACGTATGGACATGAATGCTATATTTTTCTCCAAATCTTTACCTCCACTGATTACATTTATTTTTCTTATCCCCAGAAGACTAAATGAATTGATTACAATGTCTTTTTTAAAGACTCCATTGTATGGTATTTAAGCCAGGATCAAGAGTAAGACTGGCTAAATGAAATGAAGTTCAGAATATATCTCTTGCAATTTAAATTGGTAAAATTAAATTAGAGGAAAAGCACTGACTCCTTCCTTCCAGCTATACACTTGGCCTTTTTCTATTATCTTCAAAATATCCAATTCTTGTTTTCCCAGTATATAACCCTGTAACCCAAAGGCTGATTTGGACAGGGTGTTAGAATTTTTGCTTTTGTTCTATTCTGATAGTTATTTTTATCCTTTGCCTCCTAACCCCTCACTACTGCTAGATTTATGGTGTTTCAGGGCCGTTCTCTTTTTGGAAGAATAGGCTACTGACCTAAATTAAGGCCCCCTAGGAGAAGCACTCTTTGGTCCCTCAGAAGCCCAAGGACATGATATATATAAAATGGGACAGGAAGGTTGCACAACTACTCTCATGATCTCACTTCCTAAATTCTAATATTAGCTTTGCAAACAACTAAATTCCCAAACAATTAATGAGATTTAGTTAAAGGAAGTGATCATGTATAATTAATGAATTTGTGAATTATTTAAGCCCTTGAAATTCTCATCATCTTAAATAGCATTGGCTCCTAAAAATTGGCTTTATGGAGAGGAAGGAGAAGTTTTGTGACGAAATTGTCCACGCTGACTTTGGTTGTACATCTTACCTGGTATTCTTCACGTTAATAAGTTACTGCTCTAGCAGGAGCCAGCTGTGTTTCTTTTGTTGGCTGCTAGGCAGAGCTGCGCTCATTTCAGATGCTTTGGCTCCACTGCAGTGGAAAACAAGCTGCCATTTTACAAAAAGGGCAAAATACTTCTGTGAGACTCGATTTATAGAATCTTTATGAGAAAGAGGCAAAATCAAAGGAGAAGGCCAAATGTAAAGGGAAGTATGAAGATCAAAGAGGTCCAATTCACTCGTTTTCAGGCCTTTCATCAAACAGTAAGCTGGAAGAGAACTTACCAAGAAATTCAACAAACCTTTAGAGTTTATTATGCAAGGCCAGTGCCAGGTGCTGAATAAGATCCAAAGACAAATAAGACACTGTCCCTGTCCTCATGTCGGAAAGATTTAAAAAAAGTGTGTAACTAACTAGAACAGAAAAGGAAAAGTGTGTTCAGTGCTCTAATAGAGATTTAAGCATTGTAGAAGAGGGAAAAATTAATTTTAGCAGTCAGTGCTCAAGACTTTCATTACAACCGTATTGTTAAGAATGGACTCCAAGTGAGTCCAGATTACAAAAAGAAGATTGCAGGCTGGAAAATGCAGCATGGCTGATTGGAGTCTTTTAAGAATACTGAAACACTTTTAGATTTTATTTTTGCTTGACTCCACAGAATCTTAGCCTGCCTCATGAATGCATTTATTGTTCATGCTTTTTAAGTAGCTATAATAAAAACACAAATATACATAATTACAGTTAATGAGATATTTTCTTATCCAGCAGCTTTGATTTGTATATCATTAACAAATAACTATTATGTTGGCCCAGAATGAGATAACTGCCATTGTACATGGGATGTTTCAGAGTCCTCCCAGAGGAGATCAAGATTTCAAAGAAGGCCTTCTACAAACCACTACTTTATACAACTCTGCCCTTAACAGACAGCTTAAACAATCTAAAGATCACTGATAGCTTGTATTTTCAAAGAGAATTTTAAAGAAATAAATCATAAATCTCATTTCTCACCTAAGTGAATTATGCTGGTTTTCTTCTTGATATCTATAACTTATTTTGTATTGGATCATTTTTAAAGGTGTTGATACCAATTGGAAATTTCATTTTTTAATTTTTTTGTTATGTCTTTATTTTAATTAGAGAGACAGAGACAGAGAGCGAGCAGAGGAGGGGCAGAGAGAGAGAGAGGGAGACACAGAACCTGAAGCAGGCTCCAGGCTCTGAGCTGTCAGCACAGAGCCCAGTGTGAGGTTCAGACTCATGAGCTGCGAGATCATGACCTGAGCCAAAATCAGATGCTTAACCAACTGAGCCACCCAGGCACCCCTATTCTAAAATATATTTTAGGTAAATTTGGATCATTGTTTTTTTCTACAGAGGTTTGCAGAAGTTGATTTTAATCTCATTAGAGGGATCTGCATTTTCTCCCTCTGCATTAATGACCAGTAAATTGGGATTTTAATGTGTAACTTAGGACTTTTAGAGTTTTATTGGCTTCTTTCACTTATCCATTTCTCAATCTGTGCTATAAAACTGGTTTTCACTTTTTGTAACTTTCAAATTTGCATCTGTACTAATTCTTCCTGTTTCTTGTTAATTGTTAAAAATGGGGGGAAAATGAAGTGAAAATAATTCACTTTAATTGTTTTTGCAGATTCTCTCATAATTACAGTGCTTGTAATTATGTAATTAGTAATGTTTAATATAGCCTTGGTAAAACATATATATTTGTTATATCATTCTCTTGACTTTTCCCAAGTTCTAATTAATGTCCCCACCTATGGCTGAATAAGCAGTGCATGGGATAATTCTGGGTGAAGTACTTCACATAAGCCATGATATGAATGCTGTCCCCTTGAAGTGATGCAAACAGCAGCATATACCAGACTCACAGTAAATATGCATTTGAAATTGGTTAATATTCATAGCTTAAGAGTAGTTGTAGTGTTTTCACGGGGGCCTAGCTTCTTAGCCTGCAAGATGACAGGCCTATATGAATGAATGAATATCCATCTTCCTCCAAACTTCTGATCTTGAAAATATACATGTGATATACACAATAAAGGACTTAGCATAGATATTTGAAATCTGTAGCCTTGTTGATATCATCCTACTTTAAGCTGGTAAATAATTTGGAGCACAGGAATCCAGAGTTATGTTACAAGAACCTTAATGCTTTATGTGTATACACACACACACACACACATACCCTAAAACTAGGAAAAAAAAATGAAGTCTCTGACTTGAACACGTGAATGTAATTGAATTAAAGAAATACAGCAAAATGGTCACTCCTTTGTTGTTTTGTGGAAGTGGTTTCTTTTACTTCATACTCTATTGGGGAAGAGTAAGCAGCCAGATACACTTCAGTTAGGAATTCCAGAGATTTTTTTTTTCTTTACAGTAGTATTGCGGTAGCCACAGTGATTACGATCTCTGAGACTCGGTCTCTAATACTTGCAGGGACTGGCCTTGGTTAAAATCTGGGCATAGTCCTCATCTGCTTTCCCACCTCTCTTTTGACACTTGCTTTCTCCAGAGCTTGCTTAGTTTCTTCATCTTGTCTTCTGCTTGCCTGTGGACCTCATTTTGATAAGCTACCTCATTTTTCCTTAAAGTGGATCTGCATTTTTTTTAAATGTCTCTATTTTTCTTCTTCAAATTTATTTGATCTCTTTTCCACTCTCATGGTTTTCTAAGCAAGCTACCCTTGTAAACGAGACCTCTTTATGGCTGAAAGTGAATTAATATGATAGGCACATGTGCTGGTTGCTGGTCATTCCTGGGTACCCCATTATCCCACTTCATTCCCTCTCTTTCCCTGCCCAACTCTGTGCCCCAGGAGCCTGCTGCATTGCCTTGGTCTCCTTACCAACAGGCTTTGGATAGGAGTTGCCAATGAGAGGCACTGGCAGGAAATTAGAGGGCAGTAGGAGAGTTGGCCACATTTCTTGCCTGTTCCTTCTCTGCACGTGGCTGTGTTTCTGGAAATACCTGTGCCCCTCCTGATTGTGGTTCCCTCTAGGCATTTCTCCCCCATAACGCTGACCCAGACTGGGTTCCAGTAAAACCAGTCCCTGACCTTGTTCCTTAGCCCTACAGTGATGATGATGACTTCCCGCTACTGCCAGAGTCTCGAGTCCTTCACCAGCCCATTTGTTTTCTTCTGTCATCTTGCAGAAGTTCACCACTCAGTCTCCTGTGTTTACGTATAACTTATGAATTTCTCAATTATAGGATTTAAATTTAGCTTTTATTATAGTTAGTTGTGGATGAGTCTGTCTGCCCTACTGAATAGTAAGGGCATGCATCATGTCTTATTCCTCTCTGAATTTTAGTTATGTAGCAGACTACTGGGCATAGAATAAGAGCTCAGTACATAACTGTTAAATGTATTAAAAAATTAACATGACTTGTACTCTTTCAATTTATTCCTAAGTCCAAGACATTCTCATGCTTTTGCAGGATTCCTCGAAGTATTTTTAGGAATGATTATAAAATTTCTAAGTCTCTTAACATTTTTCCACTAAAGAACCTAGGGCATGTATACCATGATGGCCTTACTAGGTATTGGGGGTAAGCCTCAGAATTATGGAGAATCACAACTGATCAATAAAGAAACAAGGCAAAAATCACTTGCTTTGGGTTCTCCCTAAGCTAAGTTCACCCTATTTGTGCTCATTGCTTGAAAGGAAATGAAGCAATTGTGATCTCATTCATTATTGTGCATTCTCCCTCTGCCAGGCTCCATTTGGTGCCCTATTGTCCCACAAGGTGCCTATTTGAGTCTTTTGAATTAAGAGTTTAGAACAGAAGCTCCATCTGCTCTACATGAATATTAAATTATCATAAGACTTTGGATAAGGAGAACTTACCCTTGTGTGTTTTACAGTTTCCTTTCCCTTCTGTTCTAAGACTTGGAATATCAGTTTTTCTTTTCAACATACCCTTGGACTTGAATAGGCTGCAGTTATCGAGTCATATAATAAAATAGGTTTAGAAACCTTCGAATGACAAGTGCTTAATAGAAAAAAGGTTTTATTTATTCTCATTATCTTATAAAATGTGGCACTTATTAAGTATCATTGCACACACAATATGTCAAAATTTTGTATTTTGAGGTTACTGGATCTCATAAGAAAAAAGTACAGTTAAAAATTCCATGTTGAATAGATAATATCTTACAATCAATCAGGTTCTTTAAATGCACATGCTGTTTTAATTCATAATATGACAGATAGTATGCAACTGACACATCTGTAGTTTCATTTTGAATTTTCAGAAGTGTGTAAGCTTTAGCCAGCTCTTAAGTCATATACTTTATGCAAGTAAGTTGTATTATTTTCTAGCACACTCCAAAAATTCTAAATCAATTCACTGGTGATATATATTCTGTAGTGAAATTTGTTAATAAAAACTGAGTAAGGAGATCAGTTGAAGGTTGCATTTTAACAACATGCTTGCTTTCCATTATTTAAACATGCAGCTGTTAAATAATTGGTTAAATTTTCATTGAAGATGTAGGTTGGTTTACATTTTAAATATGAATATTTATACAACCATGTATAAATTTAATATTAATAAAAATTTATGGAATTTTTTGTTATCAATTATTATAGGCAACTTAGAACTCTTTCAATAATGATACAAAAATCATATTTATTAAAGCAAAGTGCTAAAACAACTTGATATGTATACGAATACATGAATTCTGAAGAGAGAAAGACTTTCTTGAAATTCGCACAAAGGAATCAAAAGAAAATGTACACATCCATTTTGTAAAGTCTGTATGGTTAAAATTAAAAATTGGATTTAGTAAACAGGGTCAGCAAACTGCTTGAGTCTTTTCTTATCAGATGAACACTTTCACTGGTCTTTTTCTAGACATTAGGTAGCTCCAGAGCATCCACAACACTGAGTACCTTTTCAAGAAAAAAAAAAAAACCAGTGTAGAATTGCAAAAACAAAAGTTAGTCCAGAGTCTTCAGAGGGGTTTAAGCCAGAGGGGGATTCTGAAGGTTAATTTCATTAGCTCCAGGGTAGCTCTCTGTTTGGGTGATGAGTTAACATGGGTGGTATGAAACATTCATTTCAAAACAAGCAATTTCTGTTGGTGCAATGTTTATATGAATGGAAAATATTTTGAAAGTCTCAAAAATTTGGTAATTTCTCTGTATCTTCACTAATTACAAATGTTTTCCTATCTAAACTGAAATTCTAGTAACATTTTAGCTACTGTGATGAAAACAAAGCAGGCCTAGATTAAGATTTTTCAGCATCCTAAGTAGGATGCCCTAACCCACATGCATTTACAAATTAAACAGTGCTAACCCATAAAACATAAAACTTAATGTATGTGCAGATGTTAAAATAGCTTCCTTTAAAATTTTATTTTAGAATTCTGTGATGGTATATAAAAAGTGTGCTTTTCTCATATTTGTATTGCTGTGATTTGTAGCTGCTTCAAACACTTGATTAAGATGCCCTAAGTGGAACATCATCTAGCAGGCATGAGAGTCGACTCTCTTGTTTCCAGAATCTACTTCTGACTTGTCATTGTCCCTATCCTTTTTGTTTCTTAGTTCACTCTCTGAACTTAATGGCCATAACAGTAACTGGATCTTACATGTACCTTATGTTTAGATCGAATTTAGGTTTATGGTTGTTCAGCTACTTGGAAAAGGCTTAAGACCATGTGAAATATGATCTGAACACCTCCAAACTATTTTTCCAAAAGAAAAATTAAAAATAAATGTATGTGTATTTTTTTATTCCAAAGCAATATGCCAGTTTCAAGGACGGACCTACTTTGAAGGAGAAAGAAATACGGTTTATTCCTCTTCTGGAGTATGTGTTCTCTATGAATGTAAGGTAAGGAAACGCCTCTTTATTATGTAAACACAGTAAATATTTCTTTAACACCTCACCCTTGTAATGCTTTGAAAACCTCTAAGGCAAAGAAAAACATTAAGATATTAATTATAATTCACATAGAAATTCCCATTATTTTTGCAAACATGTAAATGAATGGCTGTAAAATAATTTCCCCAGTAAACAAAAAATGCTGTTTTGTCCAATTAAAGTTTTATGAAGTCTTATTTTTCCAAATTCAAACCTATTCCTGTGAAGAGAACATAGATAAAATTAGACTCAGCCTGCTGTCACTCATGGTTTTTGACCCATGTGACAAATATCACTCAGTTCAGTGGAAAATCATAACAATTCCATAATTAAAATTAGCTTTGGATGGAGAGAAGACTAATATTGTTCTTAACCCCTTTGGTAAGAATATTTTAAATGATTTGAAGGGGAATTCTTTATAAATTTACTGCCATGGTCTCAGGTATGCCTCTGAAGCAAATGTCATTGTTTTTATCACTGCTGCTTGACCTACTGCTTGAAAAAAGTAAATATGGTTTCATAAAACTTTTCATTTTTCCCTTTTATAAATTATAATGTTATATTTCTTGACCATAAGGTTATATTTCAAGCCATATTCTACCTGGGGGAAACTCTGCGTATAAAGTGTCTGCTTTGGTCTTCCCTTTACATTTGATCCTTAATTTTTCTCTTTAAATGCTTCCTGTATATGTTTTTGGGGGATGATATAGTACGCAGAGATTATGTAGAAAATGAAGATGCCATTGGCACCACCAATAAACTGTGAGCATTATATGATTATTCAGTGTTAGGGAAAGGAAAATCCTAAGAATTTTGCCAAGTTGAATTGAAAGAGTCAGCTATATACTTCATGCATCTTAGGTTGGAAGTCCTTTGGGATAAGCAAGTAGGAAGCATAAAAGAGGCAAGACTGTGACAGATTTGATTTCCAGAGTGAGAGGTCTGATTTCTTCATGCCCATTATAATGTACTTTAGCCACTTCTTTTGGCTTTAAGTTGGCTTTCCTGTAGTGTATAGGTTACCATCTTAAAGACAAGAGAGCTAAGGTATAGGAAAATTAACATGAATTACTGATCCTGTATTTCTTTTAAAAAAATTTTTAAGTTTATTTGTTTTTTGAGAGAAAAAGAGGGGGAGGGGGAAAGGGAGAGAAGGAGAGAATCCCAAGCATGCCCCACACTGCCAGCTCAGAGCCTGATGTTGGGCTGAAACCCACTAACTGTGAGATCATGACATGAGCCACCCGGGCACCCCTGACCCTATATTTCAAGACGGATTTTCCTCTGTTAGCATCCCTACACCCAACGCTGTTTTGAGTGAAGTAGGTCCCACTATAAATACAAGGATTGGAAGATTTAGAGTGAGATCTAGTGATTCCAGATAAAGAAAAGATAGCCAGAGAAAAGTTACTATACGAAAGGTGGAAAAGTTTTGTCAGCTCATGTCTACTGGTAAACTCTAACTTTGAAACATCAGCTCTAAAATTAAAAATCTTGAGGGCATTTAAAATTTCCCAGTGTTTGTGAGTGTGTGTGTGTGTGTGTGTGTGTGTTGTGTGTGTGTGTGTGTATTCTTTTCATCTGATCACTGTTATAATACTGATAATTATGGCTTTGAAATTTACTAAAATTGTTGCCTATTTGATTTTAAGATAGCTATAAAATGATTTCATTTTAAATTGGGTTATCGAGAAGTCTGTAGACAGCTCTGGAAATGCTGATACTCTGAAAGTAAATATTGAGTGAATGAACAAATGTTACCTTTTATTTACTCAAACAAAAGACATCATTTCCTACCCTCTAATGCTGTGCTGTCCAATAGAAATATATAAGCCACAAATAATAATTTTATTGGGGTAATTTTTCTATATTTAACCCCGTATATCCAAAATATTATCATTTAACATGTAATCAACAAAATTATTAATGAAATATTATACATTCTTTTGTCATCCTAATCCTTCAAAATCTTGTGTGTATTTTATGGTTATAGCATTCAAGAGCTCCATGTAGCTACTGGCTATTGATCATATAGCAGAGCTGTGCCAGTTATCATAAGTTTTTGTAGTCCTTGACTAATCCCTTGACATTAAGAACTTCCATCATTTCTTCCCCTTTTGGGCCCTGTAGCTTCCAGATTTATACCTTTACATAATTGACAGTTTTCTCAAGCTTTTGTTTTCAGTTTTGTGGTCTTGAAAGTATGTCCAGGGGGTCTATGACTTTAATAGGTAACACCAGAAAACATTCCAGTTCTGAAAATAAGATTACCAAAGTGGATATTATTGTCAAACCAAAGGAAGACTAGCATTTGATGCCACTATATACATGTCTCTTACCACTCTTTTTTATAAGTGTAGTTGACATGCAGTATTATATTAGTTTCAGGTATATAACATGGTGATTCAACAATAATATACATTATGAAATGCTCACCACAATAAGTGTAGTTAACCTCTGTCCCCATACAATGTTATTACAATATTATTGACTGTATTCCCTATGCTGTATTTTTCACTCTTGTGACTTTTTTTTTTTATAACTAGAAAGTTGTCCCTCTTAATCTCCTTTAACTATTTTGCCCGTCCCCTGACCCCCTCCATTCTGGCAACCACCAGTTTGTTTTCTGTATTTATGAGTCTATTTCTGTTTTTTGTTTCTTTTGTTTTTTAGATTCCACAAGTGAGTGAAATCATTTGGTATTTGTCTTTTTCTGTCTGACGTTTCACTTAGCACCATATTATCTAAGTCCAACCATGTTGTCATGAATGGCAAGACTTCATTCTTTTTTTATGGCTGACTGATATTCTATTTTCTGTCTGTCTAGCTCACATCTTCTTTATCCATTCATCTATCAAAGGACCCTTATGTTTGCTTCCATATTTTGGCTATTGTAAATAATACTGCAGTAAGCATCAGGGTGCATATGTTTTTTCGAATTAGTGTTTTTGGTTTTTTTGAGGGAAAAAATCCAGAAGTGGAATTACAGAATTGTATGTTCTGGCCATTTTCTTGATCGGATCATTTTCAAACCATTATAATCTCTTTTTTATAGATACTCCAGGAAGAGGAGATGTTGAAACCAGTACTATAGAAATGACATATAAAAATCTAAGCTTTTGAACAGTATTAAAATGGAAGCCTACAAGTTCCAACTGTTATTTTATTACTTATATGCTGCTATAGTTGAGGACCCTTGTTCTTAAGAGATAGGAAGGAGGTTGACAGTATAGAAACCAACCAAATTCTGCCTTCATTTTCTTTATACCAGAATCACCTGTGAGAATCTCTTCATCACGGTTTAGAAAACTTTGAAAGAGAATATTTAAAAGGCTCGGTTTTTATTTATTGTTTTTCTCACAGTGAGCTTCTGGTCTAATTTAAGCTGTATTTGTGCCACAGTTGTCATCTGGATGTGCAAATGTGTTGTAAAACTAAAAGAATTTTTCAGGATTCCCTAGATGTTTGACAAATTGTTTATATGGCTGCAATGTAGTATGCTTCTCTTTCAAGACCTGCTTATCCATTTGAAAGGTTTTCCAATTATGATTTAATGTCATTTTGTGAATGAGCCTGTGACCTATGCAAAGTTCCTCAGGATTAAAATTTTACTCCTCTGTAAGCAGAATCTTCTCAGATGCTGGATCTGGGAACTTTTTAGTAAGTCCTAATTCAGAAGCATTTATTCTGTGTCTAATAGGACCAAACCATGAAGCTGGTTGCAAGTTCAGGCTGTCCCGCTTTGGATTGTCCAGAGTCCCATCAGATTACCTTGTCTCATAGCTGTTGCAAAGTTTGTAAAGGTAAGACATTTTTGTAAAGAAAGATCCATGAGCATGAGTCATTGTTGGAGTCAAGTTTAACTGACATGAAATAAAAAAAAAATATATAAGCAAGTTATTTCCAAAGAATAACAGTATTTCCTTAAATGCTTTCCTAATTTAGTAGACAGTAGGGAGACACAGAATATTTATTATGATTATTGAATTAAAATCAAGATGTTTTCATACATTTTTGCTATGTATCTTATACCCATCTCAAGCACTGGGTCTTCAAACTTCTGTATACTGGTTCTGAGTCAGCATGACACTGCTGGAGAAATTGACATGACAGGGCTGAGTTATTTTATTGGTTTTCTTTTTCCTTTCTTTCTTTCTTTCTCTCTTTTGTTTTTTGTTTTTTGTTTTTTCTTTTTTGGTTTACTCTTTATTTCTCTTTTGTTTATTTTTGTAGTTGACTCTGCATAATTTTTTAAAGGTATTTCTTTTGAG
>CM053571.1:66034126-66061603 GCA_028646485.1 Cryptoprocta ferox
TCTCCCTGTGTTGGGCTCGGGGGCTCCTTTCCCCTTTACCACCGGGACCCGCCCGTCCCCTAATTTCCCAGATCACAGTCACTCACTCAGGCATCTTTGAGGTTGTCTTCTTTCTGGCATCTGTTTCTTCTTTCCCCCACTTGCAAATCCAAGTTTTATCCCTTCAGTCCTTCTCAGTTCAATCCATACGGGCGTGCGCAGATTACAGAGCTCCCTGCTTCTCCACCATCTTGCCCGCTCCCTGCAAATTACTTTTTAAAAACCCACAAAAATAAAAAGGAGATGTCTACATCTAGAGAAAAGATTTAAAGTTCTAGTGGGGTGCCTGGGTGTCTCAGTTGGTTAAGCATCTGACTTCCGCTCAGGTCGTGATCTCACGTCAGTGGGTTTGAGCCCTGCGTCGGGCTCTGTGCTGACAGCTCAGAGTCTGGATCCTGCTTCAGATGCTGGGTCTCTCTCTCTTTCTGCCCCTCCCCCTCTCATGCTCTGTCTCTCTCAGTAATAAGTGTTGACGTGTAGCAAAAATCGATTGAGTGGAACCGAGGTGGTGGCAGTTGCGATGGCTGAAGGGGGGACCCGCGTGGGAGCGGGAGGGGGGAGAGGACCGACTCCACTGGCTCAGGAACTAGGCTTTTCTCACTCGACTTCCACTTTATTTTCTGGAGACTGATTGATTTCCTCGAGATAGAGTTCTATTTCAGCCAACAAAGTAGGCCCAGGTCCTTCTCCTGTATCCAGCTCTCCCAAGTCACTCTCTTTACCCTTATTCTCAACCTGGTGTTCTTATCAGTATTTAGCCGAAGTGGGTCAGTCAATTATAATATTCAATGTATGTAGCAGGCAGCCTTTAGGATGTCCTCCAGTTATCTCTGCCTCCTGACATTCATGCCTTTGTGTCATCCCTTCCCTTTAGTAGGGGCTACCCCTAGTGATTTGCTTCTAACCAATTTACAACAGCAAAGGTAAAAGGATGTCGCTTACTGGTTTTGGTGAAGCACACTGCTATGTTGGAAAGGCCTATGTGGTGAGGAGCTGAGGGCAACCTACAGTCAACATCCATTAAGGAATTGGTTCTTCCAACAATCACACAGGTGATCTTGGAAACAATTCTTCCCCAGCCCTGGTGGACACCTGGATGGAAGCCTTAAAGGCCCTGAAGTGGAAGACCATAATAGCAGAGGAGCTATTCCATGCCCAAATTTCTGACCCACAGACACTGTGAGACAATAAATGTGTCTAATTTAAGCTGCCAAATTTGGGAGTTATTTGATATGTAGCAGTAGAAAACGAGTACAGTGTTTTTCCTTTTAAGAAAAGAACTTTGAGAAAAAGGAATCCTGGTATATGGTATTAGAAGTTTTATGAAGAAAGTACCAATACTAAAACACATGGCCACAGACAATGAATACTGGTAGTATCCAACCAGTCAGTGTGCCTCTGTTTCACTCCAGCAGAAGCACACAGAAAGACAAGGCTTTGGCTTTGAGAGAAGAAACTCACCCGTTAGAGTGCAAGCCCATGACCGAGTATGACAGTGCAGAGGCCTCCTGGCCCGGGGAGCAAAGGAGAGCTTCAAGACAGGGCAATGACATCAGGAGATTACACACCCATTACAACGTTCTATCAGCAGCAGAACCAGAAGATGAAATCTCTTTCATGGAGTGCTCAAACAGTGAGGATGCAGAAGGAAAGTCAAATTTTCATACCAGCTAACATGTCAAAGCCAACAATCAAAGAAGGAAATGAAAGGCATCTGTTGAACTTCAACTCCAATAATACTGTCCCCCACAGGTGCCTGTTGCTAAGACACTGCTATTATTACATTCCTGGGATATATAATCATTTTATTCCCCTATGTGAGTTTTTGACTCTGTGCTTTTCATATAAAAATCTCAAAAGAAAACTCAAATAATACATCTATTTGGGACAGAGGTGAATTAGGGTTTACTGAATAACCGAGGGAAGCAGGTAAGGCTGGCTAATGAGGCAGCTCCCATCATCTCAGCGCTTCGGTGAGCTAGCACAGAGGCAAGCTTGTGTAGACACACACCACTGAATGCTCTGATGATCAAACCATGGCCAGGCTGGAGGTCATACATGGACACGATGACTGCCCTGAGAAGCCACACAAAGACTCTGACAAGCCTGGAAACTGCTACATTGGAGCTAGTATGCTACCCCCCACTCACTGACAGATTCAGATAGCACAGACTCCTTTCCAAGCTTTTCATCTCTAAAAAAGCAATTCAGCTCCCTGAGCCTTTGAGCCTGTTCCATTTTGAGCTGACTGCTAATTGTATGCATGCACATATGTGTTTCAGAAAAGAGATAAGCACATTGCCTTGGCCTCCTCACTAAACTGAACCGACATGATTCACTTCTGTTCTCTGCAAGTTTTCTAAACGTGGCCTGAAGTTTTCCAAACATTAACCCTTCCTGGTAACCACACTACACATTCTTCTAGAGATGTTTTTGTGATTACGTTTGTTTACATTGCTTTTCACTATTAATTCTTTGAGTCTTCGGGCTTGGTATTTTAATTTGCTTCTGTGATCATGTTTATATTTTCAAATTTCTCAATAATAATGACATGGTGTAATCATATACAGTGAACCACAGGAAATGCATAAAGTATCTT
Organism: Cryptoprocta ferox; assembly: GCA_028646485.1. NCBI lineage: Eukaryota > Metazoa > Chordata > Mammalia > Carnivora > Eupleridae > Cryptoprocta > Cryptoprocta ferox. Next base: position 66,036,765 of record CM053571.1, read on the forward strand.
TTAGCATTGGGGGCCATATTTCAAATTTTAAAACCTACAGTTGTCTGATTCCTCATATTTTATGAAACATACAATTTTATCATATTCTGCAATGGTGATTCCAGGAAGAGAAAATTTAGAGTGGTTGTTCATAAAAATGCAGAAGTCCTTCCCAACAGTTATGGCAGCTAGTGGCCAGATGGTAGGATTTTCGGGTTGCTGATTGTTATTCTTTAGAAAAGAAATCCACATAGAAGCAGCTTAGCCCATAAAATCTGCTGTACTTGAGACTGAGCAGACTCACTAATTATTTAGGGGTCATATTCCCTACTCTGGGCAGATTAGTGTCCTCATAGGGGCCTGGATGCACCCATGCAGCCCTAGAGCACCCCAATCTAATGCTCCTTCACAGGAACAATAGAAAGTCCCTATCCTGGGAAGTACAACAGATCCACCTGCTGAAGGAGTGTTTTAATTTCCAGAGAACGTGCCATTCAGTTACATCAAGGCTTCTCTTTCTTTTTGTAAGCCCCTATTCACCGTTACATAATAAGTAGAGTTGCACAAACAGGAACACTGAATGCATTGCTCCAGCAAAACTATGTATTTTATGAAAAATAATAACTCAGTTGAAAAGTAACCAGAGAAAAGTGCCCAGGTGAAAAGGTCCCAGGGAAATGAGACATTTCCTCAAGAGGATGGCTTGTCTAGTTATAATTGTAACAACAACGATGGTAGCTAACACTTATTAAAGGTTTCTTGTGTGCTAGGCATTTTACAAAAGATAAAGTGCCAAGGCATTTTACAACGAAAATAACCTTGTTTGTTTTGATTTTTTGTGTGTGTGAATGTTGATATGCGTATTTTCACTTCCTGTTCTTTATCATTGTTCTCTCTAATTTGTGCTTCTCTGATTCCCCATCTTCTCTGCTGCCATTGTCTACACTATCTTATTCCTTTACTATTTATATGCTAATAATTATCATAATACACACACAGTGAATGAATGATGGCTTGTTCTGTACTTCTGATTTTGATAAATCCATCAAGTGCTATTTTTAAATAGCTGATAATGAAGTTATTGTCCATCCATATAATAAATTACCAGCTTAAGTTTAAGTTCTTTTTGGAGGAATGCAGAATCAAAAAGAATAATGTTATTGATGCCTTTCCAAAATATCGACTCTTTAAAAACTTAAAGCAAATTACCTTTTCTAGCATAGGGAACTTTAAAGAAACACATACACATGCACGTGCACAGGCACACAGCAGCTATTTGAGGAAGGGGCACGCATAGGTTACAAAGGACTTAAAATCTTTGCTCCAGTTGAACAGTAGTAAATCCTTCTCTGTAACCTTCTATGCATGACAATAGTATCCAAGACTCTATAAAATGCTAGGATACCAACAGTAAAGATGACGAAGAAAACTTAATATCATCATAAAATTCATGACTCTTTCTCCATAATCACCTACCTACACAAGCCTGACAAACAAGATAAAAGTGATGATTAAAAAAAATCAGTATTGACCATGTTAGAGAAAAAGAACTGCTACAATAAGATCATAAAATGTAAGCACCGAGAGTATTCAGTGCTATAAAGGTTATGTACTTTCAGAAGTAAAATCCCTTGGAGAACACCAGAGGAGGCTCTTTGTGTAACAACAAAAATGAAGTGTCTAGTAAAATCTCTTGTGCTCAGACACCTTCTGGATGTTCTGTGATATGCAACATGGGCCAAAGCCAGCATCAGAAGATCCTGGAGTAACAGAAGCAGTCAGGGTCAGCAGAAAGTGTATGGAGGGTGCATCAGGAGAGTGTAATTTGTAAATGCTGAGGCCTGCAATTTTACCATTGGAGAATCATCTCAGGAGGTTCATCTAAGAAGAGGTTTCTGATAAGAGAAAGGAGGAGGAAGAATGAGGTTCAGTGGTCCTTGCTGAGAAGGCCAAAGGCCAATAAAAGGACAGGGGACACCATAAAAAGTAAGAGAAGGCATCACTATCCAGAGCCTGAAGGGAACTTTAAGAGGAAAAGGGAAAGTTTTTTTTAAAAAGTGTACAGGGTTGCCTGGGTGGCTCAGTTGGTTAAGCAACTCTTGATATGGGCTCAGGCCATGATCTCCCACTTCATGAGATGGAGTCCCGAGTTGTGCTCTGCACTGGCAGCACAGAGCCTGTGCCTTCTTGAGATTCTCTCTTTCCCTCTCTCTCTGCCCCTCTCCTCTGCTTGCTCTCTCTCTCAAAATAAACAAACATTTAAAAAACTAAAGTAAAATAAACATTTTTTAAGTGTACATTTTACAATTTCGATTGGCTAACCCTAAAGCAGGATTTCTCACCCTTGGCACTATTGACATTTGGGTCATATATTTCTTTGTTATGGGGAGCTATCTTGTAGTGGATGTCCTAATAGGATGAAGATTAATAACCCAGTTGGGAAAAAAAAAGAGAAAACTCCCAGCTGAAAGGCTTCTAGGAAAATAAGACATTTCCTCAAGAGGATACCTAGCCTAATAATAATACCACAGTATGTTTAGCAGTATCCCTGGTCTCTATCCACCAGATACCAGTATCAACCCCCTTCCCCACAGTTGTGAAAACTAAAATGTCTCCAGACATTGTTAAATGACCTCTGGCAGATAGGAGAGCAAAACTGCCCTCGCTGGATATCTACTGCCCTAAAGGATCAAGTTTCTCTCTAAGATGGACAAAACTTTTTCCATACCTTCTACCAGTCTGCCTTTCCCAATTTCCTGTTCCCACTCTAAACAACTGCATAACAGTGAGAAGATTGCAAGCTCATCAACACAAAAAAAGAATTAGAATCCTATTTTTTAATTGTAATAATCAGAGCAGAGACATATAGCAGGAAGATCTGAAATGAATGCCTTCTCAGAATGTTTTTGTCCTTTGATAATTTCACAGTTCTTGGATCCCATCTTTGTTTCCAGAAATATTTTACTCTTTGCCCATTACACAAGACTAGTTCCAGGAAGGGATGTCCAGTAAAACTCGAAAAGATTTGCCCAATTCAACTAAAAGTTATATGAGTGAACCAAGAAAGCCATTAGTCCATATCAGTAACCAAGAAACTTTGTTATGCATAAAAATCAAATTATTTTTGCAATCAGAGATACTGAAGAGTGGGCTTCTAACATCTTGGCTCATGTAAACCAAACCCTTTTCCTTCTCTTCTCTCCCCTTTCCTTTGTCTTTTTTCTTCTTCATCCCTCCCTTCCTATATCCTTCCCTCCCCCCCTTCTTTCTCTGTGCCTTCCTTCCTTCTTTCTTTCCTTCTGTTTCATTTTCCTTCTTTCCTTGTAGGTATTCCCATTCTTTCCTCTATGAGAATAGGAAAAAATGTGAGAAGGAAAGACATTATGAAGCATTAATTATAAAAATAAATAATTAGCACCCTCTCTGGATGGACAATTATATTAATGATTTTAGAAGAGCTTAAACTGCTACAGCATTTGTGCAACTGAATCATTAGCACAACTGTATAATAGAGTCAGAGGCCCAGAAGACGCTGATTTATACTTCTACTGACTTCTGGTTCAGGATTATTATTATAAGATGTGTAGGGGAAAAATTCCTCTTGGAATCAAAGCTAATGAACTGAAAAAATCTGTAAGAAAGGCAGTTTAATTACTGAACATTATAAACTAAATAATGTAGGGGTGCCTGGGTGGCTCGGTTAAGCGTCAGACCCTGACTCAGGTCATAATCTCATGGTTCATGAATTTGAGCCTCACATCGGGCTCTGTGCTGACAGCTCAGAGCTTAGAGCCTACTTCAGATTCTGTGGCTCCCTCTTTCTCTGCCCCTTCTCCATGCTTTTGTTGTCTGTCTGTCTGTCTCTCTCTCTCTCAAAAATAAACAAACATTAAAAAATTTTTAATAAAAAATAAAAAATAAACTAATAATGTATTTCTACATAAAATATGAATCTTTCCTGTTATTTATTTTTATATGGTTGCAAATTTAACAAGTGGTGAATAATATGAGAACTAATAAGGCACTTATCTTCTGGCCCCCCTTTTGCCTCTCACTAACTGTATGACCATGGGCAAGGCAATTAATCTCTCTGAGCCTCAGTTTTCCCACATGTGAAATTTAGGAGATTGGACTAGATTACCTTTAAGACTTCTTCCATCTCCCAAATTTTATTTTATTTTATTTATTTTTTAATGGTTTATTAATTTTTCAGAGAGAGAGAGAGAGCGAGAGAGCATGAGTGGGGGAGGGGCAAAGAGAGAGGGGGACAGAGGATCTGAAGTCCTCTGACTGCTGACAGCCGTGAGCCCGATGTGGGGCTCAAACTCACAAACTGTGAGATTATGAGCCAAGCTGAAGTTGGACACTCGACTGACTGGCCTTCCCAACTGACTGGGCCTCCCAGGTGCCCCCCTCTCCTAAATTTTGTGATCATGGGGAAAATATAACTCAAAGTATCTGAAACTAAAAGAAAAAAATGAACTATTCAACTCTACCAACTATGTAAGGTAATTACTCTGTAGCATACGTAATTTCTATGTGAGAGCGACAGCGTTATAGGAGCAAAAAAAGGCTTCTTTTATTGATCAAAGCTCCTGGCTATAAAGTAACCATGTATCACACTTAGATTCTTCTTTAAATCAGAGTGATTAATTTTTAGATGGGCAAGCAACTCTGAGAGTTTAGTGTTGAGAATGTCAGTTATGTTACTGCGGGGTGGGGGGGGGGGCTCTTCAACAGGGAGAAGGGGCAAGCATACAGAAGCAAAACAAATTCAGAACTCCAGGAGCTCAGCCACAAATGTCAGGGAATGACTTTGTAATGGTGTCTTGGCATTTATTCTGGAAGGCCTACTACTGCAGGTATGTGGATGTCTGTATCTAAATTCATAGAAAATAAATCCCAATCTTCATCAGAAAAATAAAGTTGTACTCTGGTCTTATGGGAGATCTTGAAAAGGTATAGCCTTGATACCTTCAGTTGCAAGGCAAACCCCTATCAGAGGAGTCATTTCTTCGAGCCTTTTGTATAGATGCTAAAGTTAAAGTGTGGAGGGAGAGGGTGAAAGAGGGAGAATTTAGACATTCATTTCCTTTACAGGAACCCTGAATGTGTGCTGACCCTGCATGGTCTAACGTAAAAAGTTTTGCCAAAGATCACCTGGCTTTGGACTATAAAATAAAATCCACTCATAATCCCTATAAAATTCAACTTTTAGGTATGGATGTAAAATCTCAAATTTGTAGACCTGTCCATAATATATAGAAAATCTAAGGGCAAGAAGTCTTTCTTTAACTGGAAGCATAGACATACGGGTGCTAGCTGGAAATGCTAAAGCATCATTAAGGAAATGCATTCCATCACCTGCCAGATCTTGAAATTCTTAGCTCTGGTTCTTTAGGCACAAAAATCATGGCCTGCACAGCTTTTCTTAAAACGATCTTGACCTTCATTGGCATTCTTACAATGGGATACTTTATTTATATCATTAGATACTTTGGAATCTTAATGGAAAATTCTCCCTAAGTAGTCAAAAATAGTAATTTGCAGGATTTTATTTGGAAGGAAAATACACTAGGAGAGGTAAGGCCAGAACAGGAGATTCTCTGGAAGGCATGACAGCTCAACCATTCCTTGGATTTACAGCCAACAGACCTGCTTGGAATGGAAATGAAGCTCTTGAAAATACTCTGCCCCAAAGAAACACTCCTCATTCAACAGGAGGCCAAATTATGTGTCATGTATTCTTACTTACAGTCTTGAACACTTTTTAAGAATGTAAGAAAAACAAAAGAAATCACTAGGAAGTATAAAAATGTACAAAGTTTTCAGTCTTTCATGCCACGGAATCAGCAGACTCCTTGCAAACTGCTAGCTCTCCTTTTTTTAAATGAGTACATCTTGAAATACTCAGAGATGCAGTAGTTTTACTAAGATTTTGGTTGTTGTTGTTGTTGTTGTTGTTGTTGTCAACAATTACACTGGAACTCAGACTTACTGATATTACCAATCATACTGTGTATTTTATTCTCCATATATTTATTGAGATTTGTTATTTATATTTTTCATGTTGAAAAAGATCTCCATAGTCCTCTTTTAAGAAATTCTGCCACTTGTGTGATTAAATTTTGTCTAATGAAAAAGTGCAGAATTGGTCTCATAATGTGGAAATATTTAGAATAAACTGAAAAAAAAACACAAGACTTTGCAATCAATTGACTCATATATTTCAACTCTATATGAAATATATATTCTGCCTTCAAAATATCTTTGGTTAGTCTCCATAGATTGTGAGGTCACCTCTCATTCTGTTTTACTTGCAACATTTTGTTTTTATAGAAATACTATATTTGAATTTAGAGCTAGGACCTCTATCTTGATAAAAGATATCAAGTAGTACACACTACAGTCACTATAATGAAAACTTAGAAGGGTGTACACTAACACAGAGGCAAAGATGACACTTTTATTATAGAGTCATAGTTACTAGCATGTTATAGTCTCTTTCCCTGGAAACCTTGAAGTATTATTTGTACATCCATCTGACAAAAATTATAAAGTTGGAGATCGAGTAGAAAGTGATGGGTACAATAAAAAGTGACAAGAATAATATTTTAAGTACTCTCCAATTTTATGATGCCACATATTTTTCTAAAATTTATTTATTTTTAAGATTCTTGTATTTAAAAAAAAGAAATCCAAAGAAATGTCTATTTCACACCCACAATTCCTCAAACCTCATAGTCTTTAAGCTACTCTTCTAGCACCATTTTCTTTCATATTCTACAGGTAGGAACTCATAGAATATGAAGTGAATAGGTTGTCTTGTTCCAGGACCAACTTTAGACATGACTACCATCAAACTATCCATGAACAGGACTCTGGATGGTACTGACGGGAGTGATAGTTCATAAAACAAACATAAGCAAAACTTCTTTGACATACTCAGCTGCATTTCCCAGAGGCATGAAGGAGCTCAATTCTCTTTAATATTCTCATTTTCTAGCACTCTAAGAGTCTATTTCTGAAAATATCACATTATTTATGTTATCTTTCCTCTATGCAAAAATCTACTGCCATATAAAGGAAATATTATTTAAGGGTTGTTTCTCAGATTTGCCATTGGATTCACATAAGTCTTGATTATAAAACTGTTTAAGTTTAAAATTAGCATAATATTAATTTGGTTCTCTAGTGTTTCCTTACTCTCCTAACAGGGAGTATAAAACTTACCCAGGGCAAGCAGGTATTCCTTTCCTTAGAGCAGGTTCAGAATTAACTACCAAATCAAGGAGATATGCTTTTCCTTATGACTTGTTTTGTTGTAAGGGAATATTTATGGCATCCTTTTCCAAAAACTTAGAGTTAAAAGGAAGCTTAAAAGTAAATTTAAGGAATAGAAAGATTTTATTTCATAAATAGTTATTGTTTACCTGTACATGAATAATCATCAATTCTGATGTATCCAGTTTTGCAGATGCACATGAAAGAACCCGGGGTGTTAACACACATTGTATTCTCACGGCAGTAATGGCGCCCTTCAGCACACTCATCAATGTCTGTGAAAAAGAAGTAGGGCAAAGAGGTCAACAGTGGCCAATATTCTAGAGTTTCTCCATAATTTTCTTTGAAGAGAGCAATAGTTTCCAATTGGAAAGCATTTTTTAAAAGTATTCCAAGCATCTCCTTTAATAGGAATGCTTGATGTTCAAATGACAGAAACTGTAAACATTTTTTTCCAATAGGTCTTGCTGGAATTTCAAAGATGTCTATATATTTCAACTTGCAACATTCTAAATATAGCTAGAAAATTTCAGTGTAGTCATCTATCTCTGATAAAATGAATCAGAAAGTACAAGTTTGCTACCTTGGAGTCTTGGAATCTTCAATCACTGAGCCTACCATATATTATTTTTTTATTTACTGGCTATTCTGTATATTTGGGGAGGCACTGAGAGGTAAATAAAATATTTACATACACTAGAACTTGAATAACTTCATGTAAACACATGAAACCAATACCATATAGTTTATTAGAAATAGAAGTAGAGATATAGCTATCCCAGTAAGTGTCTGAACAGAGGTGAAATTACAATGTAGAGACCTGATATAAATGGGAAACTGTAAAATAGTAATAAGATATCATATTGAAGGACTTCCATAGATGTTCACACACCAAGTTTTGAGTGTAAAGACATGGTAAGCCATAACAGGCACTGGGAAGAATGTGGATTTTTTTAACTGGGAAGAATGTGAATGTTTACAATAAGACTCTCCCCATTTTATAGCATCTCTCTGCATGGAACATAAACTATTTTACAAATATTTTATCATTATGAAATACTCTTTATGAAGGGCCTTAATGCATTGGTCCAGGCATGATATTTCTCCTCCAGAAGTCTGCTCTCTCAAATTCTTGTGGTGAATCCCCAAAGTAGCAATGCTCTCATTTGTACTATTAAGAGAAATGGATCAATTATAGGAGTTAGTCAGGTGACTTACTACTCCAGAAGTCATGTTATTCATATAACCCAGTCCTGACAGTATCAAAAGAAGTAACTGATGAAATCCCAGAAAGTTATAGTTTAGAGGTAACGGGATCTTGGCAATCATCTAAGCTAACTACTTATTCTACAGATGGGAAAACGGAGGTCTAGAAAGACTCAATTTTTCCACTCAACTACTAAATGAAAATTAACACAATAAATTACAAACCTCTTAGCATAAAAAGATCTTTCAGTTCTTGCCCTTACTTTTTCAGTTTTATAGATTATGACCCACTCCTTTCTTCCCTCTCAGTGTTCTGGCCACACTGAACTCCCTATCATTCCTCAAATGGACTATGGTCTCTCATATCTACCTGCCTCTGTACATGCTGTTCTCTCTCTTCCTTCTTTCCCTATTACCACCCTTCGTGGAGCTTGCCCACCCGTGCATTAGCCTTGAGGATCTGTTTAAACATCTCTCTGTGAAAACTTCCCTCATAAGTAAAATGCTCCCTATGCAGTGCTCTCCTGGAAATTTGTGTTTCCATTGCAAATTCATCCATTGTACCTTTATTAAGTTTTATAAGCTTCTTCTCTCCAGTAAGCCTTGTATACTCCTCCACGGTAGAGATCATCTAGTTGTGTCTCTTAACTCTAGCACACATTATATTCATCTGGCATGCTTTTTTAAAAACACTGGTTGTTGGGACAACTCCCAACTCCCCTCACTCCAAATCTGATTTAACTATCTGTGGTGGAACACAGGCAATGATTTCTTTTTTTAAATCTTCTCCATGATAAGTCTAATGCAGGGATCAGCAAAATTTTTCAGTAAAGACCTAGATATAAACATTTTAGGCTTTGGGACATATAGGATCTCTGTTGTAAATTTAACTCTGTTGTTCTAGCATGAAAGCAACCACAGGCAAATGTAAATAAGTGAGCCTGGCAATATTTCAATAAATTTTATTTGCAAAAACAGAAGTTGCATCAGATTTGGCCTGCAGGCTACAGTTTGATGATCCATGGTCTAATACATATGCAGGGTTAAGAATCACTAAGTATGTAACTCATTTTTGTATTAACAATACCTTATAGGGTGTTTAGGATATTACAAGGTCAATAAATGCTGCAGAATGAATGAATAAATGCTTCAAGACTAGTTTAAGGAAGATGTAAGAATAGATCTCAGGGGCACCTGGGTGGCTCAGTCGGTTAAGACTCCAACTCTTGGTTTTTGCTCAGGTCCTGATCTCATGGTTTGTGGGACAGAACCTCAAGTTGAGCTTTGTGCTGACAGCATGGAGCCTGCTTGTGATTCTCTCTCTGTCTCTGTCTCTCTCTTAAAATAAATAAACATCTTTTTAAAAGAACAGATCTCAGATTATCTGACTTCTAGTATAATACTCTTCTCATGATATCATGCTACTTCTAAATGTTTGCACTAGTCTACAAGGCAAGTATCACATTCAATTACAGCTTAAAAATCAAACTACAGGCACCCTGGGGGAATATGATGAAAACTCATTTCCTTCCAGGGTCTTAAGATAATAATAGGAATCATATGGGATTACTAATGTGCTCAGCTGGATCAATGGTCTTTAACCCTGCCCCTCTGAAAGAGTGCTGCACAGAAGTGGAAGTTACTGAAAGCCACTACAGGAGTCCCCTGGGCTTAAGCTTGTGACTGGGAGAGATGGCCATGAAGATGTCCACATGCACAAAGGTGTAAAGAATTTATCTTTGGTGAGGAAAGAGCCAAGAATAATGAACACAGCTCAGCGAAGACATCTTGGTTATCAGAGGGGAGAATTATTGAGTACACTGTGGCATTTCCTCAAAACAAGACTAGTTCCTAGTGAGAGACCTTATTTCCTGGTAGAGTCAAGGATATAGCCTCAGTGCCTAGAGCAGGACCAAGTCCCAGCTGCAGCAAGTATTAATTACTGAAGACACTGCCCTTTTCTCCAAACAGTACACCAGAGGGGGAAGCCCACCTCAGTAGGAGTAGCCACCAAGCCTGGCAAATCAAACTCATAAGTACACAAAGCACCCCAGATCCCTCCCAAGAATATTTAAGGAATAAAAATGTCAAGAGTATTAAAGTCCTACGGGAGGAGACACAGAAAAGAGACAAGGTGATTTATGTCAATGGGCCCTATTGACAGCCAAAGCTATTGGATAATTTGGTTTATAAGATAAATAGGGATATATTGTGACAGCCTAAATACTGTCTCTACAAATTGTTTGTTGGCGGGTCTACAAGTACACACTGTTGGAAGACATTGGTTGGTCCCATTTTCTTTTGTAGATGTTTCCTGTGAAGTTATCATATGATCAGAGAAATACAATGTGGAGTCATAAAGCAAAATGAGGAACCTATTTAACATGAAGCCTTTTAGGAACTTGAATGGTTTGGATCACAAAAGAAATACTGAATTCATGACCCAGAGATATGAAGTGTCAGGAGCAGTATTGCAAACGGAGAAAAAAAGAGCACAATACCAAAAAATATAATTGCAACAGTGTATACCAAACTTCCAGTTGCCTTTTTGAATTTCTTATGCCCTATCTCCAGAAAAGGAACTCCCCAAACAGCCACATTTATAGCCACAAAGCTACATAAATGTCATTTCTACTTATATGTTCAGATACCACAAGCCCAAAAACAGCACGACTAAAAAGTGATCTGGCGGAAAATCATGTTCAAACTTAGTCCTGGGTATATTTTCATTTGAAATCCCAATTCAAAAACTTAATGTCAAATTCTCACAAATTCAGTTTAATTCTCTACACATTTAATTGAATGTTTTCTGTGCCCAAGTCACTTGACTGGATTTTCAGTCATACTGATGACCTTGAGGGGTAGAACTACAATCATAGGTGGATAGTAATGGGGATGCAGTTTGCCACAATATAACTTTCTACTAAGCAGAAATACCACAGAAGGTAGCTCCTGTCAAGAAGAAGTATTGCAGCATGGGCTGGACATGTACATATCCACACAAAGGGCACACTGCTGGACCATGTGGCTTTTTTAATTTTTAAAAATGTTTTTATTTATTTTTGAGAGAGAGAGGAAGAGACAGACAGACAGAACATGAGTAGGGGAGGAACAGAGAGAGAGAGGGAGACATAGAATCTGAAGCAGGCTTCAGGCTCCGAGCTGTCAGCACAGAGCCCGCCACAGGGCTCGAACTCACAAACCATAAGATCATGACCTGAGCCAAAGTCAGACGCTTAACTGACTGAGCCACTCAAGTGCCCCTGTACCATGTGGCTTTTAACAATGCTTCCAAAATTCAGTGCAAAGAGAATTAAGCATAGGTCCTGCCTTTAAAGGACTTAGAATCCTTCTAGGTACTATCACCACCACTAACATCATCATCCAGTTAGGTGCCTTCTATGTTTTAAGCCTGTACTTTAGAGAGCAATATCTCTAAGAGAGGTTCATGGTTCCTCAAAACACAGAGTATTTCATGGTCAAATAAATCTCAGGACAATTATATCACTATTTTTCCTCCATCTCTCTCCTTAAAATTTATCCTGTACATGAGGTAATTACAGGGTCTGAATATCAACTATAGTTATGTTTTTAAGATTTTCATTCATTAATTCAACAAGTATATAATGGACCTCCACCATATCTAAGTACAGCATTAGGCAACAAAGACAAATTCTAGCTGGAGAAATAACTCGCAAATAATAATGTTATGAAGTGATGCATACTATATAGCAGAAACAAAACAATGTGCATTAAATAGGGAGCAACGAACTTTTTTTTTTAAGACAATACTTTTTTGTTTGGAGCACTTATTAATGCAGAACACATTTGGGAATTTACATTTGGTGATGTAACTAATTTCATAACTCTTCCCTTTCCCAACTTGAGAAGCTGATAATGAAATTAAGATGCCTGGATACAGCATGCATAACAGCATGAGGTCCTATATGCCAGTGGCAGAAAAGAAAAAAAGAGAAAAGAAAAGGGAAGGGAAGAAAGAATACATTTGCTACCAGGACTGGTATTCAGAGGAAAGTTGGTGACTAAGAGACTGGGCAACCAAGGACAATTTGTCAGTTGGTGGGGCAGGGCTTGAGGTAGATTTTGAAGAAGTAGGCTTACAGTGACAGACGTGTACAAAGTTGGAGAGAGCTGCCACTGAACAGTTTCCTGGCAAGTAGAGATCTCAAACATCAGCAGGAGTATTTTAGAGATTCAAGCCTAGTGCCAGCAGCATAGGCAGCAAAGACATGAAACATTTAGGAACAGTGAGTATTCCATTCGGTTGGAGTTTATGCAGGAAATAAAACAGAAATACAGTTATGGGATAGGAGACAGAACGGGAATGCAGTTAAATGTCCAACAAATACAAGAAAGGTATCTTCTTTGCTGTAATATGGAAATATGAAAGAATTTGGAAGGAGGGGAGTAGGGACGTGGCATAGAAAAATAAATTTCATTGGGGTGCCTGGGTGGCTTAGTTGGTTAAGCCTCCAACTTAGCTCAGGTCATGATCTCATGGTTTGTGAATTAGAGCCCTACGTTGGGCTCTCTGTTGTCATCACAGAACCTGATTCAGATCCACCTTCCCCCCCCGCTCAAAAATAAAATAAACCTTAAAAAAGAAAAAGAAATCTCACAAGAATTGGTAAGATGGAGCAATTATGGAGCTGAAAAGAGAGGTACAATCAAGGTAGGGAGAAGTTCACTAAATTAAAGTAACCTCTCAAGCCCCAGTTTCTCAGCATTACTTACCAGGATCTGAAAGTATACTAGGAAGTTATTTGTCGGTATGTCTGTTGTCTATTTCCATTGGAATATAAGACTCAGGAGGGTAGAGACCTTGTTCTAGAACAATGGCTGGCCCTTACTAAAAATGTGCTAGATGAATCAATGAATCCTCTCATGGCTTTTGATCTAGGAGGAAAAAGGATAAGTGTCCTAATTCACACTGGTCTGACCTGGACCTCAACTTGGCAGAGTGGATCCTTTCTTTCTAGTATGTTGCCCAGGCATTTAGATGGACATGAGATTTTGTATGAACAGTGAACATAAGCTATTGTGGTAAAATACAGTTTTGCATGGTAGAAGAGCACTGCAGGGGGAATAAAGAAGACTGGATTCTAGTCTTTGGCTCCGTTATAAACCTGACAGGCATTTCATCTCTCTGGACAAAGGCTAGAGGTTTCCAAGTCATTACCAGCCTGCATACTTTACAATTCTAACAAAGAGAACACGATTTATACGGTTGCAGTGAAGAATCTGATTCTCCAGGATTTTGTAGGATACACAGTCATATGCCAACAAACTTAAAAAGCATAAATAAATCCTGTTTCTTATACTTGAACAACCTCTCTTGCCCCAGCATAATTCAAGTTGATCTATTTTAGAAAGAGTAATTTATAAATTTATACATTCCCTTTTATCCTATCTGAAAGCTGAGGCTGACTTTGTAATTATTCAGAATCACAGATTGTTAGACCTGAAAAGAACTATAAAAACCATCTAACCTAACCACAGTCATTTACAATTAATGAAATGGAGAAACAGAAATGCCAAAGCCAAATTAAGAAGGTGGCAGGAATCAGATCGTGAAACTTTCATGAGGACATTAAAAAACCTGAACTCTAGGGATGCCTGGGTGGTTCAGTAGGTTAAGCGTCAGACTTCAGATCAGGTCATGATCTCACGGTTCATGGGATTGAGCCCCACATTGGGCTCTGTGCTGACAGCCCAGAGCCTGGAGCCTACTTCAAATTCTGTGTCTCCCTCTCTCTCTGCCCCTTCCCCACTTACACTTTGTCTCTCTGTCTCTCTCTCCCAAAAATGAATAAATATTAAAAAAGTTTTTTTTTTTTTTAATCTGAACTCCATCCTGTACGACATGGGAAAGGTTTTAGGAGAGAGTTAACTGAATCAGATCTGGGTTTTTGGAAGATCCCTCTAGCACAAGTTTACATGGTTAATGAGTGGCAATCATAATGAGAACACTGTATTCCAAGTCCCACATTAATGTTCCTTTTGTCCTATAGACAAAAGGTCTCCAGACTATCCTTGGAGGCAGTGGATACTTAGATATGATGTCCCCTCTCCTGTGTGCTTTTGCCACACAACTGGCTACCCGCTCTCCACGTCTTGTGCTTTGTGTGTCATTGATGCCATTTTTTTTAAAGCATGGTATATTTCTAAGGCTACAGCATTCTATCTCAATTTCTCCCTATAAAAGGATTATATTAGCATGTTAATGAACACTAATGCTTTATTGCTCAGCCAATAAAATCTTGAAGTCATGCAGCTCAACAGCAAGGACTCTACACATTAAAGACAAATATGCATTGGTATGGGTTATTGCTAAGTCTTGGCCTACCAGCTGTGAAAAACTGGCTTGGCAAAGTTGGCAAAGAGATCAATGACTTAATTCATAAACCAGGAAAAAGGCTAAGTTCTGAGAAATGTAATTCTGGAAAGAGATTTGAGAGTAACATTTGGGAAGATAAGAGTATTTTTGAAAATAAAAAATTTGCAAGTATAAGTAGGCTGCTCAGTGAAAAATCAGTAAAGAATAAATTAAAATGTCATTTACAAATAGGCTAACATTAAAAGGAATTGCATGCAATCCTATTTTAAAGTCAGCTGCATTAACACGTTTGTTTACCAAATATTAATTTTTATGTATTAAAAACTATATCATATGCTACTGAAACATATGATTTTTTGACATCTCAAAATAATAGCCATATATTTTCTTCATTCATCTTTTTAAATTCATTCATTGTAAATTGTATCATTGTTCTTGCTACTTTTAATAGAGTACATTATTCCTAGCATTAGGATTCCTGATTTAAAATAGATATACTTGAAGACATGCAATTGGAAAATTTGAGACAGGGTTGAGAGTGGATCATAAAATTATACATGTGGGAAACGGTGAGATCATTTGGAATACTAAGAGGTTGAGGCAACAAAAGCATGAGTAGCTTATCCATGTAAGTAATATTTATAGAATTCTACAATGCCCCAAGGTATTAACTTGGATACCAATGGCATATCCTTGAAAAAGACAGATAGTATCTGTCTTTGCAGAGCTTGGTCCTTCTGAGAGACAAGTAATAATTTTAAAAAATGCTATGAGAAATCTGGCCATTTGTAGCAATGTGGATGGACCTCGAGGGTGTCATGCTCAGCGAAATAAGTCAGGCGGAGAAGGACAGATACCATATGTTCGCACTCATAGGTCTAACAGGAGAAACCCAACAGAGGACCATGGGGAGGGGAAGGAGGAAAAAGAGTTAGGGGGAGGGAGGGAGACAAAACACGAGAGACTCTTGAATCCCGAAAACAAACTGAGGGGGGAAGGGGAAGGGGAAAAGGTAAAGGGGGGTGATGGTCTTGGTGGAGGTCACTTGTGGGGAAGAGCACTGGGTGTCATATGGAAACCAACCTGACAATAAACTATAAAGTTTAAAAAAAAAAATAAACTAAGCCCACACACACACACACACAAAAATAAATTAAAAAAAAAATAAAAAAATTAAAAAATGCTATGAGAATTTGATAAGGATAGTGCCATCTGGAACAAAATGTGAGGGCTCCAAATATCACAGGTAAGGCAAAGCTTTCAGGAGGGTATGACATCTAAGCAGAGGACTAAAGGAAAAGTCAAGTTAGCTAATGAGATGGGAAAGAGGAGAGCATTTTAAACAAAAGAATTATGTGCAAATTCTGAAAAGTGAGTGATTTTGATATATTGATTAAATGTGGCTAATGAACTAAGCAGGAGCTATTTTGTGTGTAGATCTTGCAAAACTCACAAAACAATTTGACCATATCCTGTGATCGGTGGGAATCTATTGAAATTTTAAAATAAATTTTTAATACATCAAGTACAAACTTTCAAAGATACAACAGAGGGCAAAATTAAAGTTAAGTCCAACCCATAGCCACTCAACTTCCCACTCCCAATCTCAGAAATAACCACTTTTACTAATTTCTTGTGCAACCTTCCAGAGACATGTCTGCCCATATAGGGACATGAACGTGTGTGTATGTCTGTGTGTGTGTGGGGGGGAGGGGGAATGCTTCTCCTCTAAAGGGTGTGAATGAATGAAATGAGTTGCTAAGCAACATCTTTTTAATTGCAAGGTAGAGAAAGGATGGATTCAAAAAGAGCAAAACTGGAAGCTAGGAGGAAGCCCACTTGTAGTTTGACCTCCGGTGTCTGGGACAGTATATTCTAGTTGCATATGGAAAAAGTGTGGAGATATGGAGATTATATATATACACATTTACATATATCTACATATACATATATATCAGGAGAGAAAAGACTTTATATATACATATCTCTATCTCCATATCTATCTATCTATCATCTATCATCTATCTATCGATTGAGAGAAGTATTGAGTACTTCTCCATATATATATCAGAAGAGAAGACAAGAATAGAAGTCAAGATTTGGGAGTCTTAAGCACAGAGAAGGTAATTAAAGCCATCGTATTAGACAACATCACCCAGGGAGATGGGTACAGAATAAGGAGAAAAAAGCTAAGATGGAGGCCTGGAGAACTTTAATATTTAAGGCACAAGTAAAGAAAGGAGCTGAAAAAGCTTGTTCAGAGAGTTACTGGCAAACTAGAAAAGGGTGGGAAGTAGACCAATGTTGAAACAGTGGTCAGTGATCACCCTTGAACACACCTTCTATACTTGAGGAAATCCCCATCTCCCCAAGATGGAGGTCACAACTCAAATTTCAGCATACTTGGCAGCTAGTATATAACTTGTAACCTAGGACTGTCCATCAGGGACACTCATGCAAAACCTCAATTCAGAAGAGAACTCATGGTTAAGCAAGGTTGTGAAATCTGACAAGCAGGGTGGGGAAGGCATCTGGCACTTAGGATGGTAGCAGTGGCTGAGGTTCTGGAGTCTAGCCCTGGATGTCATTTGTGAACAGTATGCAATATCTGTGTGAGTAGTGGTGTTGACACAAAGAGGCAGAGGTAGTGGGATATGTACTCAGGTCTGACATGTATTGTCTCAGCTGAACATCATCTAAACCTATCCTCCCACATTTATTGGGAGCCACCTACCATTCTTCAATATATTCCTTTTCTTCTTAAACTTCCATAGTGGGTTGTGCTGTTTGCAACTCTAATCCCTGACCAATATGATGTAGTATAATGAAGACAAGGTAAAGAAGTATTTGAAGGAGGGAGTGTGCAATAGAATTAATCGTTGCCTAGAAGTCAAGCAAAATACGGGCTGAAAGATAATCTGATTTAACATTGTAGAAGTTATCAGTTACCGTGGCGAAAGTAGTTTGGAAGGGAGATGGGATAAAAAATCTAGACTGAAGTAGGTAAAGGAGAGCATCTGACATGAAGAAATGGAGACAGTGAAAACTAATCACACCTTTCAGAAATTGGGATATAAAGGGGAAGAAGGTCAAAAAAAAAAAAAAAAACAAAGCTAGAAGGGATGTGTGATTAAGGGAGAAACATGAGCATATTTAAATGCTGATGGGAAGGAGCACATAGAAATAAGTTGAAAACAGAGTTTGAGGGGATAATGGATGGAATAAGGTTCCTCTGAAGCCAGGAAGAGATGAGATTCAGTACTCAGATGGACCCACCACTCCTAGGAGAAAGGGTATGCATTCCACTGAGACTAGGCAGAAGGAAGAAAAAGTGGGCATGAAGCATGTGAGTTTATGTAATGGGAGCAGAAGGATGAGGAAGTTAGTTTCTGTTTTCTGTTTTGTTGATAAAGAAGCTACCTGCTGAGAAGAGAATGTGTAGAATCAAAATTTTGCATGTAATGGTGAAGGTTTACAATAATCATTGCAGGAAACAAGACGAAACTAGCTGGGATGCAGAATAAAATTACTCAAGCAGAGTACAGCAACCCAGCAGGGTTGATAGCTGTCCACATATGATCTACCACTTGACATTTTTAAAAGTTTATTTATTTATTTTGAGAGGAAGGGTGGGGGAGAGAGAGAGAGAGAGAGAGAGAGAACAAGTGGGGGATGGGGAAAGGGAGGAGGGGCAGAGGATCTGAAGCTGGCTCTGTGCTGACATCAGAGAGCCCAATGTGGAGCTCAAACTCATTAACTGTGAAATCATGACCTGAGTCAAGGTGGGACAATCAATCCATTGAGCCACCCAGGCGCCCCATCACAAAATTTATATAACACTTGAATTCTGTACCCTGTGTTAATTCTCACAACCCTGTGACATAGGGGGCAACTCTATCAGTGCCTTTTCATAGCCAAGGAACTTGTTTAAAGTTGGGAAGGTTCCCAAATGTCTGCTATAACTTAGTGGTTTGCAAATCTTGAATACAACCACTCCATATAATCCATTGTTCCTCCACAATCTGGTCCCTATCTCAGCAGTTTGATCTAACGCTCCTGGCTGTAAACCTCCTGTTGCAAAAAAACAAACAAACAAACAAACAAACAAAAAACCCCCTCCAAAACATGTTTGCTCTTTCTGCTTGCTTACTCCTCTGCCAATCTAAATTGGATTCACTCTTCAAGGCCCAGATGAAGTCCCAATTCCTCCCCACCGTGTCCCTAACCTCTTTGAACATGGGGATTCCATCTGTCTCTACTTCTGCACTTTCTATCTGTGCTTGTTCATGGCCAGTTAGTAGCTGTTTTGGCTGAATCCAACTTGCTTGAAATTAAGGAACAGACAGGCTCATTTGAAAGATTGCCTTGTCATGTTGGATTTGAAAATTCATCCCATTGAATAGCATTCTTTACAAAAAGGCAGATTAGAATTTTTAAATATTAAATATGAATTTAACAAATATATATTTATTTTGCCCAAAACAAGGGTTTCACTCATTACAATATCCAAAATGATCCCCAGGCAGATGGGCAGTAATCTAACATTACATCAGTGCTTTCATGAAAGATATGGAACCACTCTAAGTTCCAATTGCTTGTTTATACATAAATCACTGACTAAACTGCATTGTTAAATTTGACAACCTTAATCAATGTTTAATGTTGATTAGGAAGTATGACCTCACAACAACTCAGTATCCACAAACATATACATTCTGCAATTTCAGTCCCATTTTTTCACCTTCACATTCTTATATAAGGATATGAACAACTTGTAAAAATCTGTTTGGAGAACATTCTTAGTATCAAAGAACAATTATGTGGAAGAAAGGTAAGATGGAATAAAAAGTAAAAAATGAAAATACTCTTATGTATTATTAAAATCTCAGGGATTGAGGCATCTTGGTGGTTCAGTCAGTTAAGGGTCCGACTCTTGATCGTGAGGTCATGATCTCATTCGTGAGATCTAGCCCCACTTTGGGCTCTGTGCTAGCATCATGGATGAAACCTGCTTGGGATTCTCTCTCTCTCTCTCTCTCTCTCCCTCTCTCTCTGTCCCTCTCCTGCTCACTCACACATGCACACACTCTTTCTCTCTCTCAAAGTAAAATAAACATTAAAAAATATCTCAGGGATCTATTTTTATATCATACCAATGAATAAGAGATGTAATTTAGAACCATAATGTCCAAACACATAAGGCTCTTCTTGCTCTGGAACAGTCATTTGCCCAAACAAGTCAAGCCCCTCTACATCACATATCTCAAGTCTCTCATTTCTCTGTCACATTCATTTAATTCATGCCTAATGCTTCCTGCAATCCACAGCTAGTATTATCTCCTAAAAACTTATTCCTATTTATATTCATAATATTAATAATGAAACCAACATTTACTCCAACATCTGTTCCTTTGACCATATCACTTCAATTTTCTTTGCAACATCACATGTTTTCATGATGGATCCCAAATATAATCTCAGGACCACTGAATCAAAGTTAGATTTGTTTTATTTGTGCAATCTGAACATATTTCTAGCTATACTGTTTCCTGCCGTTGACCATGCTAAAATTTCCACCTCCTATCTCCAAGACTTTTTTTCATATGTCCTTGATGCAATGTGATAATCTTATTTTATACTAGAGATGGTTCTTCTTGGAAGTAAATGAATACATGAAAGAAGACAATTACAAAGGGAATGCTAATAGGGGTTTCATATCAAGTAAGTATTTGTTAATGGACTTCAACATTTTTAACAAATATAACTAGAACACATGACTCAGATTTCTTGGAAGGGAAGATAAAGCTGGTATTTATAATTTAATCTCTAAGTTATACCTGACCTTAAACTTAATGAAGTTGCAAAATTTCCATCAATTAAATTTTTAAAAATTGTCAATCATGTGATGCCCCACACATCACTTCAAATGGATTCTTTTCCAGGGGGAAGATTCTTTTCTAAAAAATTATTTTCATTTATCTAACATAAGTTACCTGCAAATGATCTAAAATGAATTGTTTAATTCTAAGTAGACATTTTTCCTAATATTAATAAACAATACATGGAATGTAATTATTATTTTAACCTGCTACTCATCTGCAGAAAAATAACATAAATTCCCATTGTTACACTTAAAGTTTTATCATATAAATTTTGATTTATATGATGTTATATTATCATATATCATACATACTCTATATCTAAGAACTGGTTAGAATGTTATTCAGACCAGAAAGTAATTTGGCATAAAGTGATTTGGTTCTGGAAATAATCCATGGTAATTTAGCTACTGAAGCAGTTAATGATCTCATTATAATTGGCTTAAAATATAAGACAGTATCATCATATGGACATTAAGAGTACTGTTGCCTCAAGTGTTCAATAAACTTATATTGTAACATCTTAGTTATTTATGTAACAACTAGTGTAACATGTAAATAAATTCATATTGCATGAATTGACTGAAACATCTATAGTAATAAATACATATTTAATCACAAACTTTTTTCTGGAAGGCACTTTTCCACATACTTAATCTTGTTTAATCTTATTTGACTTCTGCTCTCCCAACCTCATAAGACAAATCTTCCCATTTAATAGATGAGGAAACTGAGTCTGAAAGATGTTAAGTGATTTGCACAAGTTCTCACACTTAATAAATAGCATAGGTAAGAATTAAACCCAAGTCTTCTTGTGCGTCGTTTTTTCCATAACATCAGAACTGCTCCCCACTTGTCAACAATGGAAAGATTTTGATTTCATCCACATAAACATTTTGCATTCATTTGTCTATTGTATCTCAAAATTTCTTCTGACATACTTTTTTTAAATAAATAATTAGAGGTAGCTCCACATATAAATCTGCAGAGTATCCATCTAGGTACCAGACTGACTCTTTCGCAAAAGATGGGTGTACAAAATAAGTATTTGTGCTGATTTACCTTCAGCATTGACACAATTGACGAGTAAAGTCCTGACAAAATTATAAATACTTTTTAATACTGGCAGGCAGTAAATATTTCTTCATATTACAAAGAAATGCAAAGGTAAGCAATCTGGTGAGAGTAGGGGAGCCAAAAAAACTCAAACTCATACCAGAAATTCAATAATGTTACAGGCTATGGATACAAATTTTCTTGGTGGCTGATGAATCCAAGGGTTCCCCTCAATGTCTCACCAGTTACTTCTAAGTATACTCTGAGTGTTTCTATGTGTTCAGGAATAAATCAACACATACCATTATTGCCTACTACCCTGCCCCTGGGCATCCTCTGGGCCTTTCCCATGTTCTCTGAGTCTCTGCCAAAGCCAGTGCATATCCCTGTGCCCCTACTTTTGTCTCTTTACAAGAAACTCCCATCCCCAAAGCTACAAAACTTTTGAAACATCACACAGCATCTTCTTCAGGCTTCAAAGCATGTTCAGGGCTACTCAAAAATGGGGAAAAAAAATCTTATACCTGTTTTTGTTTTATTCTTTGGGACCTACGTCCTACCATAATCTTGTGAGGATTTTTTAAGTGTATGTATTTTGAGAGAGACAGAGAGTGAATGGGGGAGGGACAGGAGGGTAGAAAGATAATCTCCAGCAGTTTCCATGCTGTCAGCAGAGAGCCAGATGAGAGGCTCAACTTCTCAAACTGTGAAATGGTGACCTGAGCTGAAACCGACTCTTAACTGAGCCACCCAGATGCCCCCTACCATAGTCTTGTTTAGGTCCTAAATATAAGAGTTCATCCTCTTCCCCATCATCACATTTTTGTCTCTCCCATCATTCACTGTTAAAACCAGCCCTAAGTGCCAGGCAGCCCTTGCATGCTTGTACATAAACTCCTCTTCACCCCTGGCATAAAGTCAAAAGCACTCAAGAGGATCAAATAATGCTAACAGAAACCAGGGGTCAGTATCATGCTCACATACAGCTATCTTCCTAGTATTTACTGAATTTAAGCCAACAGTTCTCAACTCGTAGCAATTTTTTGTCCTCCAGAGGAAATTTGGCAATGTCTGAAAACATTTTTGGTTATCACAACTCAGAGTAGGCTGCAAACACAGGTATGCTACTGGCATTTAGTATGTAGAGGCCTGGGATGCTGCTAAACTTCCTGAAATGCACAGGAAAGCCCCCCATGACACAGAGTTATAGTCCAAAACATCAACAGTGCCAGGATTGAAAACCCTGGTTAAACCACATGATACTCAGAAATATATGACCACACAGGCTCAGTAATTCATCTTTCTAGGCAGGAGCATATTAACTAAAAATTCAAAACTAGTAACAATTCTTGAAAACTCAGCCCTGGGAGGACATCAATACAGAACTAATCTAGAATATTCCTTTTCAAACCTTAATGAACCTAAGAATCACTTGGTAAGCTTATAAAAATGCAGACTACTGAGACTCAGCCTTGACTCAATTAAGCAGAATTCAGGTTGCATCCGGGAATCTGTATTTTTAACAACCTCCTCAGGTGATTTTGAGGCAGCTTGAACTGCACTGTAAGAAACCATGTTAAGGAATCCAAATTGTACACCAATGAAAATAAACTGAGACTTTGAACACTAAACTTCCTCTCTAGTTGAACATATGGCTAAAAAACACTGGATAGTTAGCAAATAATTAAGATCATCAATTAAATAAGCTCTATGCCTTAAACCAGCACTCTCAAAATTTTCATATTCATAGGAGTCACCCGAGATCATGTAAGCATGCAGACTCTGATTCAATAGGCCTGAGATAGAGTGTGACATTCTGTATTTCTAAGGAGCTCCTAGGTGATGGCCTGTATGGCTTTTTCAACCAGCTCATTGAGTACTAAGTCTAAATCTTAAAAGCAACTGCCAAAGAGAATAAGCCAAGACTACTTCTATTAACAAAGCACAAAACCATCAATCATAATTTTTGTTTCCATCTGCATCTGGAAAATGGGCACAGACTTTCAATGTTACCTCTACTAGAAAGTCAGCTCCATGAGGGCAGGAGTTTAATCAGTTTTGTTCACAGCTCTATGACCAGCACCCGTTCAAGGCCTGGCACATAGCATCCATAGATCCTCTAAATGAAGTCTAGTGATAGAAAACAATCATAAATCAAAATTCCTCCCAAAAGAGCTTAGAGCTCCACCTGAGAGGGAAGAAAGTGTAGCTGGAGCACAGGGGTGAAAGTGCACCAGGCTCCTAGGGTCCCAAACAGACCAGATTCTGCTACTCACCCTGACAAAATACAAAGGCAGAGAAAAGAGTGCTGGTGAAACAGCAAATGACTTTATTTCAGTGAGGACAACACCAGAAAGACAGTGGACCAATGTCTCAAAGACGGTCTCTGAAGTACTGAAAATATTTCCACATTTACATAAGGCAAATGAGGGACAAAGGTGGTTAGGTATGTGCACATGGGCAGCAAATGTCAAATGGATCATTGCCTTGGTAGGGATCTTGCTGGCTCAGGGCAGTACTTAGTGCTTGCCCTGATAGTTTTGGTTTCCAGTATGGGATGCTTTGCCCTCAGGGTCTTCCGCCTGACCCAAGAGACAAGTTAGAAAGAATCCAACTAGAGAGGTACCTGGGTGGCTCAGTTGGTTAAGCTTCTGACTTTGGCTCAGGTCATGATCTCACAGCTTGAGAGTTCGAGCTCTGTGTCAGGCTCTTTGCTGACAGCTCAGAGCCTAGAGCCTACTTTGAATTCTGTCTTCCTCTCTCTCTGCCCTCCTCTGCTCGCTTGCTCTCTCTCTCTCTCTTAAAAATAAACATTAAAAAATTTTTAAAAAATAAAGAAAGAACCCAACTAGAAAAGTTTGAGGTCAAAATGAAGCCAACCTAGTATCCAAAATCTACAAAGTACTCACCAAACTCCACACCCGAAAAAACAAACAATCCAGTGAAGAAATGGGCAGAAGACATGAAGAGACACTTCTCCAAAGAGGACATCCAGATGGCCAACAAACACATGAGCATCATGATGCTCAGCATCACTCATCATCAGGGAAATACAAATCAAAACCACACTGAGATAC
>CM053571.1:66062103-66080980 GCA_028646485.1 Cryptoprocta ferox
AAAAAAAAAAAAAAAAATGAAGCCAACCAGTTGCAGTCCTTTTTCAAAAGTACTTAACCCTATTTAATACATAGATGTATCATTAATTGATGACTGATTCATAATTTCTTCCTTATATAGATAGCATCCAAAACTCCAACAGACTTAAATATGAATATTTTCTAGAGAAGTGCATTCTTTGGGGTGGGAAATCAGTTGACCATGAAAGTCATGACTATGGTGTTTTGTTTCAAAAGGACAGTATATGGCTAGAACTGATTGTTTCTTCAACTTCTTTTGCATGAGAAACTATGGCTAAGAAGAAATTCAAAGGAGTTCAATCTTTATTAGGTTTGATTTTAAAAATTTAAAGTCTTCCCTTCATATCAGAGAGGACCCTGGCTTCAAAGAAAAAAAAAATCCCTTTTTCTCCAATTTAAATATCTTAATGATGTTCAAGTTTACAAATGAATAGAAATTGTTTTTGAGTCAGCAAAAGCTGAAGTTAAGTATCACAGACAGTAAATGATGAATGAGCCCAGGACTGCTAATGCAAGTTCAAATTTAGCTGTGTCACTTGATAGTGATTTTCAAGTTTTTCACCAAACTTCTCAATAAGGAATAATTCTTATGAAACACAACACAACACACACACACACACACACACACACACACAGACAGTTATCTCCTTAGCATAGTAAACATGGTTTAAATAGATGTTCCATTAAGGCCTAAAATCACTGTTTCCATATATGGCCTTCATTAAGTTGAGGTATGTTCCTTCTAAACCTACTTTGTTGAGGGTTTTTATCATGGGTGGATGTTGTACTTTGTCAAACATTTTATTCTGCATCTATTGAAAGAATCATATGTTTCTTATCCTTTCTTTTTTAATGTGGTGTATCACATTGATTTGTGAATATTGAACTACCCTTGAAACCCTGGAATAAATCCCACTTGATGGTGGTGAATGATTTTTCTAATGTATTATTGTTGGATTCGGTTTGCTAATATTTTGTTGAGAATTTTTGCATCCGTGTTCATTAGGGATATTGGCCTGTAGTTCTCTTTTTCAATGGAGTCTTTTATCTGTTTTTGGTATTAGGGTAATACTAGCCTCTTACAACAAATTTGGAAATTTTCCTTCCTTTTCTATTTTTTGGAAAAGTTTGAGAATAATAGGTATTAATTCTACTTCATATGTTTGGTAGAATTTGCATGTGAAGCCATCTGGCCCTGGACTTTTGTTTGTTAAGAGTTTCTTTGCTGGTTATCAGTATCCCATATTAATTCTGGAAGTTGTTTTATGTGGCAACTTTTTCACTTGGTTGGATGAATAGATGATACCCTCGTATTTGAAAACATCAGAAATGCTTTTGCTCCTCTCATTCTTTCTGTTGTTAATTTGTAACTGTGGTGGTTAATTTTAACCACCAATGAGCCTTAGGATGACCAGATATTTGGTCAAATATTATCCTGCGTGTCAGTGAGGTGAGGGTGCCTAGGGATGAGATTAACATTTGAATTGGTGGACTGAATAAAGTAGATTGACTTCCTAATGTGGCTGGGTGTCATCCAATCAACTGAAAATCTGAATAGCTGAGTAAGAGGCAAATATTGCCTACTTGATTGTGAGCTGGGATATTGGTCTTCTCCTGCCCTTGAACTGGGCAATTTACACCACTGGTGCTCCTGGTTCTCAGTTCTTTGGACTTGGACCAAAAGTATCTCCAGATACCCAGCTTGCTGACTGCAGATCTTGGGATCTTCTCAGCCTCCATGAGCCAATTCCTTATAATCAATCAATCTCTCTCACTCAATCTTTCTCTCGGTCCATGTATGTCCTATTGGTTGTTTTCTTCGAGAATCCTGATTAATACAGTAACCTCGGGCTTTTTTTTAAGAAACTCTACCATAACACCACAGAGAGTACATCATTAGCCATAATTTTGAAAGCTACAGTGTCTACGAGAATTCCCTAATTAATCCCATAGGGCTCAGTCCTCTGGTTATTTATCCCCACTCTGATAACATGCCTCCCATTAACTCCAGTGGGGACTTGTGTGCAGGGTTTATAATCAGAGAATTAAGCTCATTCTGCATCTTTCCCTTCTTATCTCTTGGAGCAACTCTGTGGGGCTATCACTCATCTTATTCTTAAAGATATCCTCTCAGATTGGCTCTATATTCCATAGTTAATGATATGCAGATACTAGCTATGTCAGGAATTCACAGTAAATGAATTATTTGTGAGGTGGTAATAAGCTGAGAAAGAGAAAAAAGAAGGAAGGAAAGAAAGAAGTACAGAGGAAGAGAGGGAGGGGAAGGACAGGAGGGAAAGAGAGAAAGTTTGTTTTCCCATTGTCTTCCTATGTGGGTTATTTAGAGGGTCTCAGCTCATTACAGACTTTCTAATGCCAATGAGCTGCTTTCTGGATGGAGTACAGATTATTTTTCCTTTTCAGAAACATTCAATTTGTAAAGCCAGTTAGCTGCTTTAAAAACTCTCTAAAGAAAAACCTATATGCAATTCTTATTTATAAAAATAAGAATTAGATTAGGTATCTAATAAGCAAATTAAAAGCAGTAAAAATTGGGGACCCTAGGTGGCTCAGTAGGTTAAGCTTCAGATTCTTGTGACTGGATCATGTCATGATCTCCTGGTCCTCTCTCTCTCTCTCTCTCTCTCTCTCTCTCTCTCTCTTTCTCTCTGCCCCTCCCCAGCCCCTGTTTGCATGGATAGGCTCTCTCTATCTATCAAAATAAATAAATAAACTTTTTTTCAAAAGCAGTAAAAATTTTAAAACACTGAATTTGTAGATAGACAATATGAATTTGAACCCTGGGTTTACTGTTTGCTGTGTGGGTAAATGATTTGGGGGAAATAATTTGATTTCAAAGCTCTTCAATTTTCTCCACCACAAAACAAGATGTTATAAAAATGCCTGCCTGCATCATAGGACTGCTGGAAGAAATCAGATGTTGTATCTGTAAAGCATATTAAGTGTCTCTTAAGAATCATATGGTTATTAGTAGCAGGTGGTGCTTTTTATTATAGCCCCATTGACAAACAATACTAGGAAAGAAGTATACAAAATAGGAAAGAATAGAGAAATTACTTGTGTTCATTAAGAGTTATGCTCACATTACTTTGCACATGGGTTAGAATCTCCAAAAATGCAGAATAAGAAAAAAGGTAGAAGAGGTATCATTAGCCAAAGGATTGCATTAAAAAGACAGGAGTGAGATGAGAAGAGATAGTGTTTCTTTTAATATAACAGGTGGAAAATAAAAAAGAAAAGATCTAAATCCAATTTATAATTTATGTTCAAAGACGTGCTATGCCCAGCACATAGCGGGTACTAAACAAACGTTTATTAAGATTCTAATCTGCACATTCCAATGGCATTTAAATTAAGCACCTTCTACATGCCACATGTTTAATGTTCAAGTGAGTTGGTTTGTACATTTTAGATAGAATTAAAATCTGTTTTTAAATTTTTTTATTTTTTTTAAACTTTATAGTTTATTGTCATGTTTGTTTCCATATAACACCCAGTGCTCTTCCCCACAAGTGACCTCCACCAAGACCATCACCCTCCATTACCTTTCCCCCTACCCCTTCCCCCCTCAGTTTGTTTTCAGTATTCAAGAGTCTCTCGTGTTTTGTCTCCCTCCCTCTCCCGATAGAATTAAAATCTTAAGTAAAAACTTAAAATGTACAGTGGAAACAAGATAGAGATGGGGAAATTTCTCGGATTTGTGGTCCTTTTACTACCCATTTATCAGTGCACATATAATTTAACAAATAGCAAGTGTTCTAAATGAATGAATTCCTTTTCTTGCACTACTCAAAATAATTTTTAAGGTCAAAACATACCAATTTAAAACAAATGAATTCCTTTTTACCTATAAAAATCAATATGACAGCATTTCTTATGCAATATAAGCACAATTCAATAAATTCCATGCTTGTCCTCAATAATTCTTTAGGGTGGGGTAGCCTAAAGGTGCTCAGCTGTTCAGCATATCTAAGCATTTCAAAACCATCAATAAACAAATATTTCTTAAACTCTACATTGTCTATCTCTATTTTAGAAGTTTAGAAGAATTCAAGGAAAATAAAACAGTCTATGACCACAAGACACTTATAGGTGGGAGACATACATACATATATATATATATATATATATAGGCATAGATATATCAGTCCTTTAATAGATAGTATAGTGTATAAGAAAGTATATTACAACTGGACAATTGTATATAAAATGGTACGGAGCAAGGTACTAATTCCTTGGTCAGAAAAAATTAAAAAAAAAAGATTTGAGAAATTAAATCTGTGTACTTAATTCATCAAGAAATCTTCAGAAAGAAAATAAAACATAAGCAGTCTAGAAGGATAATTAAATCATGAATTAGACCAAAAAGCAAAAAGTATTTCTGCCGGATTATAGAAGTTTGCTATAGCTACCATAATAAAGTACCACAAACTGGTGGCTTAAGCAACAGAGATTTATTGTCTCCTAATTCTGTAGGCTAGTAGACCAAAATCAAGGTTGGGTTGGTTCTTTTCTGAGGGCTGTGAAGGACAATTTATTCCATGACCCTTGCCTACCTTCTGGGGCTTTCCTGGAAATCTTTCCTGTTTCTCAGTTTGTAGATGCATCGCCCCAATCTCTGCCTTCATGTTCATATGACATTCTTTGCACGTGTCTGTGTCTACATTTTCCCATTTTATAAGGACAACAGTCATATTGGAGTAGGGTCCCACCTTTTTCCACTATGACTTCATTTTAACTAATCACACTTGTAACACTTCCATTTCCAAATAAGGTCACTTTCTGAGGTACTATGTTTTCGAACTACAAGATATGAATTTTTGAGAGACACCATTCCATCCATAACACAGATGAACCATCCTGAGCAAAGGAAATGATTAAGATAGCTAAAGGTTTAATGGATGAATAACTATGTAGCGCCAGGCAACAGAGAACCTTGGAACTTTAGCAATGGGGCCTGATCTGTTGAGTAACTGGAAGGCACTGTCGACTCCCAAATAGAAGAAATGGTGTTTTTGTAAACATTAATCTGGAGAATGGGTCCTGGTTGGGTTAGGAGAGAGTGAGACACTAAGGACAGAAGTAAAAAAATATCTGGCAGCAAAAGTCAGAATGAAAGAGATTAAATGAATCCAAGAGAAAGTCGTCTATCGATAAGAGAGTATTTCCTTTAGGGAGTTAAGATTATACCAAACAATTTCCTATATTCTTGTTAATCTGAGTACATTAATAAGATATCAACTACCAATCTCAGTAATTATATATGATATGCAACTATATGAATGACTCACTTATACAAAATTACTTTCCTGTTCTTGGTGTAATGCCAAAGGCTTGGAGAGCAATAACACCAACTATTTAAGGGGTTTGGAAATCAGGAAAAAGCTTCTTCAATATAATGCACTATTGTGTTGACACAATGTAGTCCCTGGCATCTATTATGCACTGAAGAAAAAAAGTTAGCAAATGAATACTTCTGAAGACACTATCTAAAATGGAATGCCAAGGTGGTCCTAACATAATAGCAAATAGTGGAATGTCAAGAAGGAAGATATAGTCAAAACATCAAAACCATCAAAAGCCCCTACAATTTTCAGTTTAGAATGAAGACATATAGCAAAGAACCATTCTAGAAAACATGATGGCCAGCCTAATTTTTGACAGCTCTTTTAGATTATATGTACTGACAAGAGATGAAGTGAAGGGGAAGTACTAAAATTTTACTAAGAATCTAAAGGGAATGAGGCACATTGAATGGAAGGAGATGAATATATAATTTTTAAAAGAAATATGGTAAGCATACATACAGTTCACAAGAAATACAAAGGAAGCCAACATACTTCTGAATATTTTATATCCTTTATATCTAAAAGGTGGACAAGACATCCAATCATAAAATCCTAATATTAAACCATGTTTATAAATAACTAAGGCATTTCAAAACTCACTCATGAATTAGAGGTTATCACCTACATGGCTGAGATACTGGGGGTAGAGGAGAGACAGAACTTAAAAGGAAAAAAAAGAAGATGGGGACAAAAAATGCTTCCTTAGCCTCACTTCCTTTAAGCTACTGCTCTCTTCCTCCTTCCCTTCATAAGCAAACATCTAGAAGGAGTTCTGTCCCTTCATCAGATACATTTTTTCCCATTATGCAATATTCAGTCTGGTCCCAACTGGCTTGTGTCATCACTTTTGCACCCAATCAGCCATTGCTGATATCCTCGGTGTCATCCATAAAGTTCCATGCAAAGGACATCTCTCAGTCTTCACCTTTCTTGATCTCTAAGAAGCATTCCACTTTCTTGAAATTCTTTGTCTCTTGGTTTCTGTAACATCACCTTCTCTTTTCTCTCCTCCTACATTTCAGCCACAACTTTGCTGTCTCCATCACCAAATCATGTTTTCTATAAAATGCTCAAAGTCTGGAGTTTTCAAAAACTCTCCTCCATTTCAGCCACAACTTTGCTGTCTCCATCACCAAATCATGTTTTCTATAAAATGCTCAAAGTCTGGAGTTTTCAAAAACTTTCTAGGCAATTTCTCCAGTTCTTCAGCTACCATTGATATGCCAAAGAATCCCAAATTTTATATACAACTTAAACTTCTCTGAACTCCACATCCAAGTATATTCAACTGGGTACTCAACTCTGATGTCCCCTAGGTACAACAACCCAACCTGGTGATTTTCCCACCCAATTCTGTTTCCTAAGTAACGCCAACATCTGCCTATTGCTCAGGCAAGAAGCCTGGGTAGCAACCTTGAAACCTCTCTCCTCCTCATCTCCTATCACCAATTAATCAGCAGAACTAGTTTTACCTCACAAATGCTCTCAAATGCATCCACATCTTCATTTCCACTTTTAATGCAAGACACCACTGTCTCCCATCCAGTCTTACCTCCACTGGTTTCCCACATCCAATCTTCCCTCCATTCAGCATAAAGCTGAAATGATTTATTTAAAACACAGATGTGATCACGACACTCCTCTGCTTAAAAACTTTCATTGCCTAACCCTTTGTTCTTGGTATGAAACCCTTATTTAGTCCTTACTGTGCCCTTCAAGGCCATACTGCTCTTCATCCCTCTCATCAGGCACCGTTCCCTTTGCTCTCTGCGTTCTATCAATTCTTACAAAGTGTTTCTTGCCACCTGGAGGCCTTAAGGCCTGCTGAGTCCTTCACTTAGAAATTCCCTTCTTTTCCCATCCTTACTTCTATGCCTAGCTGATGTTTACTTAATCTTTAGATTTCAGGGGGGAAAAAAAACTATTTTCTTCAAGCACTACCACCCATCCAGACCAGACTCCTATTAACCTATTTCTCTTTGAGGGCACTTGCCACATGTGCAGTTAAATGCTCTTTGGTGTAATGAACTGTTTATTATCTTTCTTTTTTTATTTTTTTAATGTTTTTATTTATTATTGAGAGCCAGAGAGACATAGCATGAACATGGGAAGGGCAGAGAGAGAGGGAGACACAGAATCTGAAGGAGGCTCCAGGCTCTGAGCTGTCAGCACAGAGCCCAACATGGGGCTCAAACTCACAAACTATGAGATCATGACCTGAACCCAAGTTGGACGCTTAACCGACTGAACCACCCAGGTGCCACTTAACTTTCTTAACTGAGACAGTATCAGTCATGTATGTCTTTTTTTTTTTAAATTTTTAAATGTTTATTTATTTTTTGAGAGAGTG
Source organism: Cryptoprocta ferox (assembly GCA_028646485.1). Classification (NCBI taxonomy): domain Eukaryota; kingdom Metazoa; phylum Chordata; class Mammalia; order Carnivora; family Eupleridae; genus Cryptoprocta; species Cryptoprocta ferox. The sequence goes on from CM053571.1 coordinate 66,069,843, forward strand.
TGCATGTATGTGTGAGCAGGGGAGGGGCAGAGAGAAAGGGAGACAGAGAATCCAAAGAAGGTTCCAGGCTCCAAGCTGTCAGCACAGAGCCCGATGCAGGGCTCAAACACATGAGCCATGAGATCATGACCTGAGCTGAAGTCAGATGCTTAACTGACTGAGCCACCCAGGCGCCCCCAGTCATGTATGTCTTATTTACTGTTTCGCCTCTACTATAGCCTTAAACAAAGAAGGCATTCAATAAATGTTTGCCAAATGAACAAATGAATTTCAACACTTACCAGTGCTATTTTAACCCTGATCAAGTAAGCGGTGGTAAAAATCAATAGTCTCAATTACAGTTTTACCATTAAAAGAATCTTACAGATTTAATAAAAAAATGTGTGTCACTTACAAATTATTACTTCCATATTTTTGTATATAATCACAAGTCTAAATTCTTTGAAGACTAGAATTCTGTAAGACCAGCTGATAGACAACATGAACAATTGCATAATTTTTAAATGTTACTTCTAAGAAGTCAAATATCATTAAAGTTAACAACAATAACAGAATGAAAAGGAAAACCAAATTTGATCAAAATACTGGAAAAAACCTCTTAACACGAATAATGAAAGATATAATATTAGAAGTCTTCATTAGGAAAAATTCAAGATCTCTGTAATAAACCAACAAGTTTTCCATCATTTTCTTAACTTTTGAAGATTTTTATCTTTAAATGACAAAGAAATAACATGAAGAATTTACAAACCATCTTTCAGTACGATCCATTCAGAATGGAAAGTAGCTGCCAATTTTGCTACACATTTATAGATAAAACCCATTTTCAATAGGTTGCATTAAAAAGTTATTTAATCTAAATCTCTGTGCTCTTCTCTTAAACTCTTTCCTGTCTCAATAAACAGCAACAACACCCATGTTTTGTTCAAACTCCAAAACTTGACTCCCGTTTAATCCCTCCTCGATTCTTTTCCGCAATAAACTATCTGCAAGTACTGGTGGCTCTATTTTCAAAAAACACCAAGAACATGCTTCCTCCTCTTTATCTCCCTTATCATTTTCTTAACCCAGACCACCAACATCTTTGCCTAAACTACTGCAAGGCCTTCCAGTTGGTCTTCCTATTTATGCCTCTTCCTCCCCACCATATTTAACCCATAATCTACAATTTAGTTAATTTAAGGCCCTGCAGCCAGGGCCTTATATACAAAGTATATATACAAAGTATACTTGTATACTTTCAATACAAGTATATCACTCCCCTATTTGAGATGAATATAAACTCCTTACAAGCCTCCCTACATCACCTGGCCCCTACTTAATTCTTCAATTGCATCTTAACTGACTCTTCTGCTGCATCACATTATCCTTTCTTTTGATTTCTAGAACATCCAAGATAGTTCCCACTTAGGGGCTTTCTACTTGCTATTGCTCCTGGTTGGAATGCTCTGTTCCAGATCTTTCTGTGCTGTTTCCTTGTCATCAAATCTCAAGTCAACTGTCAACCCTTCCCCCTCAAGCCCCATACAGTTTCCCTGACCATGTCATCTAAATTAATCCTCAATCTCTATCACATCACCATGTTTCATTTTCTTCCTATTATTTGTTATTAACCTGAAACTGCCTTCTCTATATCTATGGTTACCACTTATTCTCTGTTTTCCCCCTAGAATGTTAACTCCTGAGCAGAGGAACCTTCTCAGTCTTATTCACCATTCACTACCCAGTACCTAGAAAAGTGCTTGGTATTCAAAAGGTGCTCACTAAATATTTATTACATGAGTGAATGTACTTAACAACAACAACAACAAAAGTAGCAGCTGAAAATAAAAATAATGATCAGAAAATTAAAATTCAAAGAGGTATTGCATGAATTTATATCATGTGGTTTCATGTTACACACTTTAACAATATCAGTAGGGCTAATTACATATTAAAGATCTCAAATATTATAATGAAAAATATATGACTAAGTTTAAATCCATTTCTTATATAAACGCTTTCAAAATGAGGAATTTTAAACAAATCTGCATCATAAATGGAGAAGGAAAGACATATGTCTTTCCTTCAGCAAAAATATAATGGTCTCTTTAGGACTGAATCAGAAGCATTTAAAGAAATACTTTGGAAAAAAAGGTCAATTTTAAAAATAAATACCAACGTTTAAGGCGGAGAAAATCTATTGAAAGCTAAGAGAAACAATAGACATTGGTTTCCCAAGGGCCAATAGATCATCGTGTAGCTAAACAGAGGCTGTTAAGTTTATACCTTAGAGGTTTTCTATCTCCAAGGACCAATGGCACATTCTTGACATTTAGAAAGGGTAAGTCTAGAACCCTCCAAATGTCCAAACACCACTGTGCCAGTGTTCTTACTTGCAAGACCCACTAGCTAGTCACATATTTAATGAGAACCATTTAAATCTGTGCCTCAGGGAAATAATAAATTACTACATCTCATGGACTTCCAGGGTCATCCTGAACAGTATTTGTGAATGTCAAGGGCCTCCTCACAGTATTTAGACTGTTTCCATGAGAGAATAAACTACCGTGGATATCAGTTTAAGATTCTAAAAAAATTACTAGGAATCTATTTACTCCACTGGAGCAATTTACTAAATACCACAGAGCATGAATACAACCACTGAGATTACTCACAGTAGCAAACAAAAGGAGCAGTGGGTACTTTATCTTCCTGTTAATTGATTGCTTTTGTTCGACAACATTGGAAAAATCTGACTACAATTCTAACTGCAAGCCACAGTAATCATGCCAAAATGTGAACTATCTGAATATCTAATTACGAAAAAAAGAAGGCAATTTCACAATGGAAGTATTATTTTAATTCAAGAAACCAGCCATATTAACTTATTAGTCTGACATACAGCAGATAGCTAAAAAACTTTAATTTGAAAGATAATTATTTTTAGCTGATTAATATGCTTCAAATTAAATTCACTGCTTTTAATGGGCAAATCAATTTGACAACCTGGGAAATTAATAAATTTTGCATGCAGTAATCCTAGGAAATTTATACAGCTAAGCTACACATCATTACAAGGATTACCTTCACAGTAGGCATTGTCCTCTCGAAGAGCCCTAAAACCATCTCGACAGCTACAAACGGCCCTGTCATTCAGATTTCTGCAGACAGAATTCTCCATGCAGTTATGCTTTTCAGAACAAAAGTCATAACCTACAAGAAAAAAGAAACGTATTAAGGTAAATGAAAATATAACAAAGCAAATAAATTTTGCCAACTAAATACTCCCTTTGATTTAGTAGATATTTTTCCCTAAATTATTTTTTAAATTGATATGTTCATCCATTGTTAGAGAACCACATGCTATGTGTACTAAAAGGTGTTTATGTTTAACTCAGGTGTTTCCTACTTCAAGGTAATTCTGTCTTCTATGTCTTTCTTCTGACTTTAGGTTTTCTAGCCCCTGATATTTGAAGTATAGTCCTCCAAATATCTGAAACAAAGAGAGATCCAGGGAGTCCAAAATGAAGATTTACAATATAAAAGACAAGTCAGGGGGCACCTGGGTGGCTCAGTTCGTTAAGTGTCCGACTCTTTTTTTTCTGGCTTTGGTCATGATCTCATGGTTTGTGAGTTCAAGCCCCACATTGGGCTCCGTGCTGACAGTAAGGAGCCTGCCTGAGATTCTCTCTTTCCCTCTCTCTCTCTCTCTCTCTCTTTGCCCACTCTGTCCCTCTCTCAAAAATAAATAAATAAACTTAAAAAAACAAAAAGACAACTCAGTGAGAAAGTAATCTGTGAACTAGAGGTTGAACATGATCAGTACTATGGATAAAACAAACCCAGGCCAGATGAAATATGGACATTATGTATTTAAGAAATAAACAACCTGACATCCTTAAAAAATTGTAAATGTGTTAAAAAATGAAAATTACATCACTTTAATTGTCTCTGGAAATCTGCAAGGCAGAAGATGTCCACTCAAAAGAAGGGAAAAAATATGAATTACAAAGATCTCAGATTCCAGAGTCTTTATGAGAGGACAGAAAAAATGGAACATTTTATAAACAGTGGCACCAGTCACGTATAATATCTTAGGATCTCTTCTGCCTGTGTGAATCCCTTGTTCAAAGATCATCTAAGATGTTGACATGAAAAGCTTAAACACTGGACTCCATACTGAATGGAAATTACATGATTGTACATCATTCAAATCATTTTCCAATTGCCTGATGCATAAGTTATCTATCTCGTTTTACACTGTCTAATGAATTACAATTTCAGTCCATGTACAAAAGAAAAATGCATTTCATGTAGCTCAGAATAAACTCATCTGCTGACATACAGTCAAGGAAAGACTTTTACCTGAGCCAATCATGAAGATGGAAGTTCTATACTGGCCCATCTAACTTGTAACCAAATTACCATAGAATGCTGTGATTCAGTGAAAGGGTGGACTAAACTGTACCAGCCAGCAGGCATGCTCTGGTACAGCGCTGTGGTAAAAGTGTAACCCCCATGAATTGCAACTACAATGTACAGTAAAAAGTTGGGGCGCCTGGGTGGCTCAGTCGGTTAAGCATCCGGCTTCGGCTCAGGTCATGATCTCACGGTTCGTGGGTTCGAGCCCCGCGTCGGGCTCTGTGCTGACAGCTTAGAGCCTGGAGCCTGTCTTCAGATTCTGTGTCTCCCTCTCTCTCTGACCCTCCCCTGCTCGCGCTGTCTCTCTCTGTCTCTCAAAAATAAAAAAAATAAAAAAAAACATAAAAAAAAAGTTGTGTGTACAAGTTAATAAATCTTAAGAAAGGTGATGTTCTCAAAATACAATGATGGCCTTAAAAGGGGAAGAAAAAACAAAATGAATTAGTGATTTCTACAGAAATAAAATAGAACAGAGGGGTATGAAGACCAGAACAATATATAGTCAATAGTGGCATTGAAATCACTTAAGCACCAAATTTTCTTGATGTGATTCCTCACAATCTATGTTCTCATATGTAAGGCCCAACATTTTTAGTAAAAAGTTCATTCTTAAGAAGAGAAAAAGAGTTAAAAATATTCCCCCTAAAGTCTTTTTCTTTCCTTATTCTATAAGTAGCTAAATTGAGACCACATTTCTTAAAATGTATTCCATTGTCTTTTTACAATGCCTGAGAAGAAATAATTTCAGTTTAAAAGTCATCTTCATTTTCTACCCCAATAGCTCAGTATTTCATCAATCTATAATGAAAAGTCTCCAAAAAAATCACTTCATATTTATTCTAAATTAACACAAAGTTACTATAAAAACTGGCCCACTCCTTACGACATACACAGAGTCAAGAGATCATGTTCTAACACAGTGCTAACTCTCTGCAAAATGGCACCTGTAATGTTTCCAACAATGCTCAGAGGGCTGTGACTAAGAACAGGTACTGTTCTGAGGCATTTTTATTTTTCTTTCATAAGTTTATATTTTTCAAAACTATTTTTCAGTTTCCTGCATTTTCTCTTCTCATTCTTCAGACTTTGCCTAATTTATGCTATCACTCTCTAGGCCATTCCACCTCTATTACAGTCCTTTTCCAGTTTTGCCTGTAACTAATGCTCAGACCTCTTATCTCAGCATCAAATATCATGCATACATTCACCATGCAGTATACAATTGCTGCAAGAATTTTCCAACTATAAGATAACGATGTGATCCTACTTTTACTGTTTGAGGTTCGACGAGGGAGTGCTTTACTTTTTATCAGACAGGTTTTTTAATTAACCCAGAGACATGAAAGCTAAACATTTTGTCAATCAAATTCTAATTTACTCTTAACAATGTCAGATAAATATTTTGATTTATTTTCTCAACAAATAAGTTGATTGAATCTATTGGTTGTTTTACTGCTTAGATACAAAATGCCAGTGTCAAAAGACTGACTATTGATAGGTAGAAAATTCAGACTCAGTTAAAGTGGGTTGTTTCCAATCTATAGGTAATAACTTCAAAAATTCAGTAGAAGATGGCAAAAAAACCATAGCCCTATTAACTTCATACTTGCATTTCTAGTCATATGCACTTGGCTTTTGGAGTTGAAAGACCTGGATTTACATCCAAATCTCTATTACTTACTAGCTGTGTAAATTACTACTTGTGTAAATTAATTAACCTTTTTAAACCTTTTTCTCACCTATAAAATTAAGATAATATCTACTTCACCAAAATGTAAAGTTCAAATGAGATCACCTATATAAAAACATAATAGTACAGCATTTTTTAATAATTAAAGCAACTAGAGTATTATCAATAAGCCATAAGCCAAATACATGGAGATACATCACAGAATAAAATTCAAGTATTTGTTATAGATGGATGGATCTAATCTAATCTAATACAATCTACCTTTTATTTCCCACTTTGGACTTTAATTTCAAAGCTACCAAGTTTTCTATTCCTTTTATAAGCTTTTCAAATTTACATGAAGTCCTCTGCCTTTTGTTAAGTATAGAGATTTCTATAAAAATATGCATTTCTTTACAACTGGTTGAATAGGAAAGGGTGAATACAAAAGATTATGAGTAAGAACAATATGCATAAAGGTTATACATAATAATCAGGAGAAAGAGAATGAATAACTTTGAGGTGGTTTTTGCCCACAAGGTCTATTTCACCTTTTTTGGGGGGAGGGGGAAGCCCACATGGTTGGTTTTGATGAACCATTCACCCCTACGGTTAGCTAGCTCATGTGCCTATAGGAAGATGGACTGTATGACCCCACAGGATAATCAATGCATCCCACTGTCCTGGACACAATACTTCCTTCAGGTCTGGGCATATGACCTAGTCCAGGCTAATGAAGATGATTAAAAATCAATTATGGGACTTTTGTGCAACTCCTGAAGATACTAAACTTTTTCTTTCACTTACTCGAGTATCATAATGATGTGAGCCGAAGAATGTCAGTAGCCTAGCTGAAAACACAGAGAGCCTGAAAATAGAGCCACTTCAGAGGAGACAAACAGAGATCCATCTAGGCTCATCCAATCTAGGATTGGAGAGCTATAAAAAGCTTCTTATAGGAGCCATATGTTCCATTTTTTGCCTACGTCAGTTGGATTGGGTGTTTTATTACTTGCACCTAAAAGATTACTAACTTAAGTATCATTTGCAGGATGATGGATAATCCTGATTTTTCCCAAATTATGGTTCATGTGCATGGATGCACACTTTTTAAAAAGCACTACTTGTGATGGATTTCTTTTAATGTGTATCAAAAATATGTGAATCTAACAAACAATGCCATTATTTTATGGATACCATTGTTTGGAATGAAGCTGCATTTTTAAAAAATGAGTGACTAACAGTATATATAAAAAATTAACTAAACAATGTTATTAGTAATACATAAATAACAAGAATCATGAAGGTATAATTGAATAATGTGGGAAACGATAATCCAGACATTGGTAGAAAATCTATACCCACTGAGCCTTCTACATATAGATGTCCCTACTACTTGTAGGACTTGATGTAGTAAATTTTAAATTAAAATGGGGCATCCAGTGAGAAGAACTTACTGGTATTGCAAGCAGAGAAAGGAGTTGCCAAGAGAGGAGGAAAAGGGAAGGGATGCAGACCCCAAAATTCTATCATATAATTTCTGTATCTTTCTGAGTCAGAGTCCTTGCTGTATCGCCGAGTCTCTGTCATGTTGTAATTTGTTAGAAGCTCCCTTGATGAGGTTCTCAAACATGAAAAAAGTGAAAAGACCATTCCTGCTACTATGATATAAGAATGTCAGCTGCAGAATACCTAGACAACAGTCTGGGTTGGATTGGATTTGGTGCCTAGAGATCGGGGGGCCTTATTTAGGTGCACAGCTTCGTTTCTAGCACTGGCTGAGCCTCTGGTAGAAAGCTCAACACTTTAATCTCATGCTCTGCCCCCAGGGAATATTTAATAACTGTTACTGCAGAACTTACTTTTTCAGATGTGAAAACAGCATCCTTACCACTAGGCAGACAGGTCTGGAAACTGGAGTCCAATTATACTACAAATGCATCTGTCACAACATATGTGTATGTGTTAACTCAAATTTTAAGCCTTAAGAACTTGACTTTTTCTAGTTAAAAAGTCAGAGAATGCCAGGAAAATCATTTTTTATTCAATATATTTGAAATCAGAAATTGAAGCAATCTTTATTATAAGTGGTGCTTAATGTTTCAAGAAGAGCCAACTTGTCCAATTTTAGTTCCAGCATTATCTAAGCCAGTAGTTCTCAATCCTGGCATGTAAAAAAAAAATTAATAGATGAGTTTTTTGTTTGCTTGTTTTTTTTTTAATGGTGATACCATGGTTCTATTTCCTATCAATTATATTAGAATCTCAGAGGGAGGAAGTATAGGTCACAGTATATTTCATCACTGTATTTTCAGTGTGCTATGTAAACACATTAATTTTTAAAACTATAAATAATTTAAATATAACACAATATTTGTAGCTGGCATTTCTATTTCTTAACTTGCTTTTTGCAATATATCAGGGCTCTTGTAAAAACACATGGATGTGATCAAGGCTTCTCTTGATATCTGAAAGGCCCTATCTCAGCTATTCACTCAAATCTTGTCCTAGCCAACCTTGTCTAATTTCTATGCTGTTCACCTCTCAAATCTCTATGTAGCTCCTGGACACTTTCAGGGGATTAAAGATGGCCAGATTTTTAGCACTCTTATCATGGTGGGGTGTATTCCCCCCACCCCTCTTGAATCTGGGCTGGCTTATAACTCTTTTGACCAGAGGAATATGGTAGAAGTGATGCTGTGTCAGTTCCAGACCTAGTCTTTAAGAGCTCCAAACCACCATATAAGAAGTGTGACTGCTAACCTGATAGGCCACAGGAAGAAGTCCTGAGATTACCATGCACAGGGAGAGAGTTTCAGAGGGACCCAGTCTTCCTGTCATCCCTACTGATATGCTTAGCATACGGTGAGTAGAGTGAGGCCATCTTGAGTCTTCTAGCCCAGCCTAGCTGAGTGAGCCAAGTTAACACCATGTGGCAGAAGAATCACCTGCCTAAATCCCTGACACACAATATTGCAGAATATCATATAAAAAGAATATAATATAAAAAGAATATAATATAATTTTTTTTATGTTTTATTTTTGGGAGAGAGAGAGACAGCGTGAGCAGGGGAGGGTCAGAGAGGGAGACACAGACTCCAACGACAGTCTCCAGGCTCTGAGCTAGCTGTCAGCACAGAGCCTGATGTGGGGCTCGAACCCATGAACCGTGAGATCATGACCTGAGCTGAAGCTGGATGCTCAACCGACTGAGCCACCCAGGCGCCCCCAAAAAAATATAATATAAAAAGAGCTGTTGTTTTAAACCACTCAGCTTTGGGGCAGTTTGGCATGCAGCAATAGCTAGTAACTCCAGATGTGGTCTCACTGACCAGTAGCATCAGTATTTTGCCTGGGAGCTTATTAGACACACGGGTGTTTTTGGCTCCCTCACAGACCTACTGAAGTAGGATCTATATCTTAATAAGATCCAAGGTCACTTGCATGCACACTGAACCTTGAGAAGCACTGTTTTAGTCTACCTTTGGTTGCCAAAGAAACTCTAGTCAGGCTGCAGACTTCACCCAGCTCCCAAATCAAATGAGTGGAATTGTGCATTCTTGGTTCACATCAAGTTCCTCATATGCTCTGTTCAAGGTGCTGGCTCAGGCATTGTGAAGTTGAAAACTAAAATGGCTTTTCTGTCTACTTGATATAATCTTTTTTAGTAGTGTTCCTTAGCTGCTGAGAGCCGTTTTGAAAACTTCTTGAAGGTAGACCAAGACTTGGCAGACCAAGTCTTAGATCACTTTGCCTTTCACAGAACTGAGACTTTAAAACTCTTAATTGAATGAACGGAAGAGCTAAAAGGAAAAAAAAAAAAAAAACTGCACCACCCTATTAAAAATGGGAACGGGGAAAGGCGCCTGGGTGGCTCAGTGGGTTGGGCATCCAACTCTTGGTTTCGGCTCACATATTGAGTTCAAGATTTGTGAGACTGAGCTTCGCATCATGTCTGCGCTGACAGCATGGGGCCTGCTTGGGATTCTCTCTCTCCCTCTCTCTGCGACTCTCCTGCTTACTCTGTCTCTCTCTCAAAATAAATAAAAATATTTTTAAAAAAATGGGATGGGGAAATTATGTCTACTTTTAATAGACTACATGTAAAAGAAATAGAATGGCACACGTTTCATAGTTTTTCTTTTATTTCCATTTAAACTTTCCTTTGCATCACCATAAAAGCCATTCTTCAAACAAGTGCTAATAGCTCATGTAGGGCAGTACCCTATAAAGTACCCAATACAGGACCAACTATATCAGTTATGAACATCTACGACATCCCAGGTGTCATACTAGGTGTTAAGGATATAGAGATGAATATTAAGAGCTAGCCCTGCTCTCACAGTGCATAGTCTAATAAAGGAGAGAGATTCACAAAGGGTAATTTCAATAGAATGACAGTACTGACTTAGGATGGCTTGGCTTACAATTTTTTGACTTTACAATGAGCAAAACTGATATACATCCAGTAGAAACTGTACTTTGAATTTTGATCTTTCCCTAGGCTAATGATAAATGGTACAATCCTCACTCGTGAGGCTGTGTAGGGGCAGTGAATGGCAGCTCCCAGTTAGCCACGTAGTCCTAAGGATAACCCCTTGATACATTTATAACCATTCTGTATCCACACAGCCATTGTGTTTTCACTTCCATTATAGCATCCAATAAATTACATGAGCTTTTCAACAGTTTATTATAAAATTGGTTTGGTGTTAGATGATTTTTCCCAACTGTAAGCTAATGTACAGGCATACCTCAGAGATATTGTGGCTTCAGTTCTAGGCCACCTCAATAGAGCAAAGATCTCAATAAAGCAAGTCAAGTAAATTCTTGGTTCCCCAGTGCATATAAAAGTTATATTTATACTATATTGTAGTCAATTAGTTGTGCAATAGGATTATGTCTAGAAAATGTATATATCTTAATTTTATTTTTTTAACTTTATAGTTTATTGTCAAGTTGGTTTCCATATAACACCCAGTGCTCTTCCCCACAAATGTCCTCCTCCATGACCATCACCCCCCTTCCCCTTTCCCCCTTCCCCTTCCACCCTCAGTTTGTTTTC
>CM053571.1:66081480-66230067 GCA_028646485.1 Cryptoprocta ferox
GTGGCTGTGACTTCTTCCTGGAGTTGCTTTAGAGGAGAGTTCTTTCGCTTCGTCATTTTGGCTTGCTTTCTGTCTCTTGTCCGTTTTAAAAGTTCGTTATGTACTGGGCACCTGTTAGTATTACTCTGCTAAAGGAGGTTCATTGACTGTCCAGGACCTGTCGTTTCAGAAAGTGTTCTTTTAATGGTGTCCCTCGATTTCTCCTGTTGTGCCTCTGATTGTTTTATTTCCCTGGTGAATTATATAGGACTCTCCACCATGTATACTTTGGCTTGTTTTTTGAGGTATCCCTGAAAAGGAAGCAGACTAGCATACAGGGAACAAAAGCACGCAAATGCACAGACAAATCAAACAAACAAGCAAGCCAAAAGGGGAAAGAAGTAAAGAAAAGGAAAGGAAAGGAAAGGAAAGAAAAGAGGGAAGAAAAAGGAACAAAAACAAAAAGAAAAAAAAAAAAACAAGTTGGGGACAGAGACAGCAAAAGTCCGTGGGCAGTCTAAAAGCATATAACCAGCCAAGAGGAGAGATAAGAATATGCTACGGGATATATATCTGGATGGCTGCAGAAAAGAAGGAGAAGCAGAGAAAAAAGGAAAGAAAAAAAAAGAAAAAAAAAGACAACTCCCCTGTGTGGATGGGCGTGGTCTGGCGTCAGGTCAGGTCTCGGGGGCTGCTCTCTCCTAGGTCCCGCCTTGGTGGTTGTGGGGAGAAGTATGGCGCTGCCTCAAAGTTTTGCAGGAACCAAGCGTTGCAACCGCCCTTGTGAGTCAGATCTCCCTGTGCCTCGGGCGAGCCAAACTGTATTCTCCAAGCCACGCCTCACTTCTAAATCCCAGTCTGTGCAGTTCAACACCATCACCGGGGATGAGATACATTCCCGCTGGAGGCCGGCCTCCCGGCCTGCTTGCACCACCCTTTTCGCGGAGCCGCCGATGCCGCCGCCACCGCTGCCACTTTTCAAGGCTCCCGGTGCAGTTTGGAGTGGATGCCACTGCTGCTGCACCCAAGGAACAATTCGCCGGCCAGATGGGACGGATTTCTCTCCCGGCGCTCGGCAGTTATATATGGGGAGACGGGCGAGTTTTTCTTCCCTTAGAGATGGTTCTAGGTGCGTTTTCCGTCTCTCTTTCTCTTCCCTTGGTCTCTCCCGGGCACTGCGCGCTCTCCCTGTGTTGGGCTCGGGGGCTCCTTCCCCCTTTACCACCGGGACCGCCCGTCCCCAAATTTCCCAGATCACAGTCACTCACTCAGGCATCTTTGAGGTTGTCTTCTTTCTGGCGTCTGTTTCTTCTTTCCCCCACTTGCAAATCCAAGTTTTATCCCTTCAGTCCTTCTCAGTTCAATCCATACGGGTGTGCGCAGATTACAGAGCTCCCTGCTTCTCCGCCATCTTGTCCTCTCCATCTTTTAGGTTTTAACTTAAGTATTCGTTTCATGCTCATTCTCAGTAGCCAGTTCCCCATGCCCTGTGGTTCCCCATTATCTTACCTGTTGTGTTTCCTTCAGAAGGCAATGGACACAACACCTCTCTGTGTTTTTCTTACCTATTGCCTATCTCTCCTTAGCTCTTCAAAGGCAGGGGAAATGTCTGCTGGTTCTGTTTTGTTCATCACTGGGTTCCCAGAACAGTTCTCGAGAGTATCAGTAGATATACAGGTTCATTAATTCATTCAACAGATAACTGCTGATTAGCTACCAAGAGCATCAAAGGACATCACATCAGAGTTATAAGGAATAAAAAGTATATTAAGGAATATGGAATATTGTGTATGTGTATACTTTACCTTGTGTGGTATAGGATATCTGTGGGGTTTACTAGTGCCTTCCTAAGACTGATGATCAAATAGTTCACAAGAAAGCTGAGCCTAAATTCAATTAAGACTTTTCCTTCTTTGTGATATTCAGGTGCCATATTTGCCTGATTACTTCAGGAGAAGTTGAGGGTATGCCTTACAAATACTAGTAGGTGGCAGCCGTGGCTCTTTTCATTTCTTACATACATTGCCTAGAGTTTATCTGAGACATATTGTCCAAAATTAAACTGAGTTACACGCCAGTCAGTGAGCTCATCTCCATATCATTCCTGCTAGCTCCTTACTCACGTTTATTGCTCTTACTAAACCAAACCTGCAATGTCTGTATTTTTTCTTCTACCACAACCAAATTATCTGAAGGTGTTATTCCAAGATTATCCCAGCAGAGGAATAGAATGAGGTTGTTTATCTCCCCGTGCTAACCTCTGTGTTTCTAGTGTATCAATAGCTGAATCTTCTTCTGTATCAGTAGTAAATGCAAATTTGAGGCACTTTCAACCCAACAGTTTTTTTCTGGTATTCCTTTCTAGTTTGCTTTATCCTATGAGATATCTCCCTGACTATACTAGATTTTCTCTAGTGAATTTATTGGTAATTGTTCCAAGTAGAAACTCTTACCCATGTTTCTAACCTTGGTAAACATCTTCTAAGCATTTTTAAAAGGATAGATAAGTGTTTTGTTTTTTTTTTAATTTTGCTAAATCTGTATGTCCTGGGGCAGCTGGGTTGCTCAGTTAAGCATCTAACTCTTGGTTTTGGCTTAAGTCACGATCTCATGATTTGTGGGTTCAGCCCCGTGCTGGGCTCTGCACTGGTAGTGTGAAGCCTGCTTGGGATTTTCTCTCTCCTTCTCTTTCTGCCCCTCCCCCACTCATGCATTCTCGCTTTCTTTCAAAAATGAATAAATAAACCTTTAAAAAAATCTGCATGTCCTTATGTTCATAGTAGAATCAGTTCACCAAAATGAATTCAGATTATATTTATCAATAGAAACCCCACTGAAATTCAGGTAGAAATAAGCACATATTTTGAAAAAGCTTGACATTGGTGAATTCAAATTTGCCATATTTACATGAAACCCTAAATTTGCTGCTTTCATACTGCTATATATTTTCTTTTGTAGATAAGTCATTTTTTTCTGATAAAGATGTAATAGATGTACCCATTAAAATAAATACAGAAAAGCCCAAAGAAGGAAGAAGGAGGTTAAAATCTCCCAGTATCCCATCTGCTAGAGATACTGCTGGTTAATATTTTAGAAATAGTTTTATTATTTTATCTGTGTATGCAATGTATGTGTACCTTTTTAAATTAAATTGGAATCATACTATAATACTGTTTTTAAATCTTTTTTTAATGAGTAATTTAATATGGATACTTTCTCATTTATCAGTAATATTTTGTGACATAATTCATAATGGTGGCATAACATTCTATAAAATAGCAAACTCTAATTTATTTAGCCAGTCATATGCAGTCAAAATTTTAAGTTCATACCAAAATATCAGTCTTATAGATAATATGTGGTGGAGGAAGTTTTGTAAGATTCTCTGATTATTTCCTTAGGATACATTTCTAGAAAGAGAATTATTAGGCCTAAATTCTACATTGGTACATTTCAATACTTTAGATGTAGATTATGAGAGTTTGAGATTTGAGAGTTTGCTCCAGTCTATACTCCTACCAGAAGTATACGAGAAGGCTGGCTGTCTGAACTCTCATTTGTACTGATACTCTTTCCTTTTTTAGCTGTAAAAGGAAATATTTTGGTACATTTACCAAAATACAAAGATAGATATATCTTCAAATTTTTCAATGTCCTTTATTACAATTTGTTCTGTCATGTGTGTATTGCCTTCTTTTTTTCTTTTGTGAGTATTTGCTCATATCCTTTAACCCTTTTATTTATTTTGGCTGTTGATGTTTTTCCCATTTATAGTAAACTATATAAGTTTTCAACCTCTTTTTCAGGTAGGATAGCATAATTATCAAGTTAAGAATCATCTGGAAACTCTTGCCTAGATGATAAATTACCAGTCTATTAGTCTATTCTCTCTGCCCATACCCATCCCTTGGGACTCATAAACTGAGCTGTGGGAAAGTGCAAGAGCGACCTAACTGATCAATCTTTTCTAGCTTCACAAAAACCTGTAAATTAGGCAAGGAAGGCAATATTATTTCCATTTCACAGAGGAGAAAATTTTGACTCCAAAAATTAACAAACTGGTACAAGGTCTTACAATTTTTAAACAACTGGCCCCTAACTAGCTTTTCAGGTGCCAAATCCTGGGATCTTTCTGCTCTGTCACCTTACTCTATTATTTTTTTTCTTTCCTTTACCTCTCCATAATGAATTTATTTTTTTTCATCCTACTTTTTTTAAAAGAACACAGCAGAGCTAAGGGGGGTATTTTAATCAACATGGTCTTAGGTTGCCTCTCAAGTCATCAGGGGAAACTGGCTTTATGTCAGACACTGGGATTACTAGATGTCTTGCAAAAAGCCAATCATTTCATTATCCTTCAATTTGTTCAAATCCCTTTTTATCATGAAGTAAATTTGCTTGATTTTTACAGTTAACTGCATCATCTCTAGAAATAGAATGTTTTAATAAATAAGCTGAGTGAAAAGAAATATGACTTAGCTGCCAAGGAGTTGAGATCCCTTTGCATTATTCCTGGTTCATGCTTTGGATACATATTATATACGTGTATTTTCCCAATAACTTATTTTTAATCTAAGAAGATGATAGTACTAACATCACCAGTTTCCAGATATGTACTTTATTTTGCTTTTTTCGCTAGTGGTGATGGCTTTGTGTGGAGCTAGCCAAATGATACTCCTCAGTTACATCTGGTTCCGAGAGAATGTAGCTGTGAGAACATCTGGTTCCGAGAGAAGATAGCTGTGAGAATTCTGGCTAGGATCTGGTGTCTGTGGAGCAGTTTTTCCCCCTTTGTAGAGTAAACATAGTTCTTTCCAACCCTACTACTCCTAACTGGGTTGATTTTAAAGTTTTACCATCCTCAATTCCTTGTTGCACTCCCAACCATGTTGGATTCAAAATACATTTGATGCCTTGAAAACATTTGGAAACTGAACAGAAAAGAGCCCACCTTATTGTTTATGATTTAATGTAGAGTTCCTGTTTTATAATACGTTGCACTAAATTTACCCCCATTGTTCCTCAAATATTTCTATATGAATAGTGTGTTAACTATATTATAACAAAATACAGTCTGAATTATCATTCAGTCTAATAATGCTTGTTACTAGGCAACCATGTTCCCAAAATAGCAACTGAAGCAGTGCACTATCAGCATAAGATATCTAAACAATGTAGAGAATGTAGAAACCGATCACACATATAACTGATTTTATAAATTTTGGATGGTTAAAATATTTTTTATGAAAGCTAGAGAAAAATTAAGTGCTTAATTTAAAGCTCTTGGAAATTCAGAAGGCAGAATAACTATGTATAAAGACAGACAGATCAGGGTTGAAATCCCAGCTCTATTATTTAATTGCTGAATAATATTTGGTGAAATATTTACCCTTCAGCCTTAGTTTTATCATGATTATTACAATTGGGGTTACAACCTCTACCATGTGGGGTTGTTGTGAAGACTTAGTGAAGAGGGCTGCATAGAGTTCCTGGTTCATTGTAAGTGTCCAATAAATTAAAAGTATGGTGATGATGATAATGATAACCTGAAAGTTTATGACAATTGTCTTTTAGCCCTTTTATAGTTGTGAAACAATTAATACATATTTATTGATCATTAGTCTTGAATAATAAACTGTACAAATATGTCCTTGACCTCAAAGAATTTACAGCTTTCTGTGGGAGATAGATATACACTAGAGAAGTAATGACTGCAAGGCATATCTCCCCTCCATTGAAATAAAAGTTAATGTGTTGGAGGGACTTAAGAGTAATAGGGCTTGTAGCATAGTGAGCAAAGAAGAAGGTGACATGAGTAAGAATGGAGGATAGGGTAGGTTGAAGCATGCAGTCTTTTTTTAAATTTTGTATTTTAATGTTTGTTTTTGAGAGAGAGAGAGAGAGAGAGAGAGAGAGAGAGAGAGAGAGAAGAGCACAAGCGCACGAATGGGGGATAGGCAGAGAGAGAGGGAGACAAAGAATCCGAAACAGGCTCCAGGTTCAGAGCTGTCAGCACAGAGCCCAATGTAGGGCTCAAATTCATGAGCTTTGAGATCATGACCTGAGGTGATGTCATATGCTTAACCAACTGAGCCACCCAGGTGCCTCCCAAATCATGCAGTCTTAAACCAAGGAAGGTGTTTGGATTTTAGTCTAGGTATTGCAGTCAGCCAAGAAGTTTATTTATTTTGAGAGGGAGAGAGAGAGAGAGAAAGAGAGAGAGAGAGAGAGAGTAAAAGCAGGACAGGGGGGGAGAGAGAGAGAATCCCAAGGAGGCTCCACTGTCAGCATAGAGCCCCACACAGGGCTCGATCTCATGGCCATGAGATCATGTCCTGAACCAACATCAAGAGTAGGACACTTAACCAACTGAGCCACCCAAGTGCCCAACCATAATGTCTTTTAAGCAAAGGAGAGACTCGATCTGACTTATGTTTTAAATAATGCCTGTAAGGACTATTTGGAGAATGGTTTGGTTAGAGGTGAATGTGGAATTGGAAGGACCAATTAGGAGACTCCTCTAGGCAGTAGATAATGGGGACCCAGGCCAGGGTTATAGCCCTGGAAATGGAGAAAAGTGGACAGATTGATACTTTCAGAGAGAATCATCAGGACCTATGATTTATGGGTGGTACAGAATGAGGGAAAGTGGGGAGTTAAACATGATTCATTTCTAGATTAAGCATCTGAGTACCTACGTGATTGTGAAGAATAAGGAAGGTGTCAAGATTAGCAAGTAAAGAGAATGGTTTTTAAGAAAGAGAATTCAATGAAGGAACTCAGGCCTTATGAGGAAATTCCAAGTGGTCCACTTCAGGTTGAGTTATTTGTGTGTCAGGAATGGGATGTGTTGGAGTGGGTGAGACAAAACTGCAAAGGGGTTAGTTTGCACAGGTTCATGAATGTCAAGCAAATATATATGAATGTGTGTGGTGTATCCATTTGGTCATTATTTACAATCAGATTTGCTACGTGTAGACTTTTCTCTTCTACTTTCTCCCCTAGCAGGTCTAATCCTCATGAAGGCTTGAATCTTGGTCTCTCTTATGCTTTCTATCCCACCCCACCCCAAACTAATAGAATAATCTATTAGCAAATTTATCAGTTTCATCTCCATGTTTTGTCTCTCTCCCTGTGCCTCCGTGTTCCATGCCCCACTTTAGTCAAGGACCCTATTCTTTAATGCCTTCTTTACTTCCATACTTGCCCTGCTCCAACTGATTCCCCACACCACTGCAGAGTGATTTTTTTTTTAATTTTTAGTATCTTTTTGTGGCTTACAGTTGATCTTAGGGTAAAAAATAGATCATCTCTTATTGTGTCCTAAAGGGCACTGCATGATCTGGCTTTTGCCTACCTTTCCAGCCTTATTGCATACCAATCCCTCTTCCTCACCTCACTTTATTTTTTTTAAGTTTATTTATTTATTTTGAGAGAGACGGATACAGCAAGAGTGGGGGTGGGGCAGATAGAGGGGAGAGAGAATCCCAAGCAGGCTCTGCACTGCCTGTGTAGAGCCTGATGTGGGGATCAAACCCACAGAGCTGTGAGATTGTGCCCTGAGCCAAAACCAAGAGTCAGATGTTCAACCAGCTGAGCCACCCAGGTATCCCTGCCTCACCTCACTTTAGACACACAGCTTTTCTGCAGGTCTCAAACTCATGAGATTCTTACCTGCATTTGGGCCTTTGTACACCGTATGTATTCTGCCTGCAACAATTCTTTCTCCTGGTTTTGCTGGATTGATTGTAACTCATTCTTTAGGTATTAAAGGATTATCTAAGACCACCAATTTAATATTGGTCTACCATGTTCTTCTCAAAACATTCCAAACTTTTTCCTTTATAACACTCACTGTGGCTTGTCCATCCGTTTCATTCCTCTTTCTTTCATTGTATTATAAGCCTCAGAAGTGCAGAAAAACGTGTCTGTGTTTTCATCAGTGTATAACTGGTGTCTAGCAGTGTGTGGCATACAGTAGGTGGTCAATAAAACAATTGTTGGTTAAATAGAAGGGTTAAAAATGAATGACAATGCTTCTATACTTGCCCTGCTCCAACCAATTCCTCACACCACTGCAGAGTGATTTTTTTTTTAATTTTTAGTAACTTTTTTTCTCTCTAATAATAATCAGCACTGACTTTTGTAAACTGCCTTACAGTTTTCAGAGTATTTCACATACGGTTTCTTATTGAAAGTAGTTCTGTAAGTTGTATAAAAAGGGATTGGATCAGCATCAGTTATATATAGGATATGTGGTCACTTAAGAGGTTTATTTTAAGACAGAGCTTTTCAGCTGGCCACCTCTTATTATAACTGAATGTATTTTCCCTTAGGGTAAAGAATTTTACAGGGATGGTATGAGTGTAGAAAGAAATGTCGCAATTTTTCCTGTACAGTAGAAGCTCTATTAACCAACAGCTTAACCAAACCGCCAAATAAGCTAATATTTTCTAAAAAGTGAGTATTGTTTCATTAAAAAAAAGTAACTTGAATATATGGGGAAAACTTAATTCAGTTGAGCCACTGAAAATGTGTTATCAAATTAGGTATAGGTAAAAAAACTGTAAAATATTGGGAAAAATCATAGAAATTTACAGTTTTTTCAGAATACTCTGCAGCTCTTTAATTTCTCTCTCCATTTTAAATATATTGAGGCTGGAAATCCCACAGAATATATAACTGGTATGATTTATGAAAGGAAGACTTTGAGAAACTCAAAGCAAAATACTTGTCCTCTATTCAAGACTGACAAATAAATGTTCGTTTATATATTTTAACTTAAAAGTGCTTAAGATATGTATGTATTACCTTTTGTGATTTCTTTCTTCCCCTGACTGACTTCTAATCACCCTGGGTAAAATAGTTTCTATGGATCTGACATTTTACAGAATGGAGAGGAACCCCCCTACCCACCGCTGACTAATCATAAAATATGTGAAGAACATGGTTTAATATTTGGCTTCAGTAGGGCATCTGTACTACCTCTTCATTTCTTATATTGGTTTCTTTTTCTCCTCTTCTGAATTTGCTTCCATGGAAATCATCAGTGACCTCCTAACTGCTTACTTTAAATCCCTTTGCTCATATCTTTCTGGCATTTTATACTGTTGCCTTGGCCTCTTGGCTTATAATAATCAGACTATTTTTACTTTTATTTTGCCCATCTGTATGTTTTCCCCCCTACTTCTTTATCGGTTCATATTTTTTTCTTCCTATTTTCTTATCCTATTTCCTATTCTTCATATTTTAATTTTTTTTAATTTATTCAATTATTTTGAGAGGTGGGGGAAGGGCAGAGAGAGGGGGAAAGAGACCATCCCAGTCTCCACACTGTCAGCACAGAGCCCGTTGCAGGGCTCCATCTCAGGAACCGTGAGATCATGACCTGAGCCCAAATCAAGAGTCAGAAGCTTAATCGACTGAGCCATCCAAGCGCTCTCCTATTTTGATTTTTTTTTACACACAGTTTTCACTGGTAGTCCTGTCTACTAGTGTAGTCAAGAAGAACTGTTGCTCTCTGTGGTCTATTTACAGCATTCTCCTGTGGTGCAAAAACTGTAGAGATAATTGAATTATAGTTAGAGCAAAAAGAATTAATGAGATGATTCCAAGGAGACTGGGATACTGGTGTATTTGATCAATGTGTTCTTTCCCCAGATAATGAAGGAGGAAGATCACAAATTCTACTTCCTTTAGTTTCTTTTTTCCAGGCTTACTGCAGGCATTCTTTGTTCTCCCTTTATTTCGCTCCCCACCCCCCGCCCCCACAGGCTTCTACTTATATGTTTACTAACACTTTTTTAAAAGTTTTGATTTAAATTCCAGTTAATTAACATACAGTGTAATATTAGTTTCAGGTATACAATATAGTCACTCCACGCTTCCATACAACACCCGGTGTTCATCACAACAAGTGCATTCCTTAATCCCCATCACCTATTTCACCCACCCACCCCCTACTCACCTCCCTTCTGGGAACTATCCATTTGTTCTCTAGAAACTGAATCTGTTTCTTGGTTTGCCCCTCTCTCTTTCTCTGTCTCACTCTCTCTCTCCTTTTCCCTTGGCCCATTTGTTTTGAAACAATAGGTGTTGATGAGCATGTGGAGAAAGGGGAACCCTCTTGCACTGTTGGTGGGAATACAAACTGGTACTACCACTTTCTTCTCCCTTTAAATGTATTGATGCCATTAGTTAGATGTTGGTCCTGTTTATCACTTTGGTTTTTTTGGCTTGTTAAGTGAAAGTGATGGTAATATTAAAAAATAATTCCTCCAGTGTGTCAAGCATAGGTCTAGATGCTTTATCTATGTTATTTAATCTTCAAAACGACAGAATGCGTTTGGTATTATGAGCCCCATTGCATATGTCATGAGCATGAGGCATTGGAATATTCAGTAGCTTGCCTAAAATCACAGTACTAATAAATACTGATAGCCATTTCTACTTGTTTTGAAAGCCATATTTTTCAATGAATGCATTTAAATCTATAAATTTCTATCTAATCTTTACTTAAGCTATATCCCACAAATTTTAATATGTAGTATTCTCCATATCATTAGATCTAAAAATTTCATAATTTCTATTGGATTCTTTCATAACCCATGGGATATTTACGTGTAAATAAGAGCATTCAAAAGAAGCCAAAATATTTCCTAGGAGTTCTGAGGACGACAAATTCAATAGGGATTTTCTCAATCAGAAACATTTTTGCAAAAGTGATGTAATGTGAGTTAGGTCTTTCAGGAAGTATATAATTTGGGTGAATTGAGTGACGAAGGGGATTTTAGGCAAGGAGGCTAATACAAATGAAGTTATCATGGAATAAATACTATATTTCTGGATCATCGAATAAGCCAATCTTATTTTGCCCCTTGGAACACAGGACGTATCTAATCTTGGTTCCATATAACAGTACTCAAAAAATGTTCATAAGACTACTAAATCTCTGGGAGTATTCTGTTTTTAAAAAAAGTAACTCCTCACTTATTATTCCTAATGAATCTCTTCTATATGACTGTTCTGTTGATGTGTGTTAAACTTTATCCTTAAAGTGGGACCCTTATAACAGGATATGGCCCTGACTTTAAAGGATGGCTCAAGAATGAAACCCACAAGAAACACCAACTATAAGATCTTGAAATTAGAATAGTGCCATGTGGTAACCAAATCCAGTGTGGCCATATGGCTGGGACAGGTAAGGGGTAGCATACATCTTAATTTTCATAAGGTATATCATTTCAAATGAAGAAGATAATTAGATTGATTAGGTCTTAACTTATTTTAGTCTTTAAAAATTTATACTTGGAATTCAACAGATCTGACTTTTAATCCTAGCACCCCCAAGTCAAAGTCTATAACCTTAAATAGATTTATTTAACTTCCTTATGCCTCATTTGCCTCATCTGTAAAGTGGGAATAACAATACCAATACTTATTTCATAGGGTTGTTGTGAAAATTAAATCAAAGGACAAAGTAAATCATGTTAGAGTACTTCATACATTATAAATATTCAGCAAGTAGTAGCTAAACATAAGCTTGGATAAAAATGCCAGCCAAATGATGAGGCATTTTCCTGTTTATACCAACTCTACTTGATTATACCAGTATAAATTATATATACCCAACGTGGTAGAATGTTAAATATGCAAAATATGCATATAAGTATTGCTGTATGGATAATGAACCAACCTCAACATACTTAATGTGGCTATTAGTAACATAGGACCACATATTTGTGCTTCACTATTTATTTTAACATGTAAACAATAGATCTGTTTTTCTATCTTTTTTTAAATGCTTATTTATTTATTTTGAGAGGGGGAGAGAGAGCATGAGCAGGGGAGGGTCAGAGAGGGGGAGGAGAGAGAGAGAGAGAGAGACAGAGAGAGAGAGAGAGAGAGAGAGAGAGAGAGAGAATCCCAGGTAGGCCCACAGGGCTCAAACTCACAAACCTTGAGATCATGACCTAAGCCAAAATCAAGGGTCAGATGCTTAACCAACTGAGCCACCCAGGCGCCCAGGTTGTTTTTTTTAAAAGGTACTCTTTTTTGTTGAGTCAGTACTATTTATGGGAATCTTTTCAGAAGGACAAAGGTAGATTAGAAAAGAAATTTCTAAAGTAAACTGATATTCTAAAACCTTCATGTACTTCTAGGTCTGGGTTAGGAAATAACAATTGCAGTGTAGTTGAAAATGTATGACGGTGTTGGCAAATATAAGATAATGCAAGCCAGTCTGTGTGGTTGCTGGTGATGTCTGGGGGAAATGATTTGCTAATGAATATTTTCAGTCTGCATTTTTATTCAATTACCATAATATTCATAAAAATGAATGAGGAAAATAACCTTTTAACCCAAAAGTGCCAGAGAGTTACCAATGTATTATTTCACTGTATGTGCCCAATCCATCTCCGAAATGTGGAGTCTGTCAGTGAAGACCTTATATTAATATAAGTGACTATAAAGGTGACATCCTGTACATTTCCGAACCAACTCGCCTCTGGCATCTTTGTGATGCTCCTGCCTCTGATTCTTTACTGCAGAAACAACATAGCCCTGTGTCCTACTCTTAAACACAGTATTTCTTTAACTAGGTCTTCATCTTTTAATTCTCTAAAAACTGATCTGGTTTTAGATAATTCTGTTGAGATAATCCTATTAATAGGGAATATATTTTCAATACACTTTTTTTTCTTAGTCTTCTGAGATGATTTTTTAGAAGATACATACAATTCTGCTAATCCAGTAATTTGTTTTATAGTGGACTCTGTTAATATGCTGAAACGGAAATTATACCCTTTCATACTTCAGTGTGAAAGTTATAATTTAGACTGTTTTTATAGAAATAGTTCTCAGTCATAAGTAAAATTAATACAGTAGAATGAAATTATATTATTGAAATATTTTTACCCCAATTTAGATATGCTTCATAAAATATCATGTCTCTTGAAATGTAACTGCATTCAAATAAAAGCCTGATATTATGGAGTTATTCTACATTGAATGGAGAAGCTGTTAGTCTTATCCTTCAACTGTGTATTTACTAGTCTCCAGACCTAGAGAATGGCAAATTTCAAGTTATGAAGTATAATCAAAGGCATGGTGTGGGGGAAGCCCTTTAGTCTGATGTAGCTATAAAAGCTCATATCAACTGATCCAGCTCATATCAATTGAAAGCCTGCTCTGGGCTGGGCACAATGCCAGTCACATAGTTCCTGATGGACTTTGCCATCTAGGGGGGTAGAGGATTAGTGAACAAACGAGTGGATGAATGTTATAAAATGCTAATAATTATTTCCTATGAAGCTATGTTATGGATGCCAGCTTTGGGGACCAACTTAGGTTATGTGATCTGGTAAGGCCTCACTGGGTTTATGAGGGAGGAAGAAGAAAAACATTGCCGGTAGAGAAATTGGCAGTTCCAAATACCCTGAAACAAAATGCTGACTAATAACTGGGGGCAGCTCTCAGGCCGGGAGTGTCACATATGGTACAGTGGGATTGAAGATTGGAATAACAGATTTAGTCACTTTAATCTCAGCTTGCATGAGACTGCATTTTGACCTTGATTGTGTCGTAAGGCATGTAGCTAAATGGTTTACCACTGTCTCCCATACGGGTGGGTGTGCTGCGATTGTTTAGCAACCATTAGATAACTGCAAAGTCTGAAAAATTCAGATAGGATTTACAGACTTACCATTACTTTCACTTCCAGAAGTGATTCTACAACATCGATGGTATCATTAACTAACATTGAATGTTGTTATATTTTAAAATGTAAAATTTTCTCCTCTTAGTACATTGCTCTGTATACAAACATTTGTATCCTTGTCTTGACTTACAGTTCTTGATATCCATGTAGTACTTCCATCTTGAGGTTTGTATCGCACATATTTACCATGATTTTGTTAAAAAGAACAAAGAATATTAAATTTAAAAGGTAAGATGTGCCCAACTCTTCTGTGTCACTATGGAAAAAAGACCAGTGTTTCAAGTCACTGTGTACTCGAATTCCACATCAGCCCTCTTTTCACTACTGAGCACATTCAGCATTGACTATCAGGCACACGTCCTTTGCTTTTGACCTCCTCACCCGTTTATTCTTTGGTTTTTGCTGATGATGCCAAACTGTGGTAGAACATGTGAAACCCAATAAGAACATGATTAGTTCCATTTAATGATAATTGGCCTTCTGGTGTGGTTTCCAGGAATATATTGCATCATTAAAGCAGGAACCACTTATTTGCAAAATCAAAATCATCTGGTTACTAATGTAATTCTATTAACATATTGGTATTATCCACAGGGATTAAAGGGTGTGTTCCTTGAATATGCTTGCAAAAAGAGTTTGTACTAGTATCTCCTAAGTGAGATGCTTTTTAATACTATGTTTAAGTCAATCTGCTAATCCCAGCCTTAGAATGGGAATTTGGTAATTGCACTTTAAAAAAAAAAAGAAAAGTAAAACAAGTTATATCTGCAGACAAGTATGTCCCTTTGCATTTTTATTTTTTATTTTGACAGCCTACCTGTAATTTGTGAAGGACTTTGGCTGGCTGCCAAACTTAGAACAGTCCACTATTACAATTGTTTGTGTCTGTCTGTATGTATTCTCAAGTGCCTTTATAGTTGAAATGAAATAAGTAACAAGTTTGGTGTACAGCAGTCTACTCTAGACCAGGATTTTGGCCAGTGCTTCGTTTATTCAGTTCTGACTTTTTTGGTGTATCTATTTTTCTATGAAGTATTTTGTGTGTGTTTATAACCAGTGAGAACAGATTATTGATTTAAAGCAAAACTTTGTTAAAAATATTTGCATTTCAGTGTAAAAAATTAGATTAAAGCAGAATGCATACACAGTACTTGAATTATGCTAAGTAATATATGTCCACTTAGATTTAGGCTTTAATTTTTATACATTTGTTTAGCAAAATATTGTCCAAAATGTGTAGGCAGAGATTTGGATTGGGTTGACAAGAAAAGGAGTTCTGAATTTCATAAAGCATTCGCCAGGGAAACTGTATTGTCGGCAGCAGTAATTACAGTAGGTAATTGTGTCATTTACCC
This sequence comes from Cryptoprocta ferox, assembly GCA_028646485.1. NCBI lineage: Eukaryota > Metazoa > Chordata > Mammalia > Carnivora > Eupleridae > Cryptoprocta > Cryptoprocta ferox. The sequence goes on from CM053571.1 coordinate 66,096,532, forward strand.
TGTTACAGACCACTGAATGTGAGGAGCATGGGACATACAGCTGTCACACCCTGTTAGCTTTCACGTTCTGGGATTTGCAAAATCACACTAGGACTTACCCTTGGTGAATGGAAGGAAAACAAAAATAAACTAAGACTCAAAACTATTGCAGCTTTGACAGAGAGCCTTTGCTAGAAAATAAAAAGTGTAAATTTCTGGAAAGTTGGAAGTCAGCATGGACATTCCTTTCTTTCATGTTTGCTTCTTATAACCAAAGGTTATTGGGCCAGAAGTAGCTACAACTAAGATCCAGTTGTGCTGCTTATTAACTGTGACCTTGGATAACTCATTTAATTTTCTTGAGCCTCAGTTTCTTCTGTGGTCAATAAAATATCTGTGAAAGATACAACCTCTAAAGTTCAACTTCCCTTTTAAAATTTTGTTTCTACTGGGAATAAATTCTCTTTTAGGTGCTGTAGTTCCTCCAGTGAAGAAATTAGGGTCTCTGCCCTCATGAAACTTATAGTTTAATGGGGAAGACAGACTGTAAATACATAAGGAGACAATTTCATAGAGTATAACAGACAGTGTTGTGAAGAAGGAATCAGGTAACAAAGGGATGTGAGACAGAGCCTCTCTGAGGAGGTGCCCTCTGAGGCCTAAAATAAATTAGCTGGTGAGCCATGAAAACAGTTGGGTTAATAGCATCTCAGGAGGAGGGACAGTGAGGTGTGTTGTCTGTTCAAGGGCCAGGGAGAGGCCAGTGTGGCTGGGAGGGGGAGAGAGGTAGAGGGTGGCTTCACCAGGGCACACTGCAGCCATAGCGAAGCCTTTAAACTGTATTCAAAGTATGAGGAGAATCAGGGAAGGGTTGAGAGCAAGAGGAATATCATGATCATTTTAAGTTTTGAAAGAATCATTCTTGCTGTTTGAAATAAGAAAGCTAGAGGTGGGTAGATTTGCATTTTAACAGAACACACTCGAATAAATTGCTGTTTGTATGGCCACTTAAAAATATGATGCAATTTCAAACTTAAAGGGAAAATACTTTGTAGAGATGTTAGAGAAGATGAATGATTACAACTGAGGTTATTTTGATATCATTTCTTCTTTTTTAAAATTTATCTTAGATAATTTTTAGATAATAGATACCTTAGATAATATAGAATTGGCAGGAATAATCTCAAGGAAGGAGAAAAATTCTAACTTTGTTTGTGCTGGCAAGCTTCAGTTTTTCAGCTCAACTCAGGAAAGATTTTGAGATATGAAAATGTGTTGTTGGATTTGATTAACCATAGAATAATGAATACTTTTCTAGGTTTTTTTTTCCCTCTAGAATAGTTGAACAGGCACAGAGAGAGGAGAGAGTTCAGGAGTGTAAATCCAATTAGGCCTGAAGAGAGCCTTTTGTTGCAAGTATTCAGCATTCAGACCAGGAGCTTCTTATAACATTCTAGATGGAATATTCTCTTCTGTTGGTGTATCATGCCAAACTGATTCATATTTTTTTAATGCATGAAAACATTCAATCAACAAACAAAGAAGGAGCATTAATTTCCAGTCAGGCACTCTCCCAAACACTCAGGGCATAGCAGAGGTACCCACAGAAAGTGTGGTGGTGACATGTTTGACTAGGGAGCTAGGGATCTCCTTCTTTCAAAGCTACATTTATGCTTCAAATACACATTTTGTCTTCACTGAATGGGTAGGGACGGCTAGGAAGTTGATTGGTGCCCATGATGGCAGAGCTAACTAACTCTAACTATTCCTTGTTATGTCAGTTGGTATATAAAAACAAATCACATCTTTCTCATCATCAAGGAGATTGTGACCTAGAAGCAAAGAGTGGTAAATAAATAGACAATTGCAATCCAGGGTGTTTGTTCAGTGCTATGACAGGGAAGCACAGCAAGCTAAGAAACCAGGTTAGGCAAAGATGCTGAGTTATGAAAGCCATGAGGTAATAGGAAACGTAGTGGGAATTTAAAGAGGACAAATAATGCTCAGTGCTCCCCCTATCTTTCTGTTCCCAAAATAAATATATAATTCACATGGCATTGCATTTTTCCTAGCATTCAGTTATTCATAAATTTATGTATGTATGTATTTATATCTGAAGGATATATACATCTTGTCTTCTAGAGAATTCTGTTTATCAAAGGTTTCTAGTGCTGATCCCATCATTTTGTTTTTCCTAGATCTGAGACTTTTAAGAATGGTCATGTCTCACTTTCAAAATAGTCATTTTGATTTAGTGTCTTAGTCTGTTACAGTTATAACAAAATACCATAGACTGGGTGGCTTAAACAACAAACATCCCTTTCTCATGGTTCTGGAGGCTGGGAAGTCCAAGATGAAGGTGCAGGCAAGTTTGTTGTTTGGTTACAGCCCACTTCCTGGTTCATAGATGCCTCTGTGTGTCCTCACAGGGTGGAAGGGGTGAGGGATCTCTCTGGAGTCTCTTTTGTAAGGACACTAATCCCATTCATGAGGTTTCCACTCTTGTAACTAATTGTCTCCCAAAAGCGATAATTAGTTACACCTCCTAAAATCATCACACTGGGGGTTAGTCTTCAACATATGAACTTTGGGAAGAAGCAAATATTCAGTCTGTATTTAGTTTATCATCTTGTCTTGGAGTATAATGGGTTGAGGATGGAGAATGCAGATGCCATATTAGAAGACAGAAAAGCAGAACCAGTCAACAGAGAAGTAAGTCATACTCAACTGGGTCGATCTGCCACAAAGGGCCAGCATGCTAGCAAGCCTGCTCCTCCTTGGTAACTGCACATATTTCCATTTTGCCTCTTGCCTTCCTCCTTTATCCCCTTAAAGGGGACCTTCTGAGTGAGTGAATGGATTTTATCATTTGTGGGAAGATATGTAGAACGTGTTTAAATAACACTGAAAGCAGGGCCTTTAAATGTATTTCCCTGCCACTTGTACTAGTTCCAGGCCCCCAGAGAAGGGAGGGAGAGGAAAGAAGGCAGAGATGAGGGAGGTGGTGGGTGTAATTAGAGGAGGAAGAATGAGAGCAGTGAATACAAAGAGCAAGTGTTTTCCCCAGAGCAGGACATTGCGGATTGTAATTAAAATATACACTTGCAGTTAGGGAGAAGATGACAAGTTGGAATTTTTTACAACTTATAATTGATACTGTGAAGAATGAAAGAAAGCAGGATGAGTAAATTGGGGAGGAAAGTAAATAAAGTTTACAGTTGGGAAGCAAGGGCAGGAAGCTGAGATGTCAGAAGATGAGTTCTCAAACACGAAGGGAAAGTTAGGACAGGTAGGCTCCAGATTCACCCCTACTTGTTGCTGTGCTGCTGTTCCTGGAGCTGTACATCTTCTGGTCTTGAGGTCAAATTTCTATTCACATCTATCAGCCATCTGATTGGGATCCAGGAGGCCAAAGGCCCAAGGACAAATAGTGGGCATAAGGAAGAAGGGAAGGAAGAGTTGTCAGCTTGTTGAGGTGGGGTGCATGCTACTCAGGGAAGGTGACTGATGACGCGTGGTTGGCAGATGAAAGTCTTTCTCAAACTCCTCTGAACACTTGTGATTCCTGGGGCAAGAGACCCCTCGATGAGAAACAGTGAGAAAAGAATTACTACATTAGAAGGGAACTCATCAAGCAAAAGTGAGTGATTTAGAATGAGGTTTAGAATAAAAGCTATTTCAAAGTCTTTTTCTAAAAAGAATGGAATGTAAAAAGAAGAGGCTCTCAGATCTTATAAAAAGGTGGCTTTCTAAATGACAGAAAAAAGGTTTTGCTATACTCCTAAACTGGTTCCTACCTCTCAAGAACTAAACAAAACACAGGTGTAAATGAGTCACCAACTTGCTATCTAACATCTTTGTATATCCAGTGCAGAGAAATTATTTGCATACATACATATACATACATGTACATATACACATAGACTCTTACATAATATATCCACACACATATACCTACATGTACATACATAAAGAGGTATATTTATGTGTATTATTTTTATGAGGAAACAACATCTTTAAATATCTTCAGGATAAGGATTCTGCCTTATTCATCTTATAATCACAGCTCTTATGTAAGCATGGTAAAACTTAATACATATCTGTAATATCAGTAAACCTTATTACAAATAGAAATATTAAAGGATAGAGGGCACCTAGGTGGCTCAGTCAGTTGAGGACCCGACTTCAGCTCAGGTAAAGATCTCATGGTTCATGAGTTCAAGCCCCACATTGGGCTCACTGCTGTCGGCCTGTCAGTGAAGAGCCTGCTTCAGATCTTCTGTACCCCTCTCTCTGCCCCTCTACAACTTGTGCTCTCCCCCCACACTCAAAAAAAAATTTTTTTTAAAGAAATGTTAAAGGATATTAAAAGATATTAGCTCGAAAATGCCAAAGATGGTTAAATCACTGTACACCGCACACACAGAAGCATGAAATAAAAGTGCACAAAAATATCTATATCTTATGTTTTATTAAGGATACTGAAACACAATATATATAACCATTTGGACCTGAAAATCATCCTGTATCTTGTATTTTTGCTGTAGTAGGGACTCAAATAGCATGCTCTATGAGAGATGGATTTTGAAATGAAGCTCATTTTTAAAATTAAGTCCCTGAGTGAAAAGGTTGATGGATCTCCTTTGTCTCATAGTCCCAACCCTTTAAAATCTGAGGAATCATTTTATTTTCTGTAAGAAGTTAAAAGGTCAGAATATAGTATCTGATCCATGTGTGGCTTTCTTCTAAGCTCATCTTAAACTGCAGTGGGAAGTCTGTCTAGGTTGAAATACTAAGGCTGTTTTTCTTAGATATTTTATGTTTTAAAAATTCCTTTTTTATATTGTATGTTGTTTTGAAACTCTTGTTCTGGTATAGTGTGTCAAATATACTCTTTAATCTTACTGGGATTCTTTGGTAGGTATTAAAGCAGGGTGGGCCTTAGAGCTTTCAGTGAAGGGATAGATTACATGGTGTTAGGTGAGGATGATTTCTCTTCCAGTAGAAGTTTTCACTAGCTTAATGAACACCTTTCCTTTCCTTCCAAAAAATCTAAATAAATGCAAGCACATGCCTCTTACCAAATTTAGGGGCAACACTGACATTAAAACATAGGAGGACCAAGCTTGAACTTTTGCTTTGGTGAAGGTGTCACAGTCTTTTAAGCAATGCATAAGTACTGCTATAAATCATAAATCCCAGTTACATGGATTTTGGGTGAATACCATGTAAAATGTAAAATATCGGATGTGAAATACTCTGAGAAACTGAAAGCATTGATTTTTTTTAAATAGATGAAGCCTATTATTCATTCATTTACATTTGCCAAGTGCCTGAAATGTGTTGTGTGTTATGGCAAGGACTAAGGATTCAAAGATCTATAATAAAAATTCTCTGTCTCAAGGAGTATACTGACTAATGGGAGGTGAGTAAGAGAATTAATGATCCCTGACAGTGTGATAATACTGTCTAATTCTAACTCATGAAACATTATTCTAAGTCTAATACTAACTCATGAAACATTATTCTAAGTGCTTTCCATACGTTACCTCAGTTAATCCTTGCAACTGAACGTACAGGTCCACAATCCCTTACCTATAGTTCTGAACTCCAAAAACTCCAGACAGCTCTAGAAGTTGAATGTTTATTTTCAAAATTCATTTGGAAGCAAACTTGCATCTGATGTGATGCTATTTCTCATCTTTGTTTATCCAATTTGATATTCATAGTCATACTTTTACTACAGAAATATTTGTTTGATTACTGACTATTGTCCCAGATCCTGCTCGAGATTTTACTTGTGTACCATTACTAGCTCAGTTTAATAGAGGAGGAAACTATAATTTCGAAGGATTAAATAATTTGTTCAAGATCTGTAAAAGGCAGAGTCAGGATTTGATCAGAGGCAACCTGACTCCAAAGTCCATAGTCTTAACTACAATATATTCTAGCTTTCTAATATTATGATGGAATTGAGCACAAATACTATGGGGCTTATCTAAGTTTTAAGAAAGGTTTTCTAAAGAAGGAGGCATTGTTTGGTCTGAGTGGGAAGTGAATAGGAAAGTTAGGCAAAGAAAATGAGGAAGGGCTTTCTGGGCAAAAAGCAGAGAAATATACAGGGATTGGCTGTTATGATACTGGGCCGTTAGTAGAGTCTCAGTAAATAATATTATGTAAAAGTGATGCAATGGGAGAGTTTTAAATGGTGCACTTTGGTGAGAGCAAAGTGTCATAATGAAATCTCAATGAATAGGTGGTGCTTTGATGGCTAGTAAGAACAAAAAGATTAAGAGAGAAGAAGAGAGAATGGGGAATAGAGAGAGATCAGATTTTATTTGAAAAGTCATTGTGACAATGGTTTAGAGATGTCCCAGACTGGGGACAGTGTTGTCATCACAGAGCTATTGCAGTATTCCAAAGGAAATCTTTCATGCCCAATTTTGGCAATGGAAGAGTAGTAGAATGAAGATGGGGTGAGGCCTATGGAAATGAGAACAGCCAAGGAAGTAGAATCCAGATGAATTGGTCCCCAGATATAGTAGTCGGGAGGAAGGGAAGAGAAGTCTCTGGTGACCCCCAGAATCCTGATTTGGGAGGAAGAAAGCCTTAAGGGTGGGTTTAGGTAACAGGTTCACCTGTGGGTGGGAAACCTGAGAGTGTTCTTCCCTGATGACCTGGATAGTCTTCTGTAAAGTTATTGATGGAGTTATATGCCATGAGTGAGAGAATGAGAATGGGGCAGGTACTCAAAGAAAGAGCAGCATAGCTCCTGAGGGGAATGGAAGAGGAAGCAGGAAATGTGCACACTGTCACTGTAGAATACCTTGAATATTTTGCATTAGCAAATCTCTAAATGTTTTGCATGTTTAATTGAGATACACTTTATAGTTATTGAGTCACTATTTAACAAATATTAATTGGAGATCAATTTGTGCCAGTCATTGTGTTGGATGTTGGGGGCAATTGATGAATTAGATCTAAGCTTTGCTATCTAGGTGGTTATCTGACAGACAGATGTTGGGTAGGCAGTATTTACTCAGTGTGTTGTCACCATCAATAGAGAAAATTCACTTTCCTAACATGATCTTTGCTTTTATATTTTGACTTCTTAATTCTATTTTTCTTCTTTGCCATAAAAACCAAACCAGACCAGACCAGACCAAAACAAGAACGAGAATAACAAATTTTTAAAAGTAAGAAACCTTCTTCTATTCGTCTCACCACCATCTCACTCCCAGTTGCCCAGGTTTGAAACCTGACTTATTTTCAATGCCTCTCTTCCTCTTAGTTCAAAAATCGATTCACTGTGGGACTCATCAGTTGTATGTATAAATTGACTCCCCTTCCACCATCATTTTGTCCATTCTTCTTCAGGCCCTCTTTTCAAAATAGTTTCATTCCACAGAAGCATAGGGATTAGGATACAGAAAATAAGACAAGATTTCTGCCTTTGAGGGATTTGGAATTTATAATTTGGCCCTTGCTTCCCAACCATTCTTCCTCCCTCCTGTGGTACTTCCTCATGCTGCACATACACATACATTGCTCAGCACAGTGCTTGATAGGTGATAAGCATTCATTTTCTATTTGCTTTTTACCCAGTGCTCTCCTCCTCCTTATCCTTTTGCTTCACCTCTCAGTGTTGCACAGACTCCTGTCACAACTCCCAGTAGTAACCTAACTCTGACTCAAAAGGAGAAAAGTGAAAGAAATAAAGAAGGACTAAAATGAAAGAGAACAATGCTGGCTTGCTAACACACAACACCCAATTTGTTAAGGGAAGTTGGTCTCTCCTCCTCTACACATTGCTGTTAATTTCCCTAAAAATTAACTCCCATTTTATCATGCCGCCTTTTATTATACTGCTGGAAGTGGCTATTTATTGCCTGCCAGATAAAAATCATGTGGTGTTCCTGACCCTGTCCATATTGATTCCTCATTATTCCCTATCAGTCCTCACCTGTGCCAGCTCAGCCACTTCAAGACTCTGCCACAGCTCATGCTTTTTATCTTTTGCACTTGTATTCTCTCCCCAGGGCATGCTCTTTTCCATCTTTACCCTTTACCTGTTAAAACCCCTCCTATCTTTCAAGACTCACTTGTTTGGCCTATTTCCTACATGATACTTCCCTAGACCCCTCAGTTAATCCTCACCTCTCCCTCTTTAAGTCTCATGAGATCATTGTTGATAGGTCGTAGCTTTTTAAAGCACTGATGGCAAATCCTGGCCTCGTCACTTCAAAGTTACATGACATTGGGCAAGATATGTATTTTCTCTAAGAAAGCTCTATATTCCCATTTGTAAAACAGGAATAATAACAGTGCCTTCCATGAAATGTTTCTGTGAAGATTGAAGGGGATAATGAACATGAAACACTTAGTACAGTGCATTATAGCATCTAGTAAGCACTTAGCAACATTATTGTTAATATTATTGTTGTTTTCTTTAAAGCACTAAACAAGTTCAAGAATATATCATAGTTATCTATTCATATCATCAATCCGGTAATAGTTCAAAAGTTTATTGAGGTCATGAATCCCACTTCATGTATCTTTGTATCCTCTAGAGTGCTAGAATCATATAGAGAAGCTTCAGAAATGTGTTGAAACAAAAATTACAAATCATTTGTTGATAGTTACAAGAATTGTGTTGCCCTACAATGTGTTTGGACAAAGATCATCTCATGAAACACCAGAAAAAGCAAAGCAGGCCTTTTTTTGCTGTAAAATCAGAATTTGGATTACCTTGAAAAATTATTGTAAAGATAGAAAATTTGAGTGTGCATTGGTTATTAAGATTCTTGATCAAATAAGTGTTAGGAAGAAAGCCTGAGCATGCCAGTGAAAGGACTAGAAGAAAATAAACCAAGCATTTCAGAGAAAAGAAGTCCAAACAAATTCCTAGACACCGAACAAACTGAAGAATAACAAGAAGTCAGTATTGAATTGGTGTGGTCAGTGAACAGGAAACTTGAGTAGTAAATAAAAAATACTTGGGTGTTAAAAATGAGTTTTAGTGGGTTTGCTGCTAATGTGGCCACTGAATAGGGTTAAAGTATAATTTCTTATAGTCCCTTTAACAGTGCTAAAATTAGATTTCTGTTAAAATGACACTGTGGTAGATTTTTCTCTGTAATATAAAGTGAATAAAGAAGGTAATTGTAAGAAACAAAAAGAATAGCTTTTGGTAAGTATGATAGCAGGCATCTTTTTTTCTTGATAAAACCATTGAAGGTAGTGAACATTGGAAATCAGAGAAATGTCCAAAATGCATTTGATTTCAGAAAAGATTATGAAAAGAGAAAGCTCTGTGAGACATTTACATTTTCTCCACAGAATTGAAACAGAAAAGCAAGGACATTTTATGGCTAATAGAGGCAAAATAAAATTTCCCACTGAAGTAGATAATAAGATGAGAAAGTAACTAATATTTATCAAGTGACTGTTATTTGCCAGGGTCTTTATACTCATCATGCAAGTTTACTCTTCACAACAGTTTTCTACTATAGGTCTTAATCTCCTCATTTTAAACTTAGAAAGATCAGCTTGGTCAGAGTGGCTAAAATGAACAAATCAGGAGATGATAGATGCTAGCGAGGATGTGGAGAAATGGTCACCCTCTTTCACCCTCTTACACTGTTGGGAATGTAAACTGGTGCAGCCGCTCTGGAAAACAGTGTGGAGGTTCCTCAAAAAATTAACAATAGAACTCCCCTATGACCCAGACATAGCACTGCTAGGAATTTACCCAAGGGATACAGGGGTGCTGATGCATAGGGGCACATGTACCCCAGTGTTCATAGCAGCACTTTCAGCAATAGCCAAATCATGGAAAGAGCCTAAATGTCCATCAACTGATGAATGGATCAAGAAGATGTGGTTTATCTATACAATGGAATACTACATGGCAATGAGAAAGAATGAAATCTGGCCATTTGTAGCAATGTGGATGGAACTTGAGGGTGTTATGCTAAGTGAAATAAGTCAGGCAGAGAAGGACAGATGCCATATGTTTTCACTCATATGTGGAACAGGAGAAACTTAAGAGAGGACCATGGGGGAGGGGAAGGGGAAAAAATAGTTAAGGAGAAGGCAGGGAGGCAAAACCTAAGAGTCTCTTAAAGACTGAGAACAAACTGAGGGTTGATGAGGGTAGGGGAGAGGGGAAAATGGGTGATGGGCATGGAGGAGGGCACTTGTTGGGATGAGCACTGGGTGTTACATGGAAACCAACTTGACAATAAACTATAATAAGAGAAAGAAAGAAAGAAAGAAAGAAAGAAAGAAAGAAAGATCGACTTACTTTCTCAAGGCCAATGAGAACTAGGATAAAATGGCATCAAACGTCAAGCCTGTCTGGAAAACTTCTGTATAACACTGCCTCCCTGCTATTGCTCATTAAAATAGTACATAATTTTCTCATTTTTTTCTCCCTTGTCCTTTACACTGAGTTACAGTCCTAGTACAGAACAGTTGATGGAGGACATTTTAAACCATTCAATGAATTGTAACAATGTCCCTGAGAATCACTAGTCGATCACATAGTCACAGGCTATGCATGTTTTGATTGTAGGCATATATATTGCTGGTGGCAGTGAACACGTCGTCATATGCCAGACCATTAAATATTGGGGGGGAGGGGAAGGAGGGAGAAGAGGGAAGGAAAGAGTTCCAGTTCTTTTTGATAGACCCCCAAACCCTCTACCAATTATTGAATTGTAATACAGAACATTCTTTCGATTCAGTTTGTCTTCATTTTGACAAGATCTGCCATAGAATGATTATTGTGTGTATGTACTAAGGAGCTGGGGGCAAGTCCATAGAGTTGTTTAGTTTGATCAATAGAAATGGCATATTTTATCTGAGGACTCACCGTGTTGCTATTCTTTTTAAAGTAAAATAAGAGGTCTCAGTATTACAGGCCCAAGGGCTATCTTGTTCTGATCCTCTTCGCTGGCCAGGGTAGGTTAACTACAAACTTACTTTGGTAGGAACACTTATGAATGAAGCTCATGGATGAGTTTTAGCAACATCACAGATGTCCCAAGGCAACCAATCCGATCTATTGAAATATAAGAGGAAAATGATTAAGCAGCTCTATATGTTTGAGATAAGTCCTTCTAAACAAATAGTTTGATGGTTTTATTCAATAGCTTCTTAAGAGTAATTTAGACTCTGTGGACTTCCTTGTTCCAAGATTTATTCAGGCTTAAGCCTGAGGGAGTTTTTTCTCAGGTTTCTAATAAGCAGATAATAGTTAAGACCGAGGTAGGTTGTCACTATGTTTCGAGCCATAACCTGCCACAGTCTAGGAGAGAATTTACTCACTGTAAATTTATATTCCAGGAAACACTTGGGTCAGGGAAGCGAAGAAGCTTCTTTGTGGCACATACACCTACATGGTATGATAGGTGCTGTTTCCCCAACATTTCTGTATTTGGGCAGGAGAGTAGAAGATGCAGCATAGAGAATATAATTCTTGTGACTGAAAAAAATCCGTCAGAGGGGAATACAAAGACTCTGTGAGGATAGTGGGCCAGACGTAAAGGTACATTATAATTTGTTATCAGAAGAGCAGAATCTACAGTATAAAGGTGTCGGTCAGAAGATCTAGTCTATTGCTGGAGGATGTAAAGCAGAATTATCCAGAAGTGGTGGGCTTTGTTATGAGGGCCTGACCAGGTGTCAGAGGAGAGGACTCTTGGATATTGAAGATGTCTGTTTGCCAAACTGCATTAATGATGAGCTTCTAGAGATTTTTGAGTTGGGGGAATGAGTGATTGAGTCTAAGTTCTTTGAGCTGGTCCCTTTGTTTTAAAAACATTTACACTTAACCATATTGGTATCTTCCTTTTCTTTTAAAAGCTTCTCTCAATCTTGAGAAAATGTAGATTTTAGTATGAACAGAAAGTACCTCAATGCTTAGCCCTAAAGTGTTAAAAATACTAGATAATACAAAAAAGAGATAACTTCCTACTTGTGAAACAATGGAGGACTTCACATATGACAAGGAGACATTAAATGCTATAAACATTAAAATCCAAAACCTCTGGGGGCTCCTGGGTGGGTCAGTCAGTTAAGTGTCTGACTTCAGTTCAGGTCATGATCTCACAGTTCGTGGGTTCAAGCACCACGTGGAGCTCTCTGCTGACAGCTCAGAGCCTGGAGCCTGTTTCTGTCTCCCTCTCTCTCTCTCTTCCCCTCCCCCACTCACAGTCTCTCTCTTTCTCTCTCTTTTTTTCTCTTTCTCTCTTAAAAATTAAAAAAATTTAATAAATTTAAAAAAACCCAAACCTCTGGACAATTGCCAAGAAGAACACTAGGATAAAAAAAAATAGATTGGGCAAAAGACACGCATTAAATACATCAGGCAGCTCTATTGAATGACAGTCAATAACCTAGTTTTAGAAGTCAGATGTTGTGATTCACAACTCTACCACTTACTAGCTGTGTGATCTCAGGAAAGCTACTTAACCTCTCCAAGCCTAGTATAATTTTCTTTTTTAAAAAATAGTAATGTTTCCAAATTAATATGAAGATTAAATGAGATAGTGTATATTACAAAGTGTGCGGTATGTGGTAAGCACTAAATCATAGCTACGATTATTATAAATCATTCAGGTTCATTCAAATTCGTAAGAGACTCAAGATTCCAAAACAAAAGAAGCAAGGTACATGAATGCTGTTTCAATTTGGAATCTGCACCTTCCCTACATACATAAAAATATCCATGTCAAATGCTCCGTTCTCCATGAAGTCATTCTCGAATTCCTATCTGACCCAACTAGAAATGACTTCTTCCCTCTTTGCTCTCTGCAGCCCTCTCTAAACAGGTTTCTTCTTAACTTCAATATTTCTCACAATGCAGTCATGTATTAAAGGCACTGTGTTTTTGTCTTATCTCCCCAACTAAACTATAAGCTTTGTGAGGGAGCTACCATTTACAATAACATTTTTAATCCCACAAGAATCCTAATATACAACAGACCTTGAAGAAAATTGTATTAAATCGAAGTGTGGACATATTTAAATTGCTTTTCACTCCAATTTTTCTGCAGCATTTGCATATTGTATCATGGTCAAATCCTTGAACAGAACATGTGCTTTGTGTATTGTAGGTCTGTGTTGAAATCATAGTAACAAAAGCTACATGAATTTTAACATGGCCGTTTTGTCTCTAGATAGTACATTCATTCTGGAAACTGCTCAATATGAATACCAAATTTCAAGCTCAATTTAAGTCCAACTATGACCAGATGACCTTTTGGGTGTGGGGGTCTTAAAATGATTTTAGAGACATTAAGCTACTCAGGTTAGGGGTTGATCAGTGAGACTAAATTATTATTGTTCTATGTGACATTTGCATTTAGATAAATCCAAATGTACATAGTATCACTTTTTCTGTAGAGAAATTTTAATATATTGACCCTTGTCACTGGTATGAGATCAATTTTACATAGAACATAAAGATGCATAGCAAATTATGGCACATAGGACAAATTTTGTCAACCATCACTGTACGATTATTGATTCTATATTTAATGTACTGTGATGATTGATAACCACATTACTTTAGTACTGTTGAGTGATGGTGCTTTCTTTCTATGTTTATTTTTTCCATTTTATTTAATTTTTAGTGTATAGATAGAAAATGTGATAAATGTTGATTAAAATAACCATATGCTAATATTTTTAATGAAGAACAGTTAAGGAGAAGTATATTTGATTTCAGTTCCAGCTTTTACCTGGACTGTTCTGTCACACGAACATTGAAACTTTTAACTGAGGATGTGCAAATACCATTAATTCTTAGGAACTTGATAATATGAACATCAGATCTGAAATGTCTGCTTTTCAATATATGTGAAAGAAAACTTGGAATTCGTTTACTACTACATCCTACCATGCTCTTCTCAAACATTGCAACATAATGTTGGTTTAAGTTTTATCTTAATATTTCCCTCCTAATTTTATTTAATTTAACTTCTTGTATGTTACAAATGTCAGAGGGAGCATGAAAAATGGAAGGCTGACTAGTGGGTTGCTAGTGGAGTCCTTAGGGATATGTGAGTCAGGGAAAGGGTAAGAAGTTGACATTTGACCCAAACTGGATGGAGAGCAGCAATAATTAACTATTTATTGAGATGACCTTATAGACTATTTGCTCCTTGCTTCATTCACATTCTGTTTTGTGTAGGGCTATCAAATTAAACTTAATTCTTCTGTGAGACATAGGCATTTTTAAAGGCTTTTCCTAAAGTCACAGTTTACTTTTAGTTGATGGTTATAAGCATAACCAATTTTATTTTAAGTGGTGTAAAGAATTTTAAAGTGATAGTGAAAAGGAATTAATATTTTGTTTTCAAAATATGTCTTGCTATCACAATATTTGAAATATCCCTGACAAAATAAAACACAATTGTAGTAAAATTAGTTAAAAAAAAAAAAAGTTTAGGTTTTCAGTAGTTTCTATTTGGCATCTAGTCTACAATTGAACAAATGGGATTGGCTTGAATTATAATGGCGGAGGAAGTATTTCCTGGCTTTCTTCCTTTGCTAATTTATTCTTTTTTTAAGTTAATTTATTTTGAGAGAGAGAGAGAGAGAGAGCAGGGGAGGGGCAGAGAGAGAGGCAGAGAGGGAATCCCATCAGTGCAGAGCCTGATGCAGGGACAAACCCACAAACCGTGAGATCACGGCCTGAACCAAAATCAAGAGTCAGATGCTTAACTGACTGAGCCACCCAGGCACCGCTGGTCATTTATTCTTTTAATTATTTAAGAAACATTCTTTGGATGCTGAAATGAAATACAAATAAAAATACAGAATTGTTGTCCAAAAATTAACAGTTCCTGGTGGGGCAGGAATATGGAGAATCAAGGAGAAGTAGATATTTATGATAAAATATAATAACAAAGACTTTATATGGTGCTAAGGAAAACAGCCAGCAGGCCCTAACTCTGCAGGAGGGGGAGAGAAGGGTATTTTTGCATAAAACAAGACATTTTAGTGTGATCTTTAGAAGCGGTAAGAGTTTGTCAGGAGAATCCATGGGGCAGGCACTTCAGGCACAGGGAAAAATATGTGTAAAGGTGTGCATGGGTGTATTTAAAAGCCTGAAAACTCTCTTTACCCTTGAATTGCTTAGGAGCACAGTTACTTATTTCAGCGGTCTCAAGACTAAATCACAACAGGGGTAACCAGATCCTGGGTTGTGTAATTAATTAAAGTGTATGGGAATCATCATACTGGGTGCTAAACTGCATCTTGTTAGGCCCTTCCTCTACCCAGTGAATTCAGTCTAATTAAGAAGACAACCAAAGCAGAGATGAAAACAGCATCAAATCAATCAGCAGCTGTCTTTAAAGAGCCTACGGCTGTCCATATAGAGATTTATAGATTAACTGCAGCACTTTGAATTGCACTGGGAAGAAAATTGGCAGCAGGTGCAAACTTCAGAGTGTAGATTTATTTTGCTTCAGGCAGCCGACCCCAGAGGTAGGTGGACTGCCCATTCCAGTCCCTCTGAAATTTTATAGTGGTCCAAGGATAGCCCCAATCAGGAGACCCATGTGTAATCTGGCTATTTTCTAGGTTATCATCAATGTGCTTGAATTTATAATAACTATGAAAGTTTCTGATACTAGATAATAACAGTGGAATTCTGTACAATTTGGAGAAATTCAGCCAGGGATTTGGAGGATAAGGTATCTATTCATGCAATTCTAAAACCTTAGTGATTGAGAGCTCTCTTTCTTCTGAAAGATTATTGGGAATAATGTCTAAGAATTTTTTCACAGGGCTAAAGTTCAAACTATTATCACTTCGTACTTATATATGACACAGGGCATAACATGTTAATCTTTATTTTTAAAAAACATAGCATTCTATTTTAGTAGTTAAAATAAGTGATTTTAGTCTAATCTCAACTGAATATGCCCAAAGCATATTTACAGATACATTACTATTATAATATCTTGTCTGCAATAATACATGTATTGTCCATAATACGAAGAGTTCTAAAATGAAAAACAAATATTTCTTTTTGCTTTGATGATATATATTGTAGTGAATTAATAACTCTATTAACATAAGCATGTTAAAATGTAGATTTAATTTTAGGCCAAAGTAATAATTTTGTAAGAGACCAAGTAATAAGTAGTGCCACCATAGGCATTTTGCTGAACTAGTTCGTATGCATTTCCATACTTATATTTCATTTCCTACTCATCTTGATTTTGATTTTAGATCAGTTTTCATTCTCATTTTCACTGTATATATTCCTTACATTTACATTTTCGTTGAGCACTCTGATAGAATTCTGATGTTACCTAATACTCCTGTGAATTTGGGCAGGTGACTTAAGCACTCTGAGCCACAATGGACTCATTTTTAAAATGGTAATAATGATACTGGTTATGCCTCTCTCACAAGGGTGCTGGCAGAAGCAGATGATTCAGTGTTTTCTAAAGTGTCAAGTTGTACACAGTTAAAGGAAGTATCATATTGACTGTATCCTTTAAAGTGTGTATTTGCACATATTATGTAGGCAAGTACATAATATTTCTTATTTAGCAGAAATATTATGCTAAATATTCTTATTTAGCAGAACTCTGATAGTTTCTTTGAGGAGAGAGCTTCCTAAGGAGGGCAGATATTTCCCAGTAGTTGCATGTGTATCTTTATGCCTGGCTGTGTGGGTGTGGGTGTTAACTGCACCCTAACTAATTCCCTTCAACTCCATTTTCCACAGGCAAGGATTCACGAAGCAATATATTTCACATCCTTTCCTATTACCTTTTTCATGTTACAGGGAAGAATTAAATAGCAGATTTATGTCATGAGAATAACTCCCCAAATATTAACCACAGAGACTGTATACAGAGGCTCTGGGGTCCACTTGTGAGAATTATCCACTCTTGCCTCTCCTCTTCTGTCATTCCTTTCTCCTCCTGGTGGGTCTTTTGTCCAAATCTGTTTGCATCCAAGGTTTGTGGATGTGTAAACTATGTATGTATTTCAAGAGGAGTATGTAACACTTCAAAATATGAGTTCTTCTTTGACATAGGTTTTGTATAGGTCTGTGTTTAAAAGAAATACCATGCAATAACCAAGATGCAGGTAGTTTAAAATACAGTCTCACTGAAAAATCTGTCTTTGAGTAACAAAATTGTATTCCTCATTTCAGAACATGATGAGTGTATCACAAATCAGCACAACTGTGATGAAAATGCTTTATGCTTCAATACTGTTGGAGGACACAACTGTGTTTGCAAGCCAGGCTATACGGGGAATGGAACCACGTGCAAAGGTAAAAGGTTTAAATGCCAGCCCCTCTCACATTAGAGATAATGCAGTCCATCTTCACCTCCCTCCACTCCTTCTCATCACTGCTATCTCCCTTCTGGGTACTTCCCACAGCCATTGGGAGCTTTGCAGCATGGCTCATCCTCTTCCCCCTGGGCTAGTGGATGTTTAAGTTCACCACCATCCACTAATACATTCTTTCACCACTGTTCAATCAGTGTCAACTTCATGTTTCTTGACCTCCATTTCAGTGGTTTCCATCTCTGTTCCTGTCTTGCAGACCATACCCATAATCACACCTGGGCACTTTTGGACAGAACTGTTCCACCTTTGAAATCTCTGACTTCAGTTTTTTCTTGTCTTACCTCAAGCCCTTCTGCTTCCAGTTGGCCCACTCTGTTCCTTCCATGACCTTTGATCTTCTGTTTCTCTGACCCTTCCTTTTCTTTCAGTTTGCCAGTCTCCTCCTACATTTAAATACTTCATTTTGAATCCAACCACGACAGCTATTTTTTTCCCCGCAGTACAGTCAACCCATTTGTTCTTTTTATCAGAATCCACTTGGAAATACCTCTATTTGGGATCAGTCTGACAGTTTTTCTTCTCTACTCTTTTTTTTAAGTTTATTTCTTTATTTTGAGAGAGAGAGTGCATGAGTGGCAGAGGGGCAGAGAGAGAGAGGGAGAGAGAATCCTAAGCAGGCTCTTCACTGTCAGTGCGGAGTCCAATGTGGGGCTCGAACCCACCGATCGTGAGGTCAGACCTGAGTGGAAACCAAGAGCTCAATGCTCAACCGACTGAGCTACCCAGGTGCCCCTCTACTCTCTTTTGAGCTGTTGAGTACTAAATTAACTGGGAATATTGGGCTTTTTCATGTGATAGTTTCTCATTTTAGCTGATTTGTTAATACCAGTCTATAATTCTTTTAAAAGTCCTGCTGAGCTCAGATTTTCATTTCCATCAGTGGATATTCCCACAGTAGTTCACCACCATCCACTAATACATTCTTTCACCAGTGCCCTCTTTTCCTTCATCAGATGAATTTACCACCTCCTTCACAACAGAGATTCTGTTTTGGAAACCACTAACTCCCATAGGCTAAAGTCCATATTCTTTATATGTCTTATAGATTTATTTATGATTTGTATAATTTAAACATTTTAAGCTTCAAAACTGCCCATTTCTCAAGTATATGTGCCCATTATCCTGGAGTTTGCTAAAATCAATTTTCTATGACACTGTGTATGTGGGAGGTAGAAAATAACAAGAGATGGTTGTTAATACCATATTCCATGAGCATGGATCTTAAAACCTGATTTATAATAACAGATATCAATGGGCCAGAGGATTACTCTGGTTTATAAAAGTCTATGGGAATGTTTAATTTAGAGCAATGTGAACAAGGCCTACTCATTTTGAGGTCTAAATCCCACAAAGATTTTCTCAGAGAAACTAGACAAATCCTGAGAAAAGCCAGATGTTTAAAGTCCATTGCATAGTGTAACTGAATGCCTAGGACTTCCTCAAAGTACCCAGATATTCTGAGAGCTTGTGAGGAGGGGTTAAGATTTCATCTCAGAGACCAACTTCTCACTCTTATTTCTATTTCACTCTGATTCCTAATTAATGTGACAAATGTTTATAGCGTAAAGAACTCTTGCAATCATGAGCAGATCCAGATAGGTAATTCTTATCTTTGAAGGAAGGAGAACTTTCATGGATCCATACATTTTTACCAGAAGTTAAGACTACAGGTTGCCTGGATACAGACTCTACAGTTCATGTGTGTATCCCTACTGGGAATGTCAAAAGCTGGGAGATAAATAATGTAGACGTAGGATCTGAATCATTGAGTCCTGTGCCCTGTCCTTGAACATTACTCCAAGGAAGATACACATGGGGTTTAGGAGATGCACGCTTTATTATTTATGAGGTTTACATTCTTAATCTCTTTGCAAATCTTTGGTGACTAAGTATTCTTTTTGCCTGGGATGAAGACAGACTGGGACTTATGACCAAAGAAGCTAAATGGCCTCCTTGTGTCCCTTCCTTTAACTCAGCAGCAGAATCTCGGATTGCTACATTTTACCACTCACCTTAACTAATGAGAGGGAGCATGTGCCAGAAAAATTGAGAGAAAGCTTTTATCCCAATGCCTGGAAAAAGCTGGTCTAATTCATCCATTACAGACTAGGGAATGATCGCTGAGACTTACAGAGCCAAAGAATAAGCTGAAGTGGAAACAAAACCATCTAAGGGAGCTCAGTCTCACCCATCTTGTTTTTTCTCACCTTCTTTGAATCAGGCAGCACATCTCAAAAGGTCACACTTGCAATGGCTCAGATTTTGGCTCCCTTTCCTAGTCACAGACAAATTCCCCTCACTCACAAACCTACTCTAACACAGTAAGATTTGCAATGCCTTTGCCCTTGATCCTGGATCCTGACCTGCCCTCAACAGAGGACTGCAAGATTCTTCCTGAAGACCACTACACCAGATTCTTACCATTGGCCAGTTAATCTCTTGGACTGATGTAGAAACTTTGTGAAAGCTAGGGCATTTCTCCAATACTCTGGCACTTTGGCCAAAGTCTTATAGAAGCCAGTCATTTCCTATTTCTTTATCTTATCTCTAGATGGTAGTTTTCGCCTTAAGAAAACTCTAGGATAGCTGCCATTGTTTTTAGGTTTAATTGCAAGCTGGACTGTGACAATGAGATGCAACTCTAATTCTAATGTGCTTCCTGTTGTGTAAGGTTACTGCTTTTTGTTAAAAGAAAGTTTAGTGTTTCATTCTTCAGGTGAAATATTTCTTCACCATTGAAGAGTACTGTTTTACAAACTGGGTTGATGTTTCTCACCTGCATGGAAGGTATTATATGAATTTGAAGTTATGCTACCATATGTAATTTGATGTCCACATCTCCAAGGGAATAAAGAAAAGCTAGGCTTGGAGTACCTTGAAGTACTTAATTTTGAAGTATGAAAGTCATGTATCTGAATTATTTCTAGCATTTTGCAAAGATGGCTGTCGGAACGGTGGAGCTTGTATCGCCGCTAATGTGTGCGCCTGCCCGCAAGGCTTCACCGGGCCCAGCTGTGAAACGGGTAAGAATATCATTCCATCTTCTAGAAAATGAATTTTTACGCCAATGTATAAAGTAATCCATGAGGAAAATGATGTTTCAAGTTTCAAGTGGCTCTCAAAGCGTGGAACTATTAATAAGGAAGTCCTGGGAAGGAGGACGTGGGAAGTTTCCGTGATGCATGTTAACTGGGTGTTTCCCCAAAGTCGTTCTATGGAGGCTTTGCAGCTATTATAACTAGAAGAATATTGAACATTTATAGAAAGGTGTGTGGATTTTATGACTTCATAATTCATTTTACTCATCTGGAGCCTGTTATGACTATATTAAAGTATGTAGTTCAGGTTCATGGCCAACACACTTCCTAGGACCTGTTACCTCCTGCATCCACGTTTGAGAATTTTTAAAAAGTTTTTGCCTGGCTCATTCAATATTCATTCATTGTTGTTTATTTAGAAAGTATTTAAAATTTCCTTTTTAATTATTCGTCATCCAAGTTCATTTTGAACTCTTTCTGCTGGATAATAACTAGAAACGAATATATATATTGTATAATATATATAATATGTAATCTATCTATCATATACATATATAGTCTGTATATATCTTATGACCCCCAGTAAGATATTTTGTCACTTTAAAATATACCATGAGAATACTAGCACTTAATTGAAATCATGTCAATAGTAGTTTGGGCTGCTTTCGGGTAAGTGGGTTCTAATAGTAGACGAGCCTAGAAATTCCATTATTCTCCCTAAGAGAAAGCTGCTACCTCCAGTGACTGGTGGTTACCATCTTACATTACTTTCCATAAATCTCAATACAATAGATGTAGTATAAGTCCTGCTTCCACAACATGGAGAATCTGGTTTAATAAAGACACTGACAGATAAGAATGTGAGACAGAAAATGTTCTGGACCATTTGGGAAGTGAAAATTTTCCTGAATAGGTCCTAGCACTTGCATAGAAAGATGCCCACAGAAGTGCTTGCATCACTAGATTGTTTCTTTCTATAAGTACCTCTCAGTGATATTTTTCAAACTCCAATGACTATTTGGTTACAAAAGTCTCTAACATAAAATGGATAGTGGCCATCTTTGATGTGCAGGACTCTTTCGTAAGGGGATTGTTTCCTAAATCAGAAGTTCCCAGACTCAATGTACATGTGACTTACCCGTAAGGCTATTAACTTGTTAAATATACGGATTTCTGGTAATTAACTATCATAGGATTTACTAGACCAAAATCAGGCACTTCTAGTGCAATGGTTCTGCAATGTTTGTATCCTGTGGTCTCCACCAGTATACCAAGCACATAAAGGTACACTGTGGTCCTCCTGTGTATCAATACCTGTGGTGACCATGTTTCCTGAATACAGTGTTTCGTGCTTCTTCTGGTGCAGTCATGATACAGAAATACTGGATTTTTTATGGCATTTGAGTGGTGTGTGATTTTGAAATAAAGGCTATCCCAGAAAATCTGGGATGAATAATGGCCATGCCAATTCTGCAAATCATTCTTCCACTAGCAAAAATAAAAAGTTACATATGAGATTGTGAAAATCTGGGATGGTATAAGATTGATCTGAGCAATGTAAAATTTAAAACTAGGGTGTTAAAAATAACCCAACAGAATATTTAGCTTTCTCTAATTATCTTTGAACTTTCAGTCTATAAGAAGACAATCGTAGACTTACTCTAAGTAGCTGTCTATAACAGTCAAGGGCTTTGAGAAGGACAGAACAGATGTGGGTTCAAAATCTAGCTCTACCATTTACTTGTTATGTGGCCTTGGGCACTTTACATTACTTCTCAGAGTCTTATACTATCTATACATCACCTTACTCTTCACAAGTCTCTTACAAGAATGGTATTATCTCCATTTAAAAAAAATATTGGGGGACGCCTGGGTGACTTAGTTGCTTAAGCGACCGACTTCAGCTCAGGTTATAATCTCACAGTTTGTGGGTTTGAGCCCTGCATTGGGCTCTGTGCTGACATCTCAGAGCCTAGAGCCTGCTTCTGATGCTTCTGATTCTGTGTCTCCCTCTCTCTCTGTCCCTCCCCCATTCACACACACTCTCTCTCTCTCTCTCTCTCTCTCTCTCTCTCTCTCTCTCTCTCAAAAACAAACATTAAAAAAATTTTAAATATTAGATTCAGAGTGATTAATTTTTTTTCCTAAGGCCATAGGGTTAACAGCTGAATACAAAATGCAAAGGCCTTTCTAACTCCCAAATTCAGGCTTTTTCTTCTGTATCAATGTGTTTTTTAAATTTCTTCTGAATTCATTCTAATGACAGAAGAGAGAAAATGTCTTCATCTAGGGCCATCCTGAAAAGGCCCACCAAAAGGGTAAATAAAATTTCTTCAAAAACTTATGTTTCTTCCTAAAAATCCATTCATTTCTAATCCATAATATGTGAAAACATTTAACTTACCTACTACCCTTGAGTTAAGTTGGTGCTTTAAGACAATGGGTCACGGTTTATCTCTGCCTTCTAGTACCTCTTGGCCCAAGACCATATTTCACTATTTGAGAAGCAAAGCATCCCTGCCTCCTATCTGAGAAATTATAATGATAACATTTGCCTCAAAGCATCTGTCCCAGTTATTGCTCCAGGTTAGATCCTAACCCCTCACCTTACAATTTACATCATTTTTCTTGATGTAGTTATAAATAGAAGTTGTGCCCTTTAAAAAATAACTTTGGAGGAGAACCACATGAAATAATCTGTTCACCTTTTTATTCAATATTTTTTTAGGATCTTTTATATGCTGAGCATTGAATCTAGAAACAGGATATAGCAGTGAACAGAGGTCCTATCTGCATGGAGATTATAATCTAGTTGAGTTAGAGGGACTATAAATAGGAAAATAAATAAATGTATAAAATATTGTCGGGTAGTAATAGTTGCTGTAAAGCAAACTAAAGCAGATAGTGTAAAATTATTTTTATTACCTATAGACCTTACATATGAGGAGTATTATTATTACTGGTATTTACTATTAGTTACCTTAATAAAGGTAACTAATACAGCTTCTGTACATGTCCCAAAATTTCAGTGATTAATATAAAAAGTGTTTTCTTACTCACATCTCAGTGTGATATGTCAAATGTGGTGTTGGGGAGAGTTGAGGAGCATTGGGATTGGGCCTGCTTAAGCCAGGGGCCCTAGTTGTTGCCATTTGATGAAGAAGTCATGCCCAACACACTGCCTCTAACACCAAAGAGAAGAGGACCATAAATGTGAAAGCATGGAGAATACACACCCGCTGTTACCTCGGATCAGAAATGACATATACGTCCCTTCCTCTCACATATCGTTGGTAACAACTCATCACATGGACTTGAGGAGTTTAGAAAATGTAGTTCAGCTGAATTTCCAGGAGGATGAAACTGGTCAGTGACCATTAGGCCAGTCTTTTGTCACAGGTTCTGTCTGGTATTGCTGGTACTATTTACTCTAAACAATCAAACCATTTTCTACATTGTCTTATCTACTCAGCTGGAAGAACTCTAAGTTCCGTCTTCAATCACTGCCTTCTTTCCACCTCTGGCAGGGATCCTTAACTTGGAATTCCTGGACACTTGCAAGTCTACGGATAGACTTTGGGGGTCCATAAATTCCCTGAATATATGTGCATATGTACATTTTTCTGAAGAAAGAATTCAGAGCTTTTAAAGATTACATATGGGGTTCTATAATTTCTAAATAGTTATGAACCACTAAGGAGAGAATCTTCCAATTAGAGAACTAACTACTGTTTTATTCTGGAGAAGGTGATACAAATGTAGATATCCAATACCTCCCAGAATTTCTTTGGGGACCTTTAATCTCAAGACCCCACAATGAACCCATCATCTTCATGACTCTTGCCTTATCTCCCCTATTCCCCATACCTGGTTCTTCACTTCTAGTCTTTATTTCAGTGAGTGGCCTTATCCACCAAGTTTTGTTCTCCAGCAAACCAAGAATCACCTCCTCTCTGTATCCCCTTTTGCATCTAATCAAATCCTTTTGATTGTCTTTACTAGGGTCCATTTCTTTCCATTCTCACTGGTACTACAGTAGTTCAGGGCTCTCAGGTGTGTCTCTCTCCAGTCCATTCTTCACAGAATATCTGAGCACAAATCTGATCATCTGAC
Organism: Cryptoprocta ferox; assembly: GCA_028646485.1. Lineage (NCBI taxonomy): Eukaryota > Metazoa > Chordata > Mammalia > Carnivora > Eupleridae > Cryptoprocta > Cryptoprocta ferox. Next base: position 66,121,056 of record CM053571.1, read on the forward strand.
TTCAGCTTAGACCATGATCTCACAAGCCCTGCATCGGGCTCTGTGCTGACAGCTCAGGGCCTGGAGCTTGCTTCGGATTCTGTGTCTCCCTCTCCATCTACCCCTCCCTCACTAGTTCATAGTCATTCTCTCTCTCTCTCTCTCTCTCTCTCTCTCTCTCTCTCTCTCTCTCAAAAATAAATTAAAAACATTAAAAAAATTAAAAAATAGTATAAGGTCTGCACCTTATTAGGTGCTCCATGAATATTGGTGAATAAATAAAGACATAAATGAGTGGTCATTTAATGAGGAGGTAAAAGATGTGCTTGCATCATGTTAGCTGGACTTTACTGAACATTGGTTTAATGAGGACTTTCAGGGTCCTGAACTCTGATATGGCAGATGAGGTCACTAAGGCACATAAGGGTGAAGGAACTTATATAAGGTGTTTCATTATAGACACTGATCTGCAATTTAGAACTCAGGTCTTCTGACTCCTAGTCCAGTATTTCTCTTTTCCTTCCTTCTTTCCTCCCCTTTCTCCGTTCCTTCCTTCCTTCCTTCCTTCCTTCCTTCCTTCCTTCCTTCCTTCCTTCCTTCCTTTTTTCCTTCCTTTTTATGCCATGCTATATGTTCAGGAATTTATCCTACTATCATCTCTTATGAGGTCTGGGCTTTTTGTTATGCCCACCCCTTCAACTGCCAAATATTCCTGTTGTCTTTATCATGAAGACTGTGGCAGTTTTTCTCTCCCAAGGTAGAGAAAGCATCAGGACTATCAAGATTTTGTAAGTGTAGGAAAGGCCTAAATTTTGGCCTGCTGGGTCTGGATGATGCCTGATAGCTTAGAAAGGAGAGTGATTCCTGGCCCCAATGGCCCTCTGTTAATCCCTCACAATGGAATCGCTGAGCATGAAGTAATAGGATTTACTAGTTTCTTGAAAGACAATCTAAATGTGCATGACATTTACCAACCCTCATTACTATATTGAGGTCTCCCCTGTACCCCCTCCCCTTAATTCGTTTAGTCTATTTCTGCATCAGTGTATCTTAGTGGAATGGTTGAATCTACTTACCAACTTCACAAAGAGGCTGCTATGTGTATCTTCTGAATAAAATTAATTTTTCATGGCCTTCTCTTTAGCCACTGTGTAAAATCACCCACATGTACAGCATAACTTCATTTTTAATTAAGCATCCTAATATTCCATCAGGTGTTTAACTTGGATTTAGCGGGGTGATTACTTTTTGGATAACTCAATAAAATGTATTAGAAATCTATATGCTGAGGTTTAACAGCTCTCTCATTGCCATACTGTATTTATTGCACAATCACTAAACCTCAGCAAACATGTCTGATGATCTAATTAATATGCAAAGCTGTCTTAGTGTACTAAAAGTAAATCTTTCAGTCATGATTTAAAGCATAACTCTAGAAGATGTGAGAGTATCCTATAAGTAACTGCCAACTTAAATCAAATTAAAGTGTTTATAACTGGGAAAAAGTTAGTATCAAATGGCAACACTAAGAAAGATATGCTGTAATATCAAAGAAAAGGAGATCAGACATTTTGATGATAAATGGCTTTTTTTTCTGTGTGTAAAATAATGGGTTTCTTAGCCACAGATCAAAACATGAGATGGGATTTTAATTATTTTTAGTGAGTAGTTAAATGAATATAAATTCAAGTTGCATTCCTAAGTGTCTGTGTAGCTTTTTAATATCTTATAGTTTCAAAATGATAAAATTAAGCATGAGGCGTATATGAATATTGCTTTACTTCAAAGGTAACTATAAATTGAGGCTGATTGATTTTTAAAAGTCTACATTATTACTGTTATAGTGTAGGTAGTAAAAATCCTTTAATTCATTTATAGTAACAAAGTTATTTTGCTAGTAGTATGTACTGTTAGCATTTATTATTAATGTCAAATTGTATTATATTTCCTGATATGGTTAAATTAGCACATTTTTCACTATTAAAGGAACATATTGATTTAATTTCATGATCATGTAGCTTTCTTTTAAAGGCATATTTTTCAGAAGCTTACATTATTTTATATCATTTTACATGGGTAGACAAAAAAATCCAGAAACAAGAGAAAATTCAAAACATTTCTGATATAGCATACTTTTTTTTTCCAAAATGACTCAGAGTGAAATTCTAGTACCAAAATGTATATCTTTTGTAGGAGAAGATGAGAGTTTTAGTAAAAATTTGGAGATAATACAGTTAATAAGGAAAGAAAAACTTTAGACACCTTTGTTTTACCAATAAGGATGATCTTTTTTAGTATTTTTTGAATTTATTTTGCTCTAACTAAATACATACAAATTTTACATATATAAATCATTAAATAAGCTTTATTGTAATAAAGAAAACCCAGGATGAAGGAAGTTTACCTTCTGATCCTTCACAATGTCTATTAAAATAACTTTTTCAGATTTGAATTTCTCAAGGGAAGAGACAAGACACAGAACCACTCATTTGGTGCCTTATGTAATGTGTGATCCATACCCATGGAGGAATCTGATAATTTGCATAAGATAGTATCTCCAGTCATACTTGCTAAGATGCTTCTGGTCTTTATCTAATGATAAAAGTGATTTAATTACATTTGATTACTGAATGTGTTTTAACAGACTTTGGATAAATTAGGGATTTAGATCTTAATGTGACTTTTTCTTATTATAAAATTTAAAAAAGAAAAAGATGAAGAAACCAAAGGACTCTCACTGTAGGCTTTTTGACTTTGCACTGCTTATGACTTGAGTACTTAAGTTATACCTTCTCTTTATGTAGGTGATCCTTAATTTTTTTTTAAAAACTCTTTAGTTGATTAATATTATGCCAAACCCTGGTCTTCTTGGAAACATTTAACATAGTGGTCAAGAATATAAAAATTGAAGTTAGAGAGACATCAATCAGCATGAGTCCTAGCTCTACTGTTGACCAGCTGTGTGACCTTTACTATGTTACTTCATTTTTCTATGCCTTAATTTTCGTATGTATGAAATGAAGGATGATAATATTATCTGCCTCATGGGTTTATTCTGGAAATTAGGTTGATTAATGTAAGTAAGGCATACCGCATCGTTCTGGAACATGGTAAGTAATAAATGATACCTGATGTGATTGTATTACACATTTTAAGTAAAATTTTATGTACAGAATTATTTGAAGCTTTTGGACTCCTTTGAGTTAGCTGGAGATACCCTGAGATATTGTAAAGTAACAATTAAGAATAAGAAATGATGCTAGTTTTCCTGATTCACTGATAAACCAACTTTAAGTATAGTTTTACTACACTTTAATGCTGTGAAATCTTTAATGTAGCAATTTGCATTCTTTACATTTACTTAAAATTGCTTTTAGTTCTAATGCAAATCTTAAAAATTAATGTTTTATGGAAATCCAAGTCTTTGTACTATTCAAAAAGTAGTTAAAAGTTCTCAGTGTTAAATCTCAAAGTCATTTTTCCAAGTCCTTCAGGTTAATTGGAAAAAACCTTACTCTTTCCATGTATCATTCATGTATAATAGATAACAATTCTGATGGGGAAATATTTCAGATTCTTTTATTGTAAGGCTACTTAATTAACATTGGAAATGAGGACACATCATGGAGTTTATGTAAGGGAAAAAAATAGCTTTCAAGCTGTTAGAGGGCAGGTCTCCAAGAAAAAAGACTAGAGGAATTATTTTCGGAAGAAAGATCTTCACTTTGGCTTTAAAAATATTAATGATTTTTTCAATGGGTCTCTTATGAATATATTACATTATATTATACCCTAATTCCTAAAAGTCATTCCCCCCTCTTATTTTTTCTTACTCGAAACAAAGTCACTTATATTTTTATTTGATGTTATTCTAAAATTAATAAACTGCATACTTCATTAATATTTTCAACAAGAAGTATATGTACATGGTATAAAATTTAAAAGGAGAAAGATCGTGTAATGAATAGTAAATTTTCTTTGTACCCTTTTACTAATCATTGCTTCCCCCTTTAAAAATATATCTTGGAATTCATATTATCATTACATCCTCACTAGACAGAATGATTCAAATAAGAAAATGTCTTATAGGAGGCTGTCATTCAAATAGCAGACTTTTAACTTGTAACTCTGTGGTTGCCAATAAGAATGCACATCTTGAGGACCAGATCTTTCTCGTCTTTCAGGCATCCCTATACTTTGGTTGGTTGGAAATGTTCTGTAAACTAAATTTAAAAATTCTAATTTTTCTACATAGATAAGCTGACGAACATTACAGGTAGAGGGAAGACAGACTTGATATCTTGAAGAGACATTACAATGTGATAAAGACATGATATCCGGGTCTTAGTGTTCTTTCATTCAGAATATATTGAGGATGCAACATTTAATTTATACTCAAATTATTTTTGTTTCTTGCATTCCATTTCTTCCTTCTGTATGTTGTTTCTTTGCTCCTGAAGGACCTACTTTAGTATTCTCTGGCGGTAGATCTATTAGTGGCAAACTCTCAGTATTGGTCTGAAATGTGCTTTATGCCATTTTTACTCTTAGGTTATTTAGGTGTTGATTTCTAGATTGTTCTCTCTGGAAGCACTGTGAAGGAAGTATTCCATTGCTTTTCCAGCCTCAGGTTTCTGTTTAGAAGTCTACTGTCAGTTCGATTGTAATTCATTTGAAAATCCTTTTTTGCTCTATTTGCTTTTAAGGTCTGCTTTTCCTTGGGGTTTGTGGTTTAAATGCTTTGAGCCTAGGGATGAATTTATTTTTATTTATCTTGCTCAAGAATTCTTTACATTATTGAATTGGAGGAGTCGTCTTTTTTTCCCATTTTGGAAACACATAGTCTTTATCTCCTCAAATATTGTTTCTCTCTCATTCTCTTTATTCTTTCCTCCTGGTTTTCCTATTGGATAGATGTTGGCTCTTTTCTTTCTCTGTTTCTTCTGCTTCCTTTGGTATTTTCCATCTCTTTATCCCTCAGTGCTGTGCCCTTCGCGATTTCTTCATATCTATCCCCCCAGTTATCTCCTCAGCTTCGTCTAATCCTTTGTTTAGCTGATCCATTGAGTGAGTTTTTTAGTTCAATAACTATCTTTTTCATTTCTAAGAGTTCTCTCTTTCAAATTTGTAGTGCTTTTCCCCTTTGTTCTTATTCATTTCTTGTAATTTTGATTCATTCTTTTATGTCTTTAATAATTTCAAACATGCTTACATTACATTGTAATCTGTATCCATCTGCAGTTGAAGTGGCTCTAAATCTGACTATTCTTATGCTTGCTGACTCTTGCCCATGATATAGTGTTTCCTAGTGAGTTTTATATTTTTGATGTCTGACCTTATCTTCATTGAAGATTTACCTGTGAAACCTGAGGTCTTTTCCCTCCAGAGAAATTTTGCAGGTATGCCAGGAATATTACAATTGATATTTGTGTTAATTTCTTTGCCAAGTGGTATACCACACTAGTGACATAAATTGAACCTCAAAACTCTGCAAGAGAAACATTTTTTTTCTCCCCATCCAATTTTAGGCAAAAATAGTGTCTCCTCATAATCTCTTGTGCTAGTGGGTGTTTTATTTGTGTATGTGTTTCTATCCTATACTTAAACTGATGAAGAGCCCTTCAAGGATCCTGCTTTGTGCTGAAGTCTTGGACCTTGTATAGGATCAAGTCCTCTTTGCTGTTACCAAATCCAAATCTGGTATTCAGCTTCTTCATGGGCTATATAGGATTTTCCTTTTTTTTTTAATGAGCTAAGTTATGAATTTTATATAATACATTTTAAAGCCATGTGCTTGTAGAAAGATTTTCAGGTTATGCAGTTCTCAGTATTGCTGGAATTGGAAAGAAAGTTACATAAGTATGATTTTGCTGATACTCTTTGGAGTGAAAAATTCTGGTCACTTATAAATCTGCAGACAGTGAGGGGAAACTCATGGTGGCAGAGTGAAAATGGGGTGGAACATGGGAAGAAACAATAGGAATTGGACCAACTTGATGGGATTTACTAGGAATGAAACTGGGGATGTGGCTACTTTTTTTTAATGTTTTTATTTATTTATTAGAGGTGGGGAGGGGCAGAGAGGGGGGAGACATAGAATTTGAAGCAGGCTCCAGGCTCTAAGCTGTCAGCACAGAGCCTGACATGGGGCTCAAACTCACGAACTGTGAGATCATGACCTGAGCTGAAGTCAGACGCTTAACCAACTGACCCACCCAGGTGCCCCGTGGCTACTTCTTTCTCTTCACTAAATTGCTGATGTCCCTGAAAACAATCTGTACTTCTTCCTAAAGCGTTCTCATCAATGATCAGTTTCCTTTTCTTTCTTCATGTAAGCTTTCTGGAAGAAGCCACTGAGAATATAGGTACCATAAACCCATAACAATTAACCTTTTTTTTTTTTTTTTCATAACAATCAGCTTTATCCACTGATAGGCAATTCTTCCTTCCTTAAGAACTTGCTGTGTTTTGAGAGGATAAAATATATTCTAGGTAATTTTTTTATTTAAATGAAAATGTAGTGCACAGGGATGGAGTTAATTATCAAATATGGATATAGAGTCAAGTCAAAGAAGATTAATCAAATTTGCAAATGACATGAATTGGGAAGGGTAGTTCATAGCACAAAAGACAACAAAGATTCAGAGTTACTCAGATTTCAAGAATAATGGGATTGAATGAACACTATGCCATGTAACACACAGGTAAAAGTATCTCCTGTCATTGTCCCACTTGCACCTCAAATCAAGCCATACTGCTTCTACCATTTTATTTTGAGGTTCTTAATTCTGATCTCTTACATCTTGGGGCTACATTCATTGTGTCCTTTGCCATACCCTTGTTTTTATTCTTTTCTATAGTTGACTTCCCCCCCACCCCCACGTTCCCTTTTTCTCCATTCCCTCCCCCTGGAGGATGGGTTCCTTGAAAGTAGAGGTGAAACCTACAATTTTGCATTTGTCATAGGGCTTAGAATCATGTTTGCATTTAGTACGCAGGCAATGAATATTAATAAAATATAAGTATACTCTTGCCTTTGGGTTAGAAAAACAACTGCACAAGATGGAGAACTTTAATAATTTCATGCTTTCTTTGATTGCTGATTCCAAGTATGAACCCAAAGTATAAGGTGCTTGCTGTAAAAGAAAATGCATATTTAGCCTGTGTTAGTATAAACAGAGGATACAAAGCAATATAAGTAATAGTCTCCCTGAATTCTGTATACTTATTCCACAATGGAATGTTGTGTTCACTTTGGCCAACAGATTTTAAGAGGTTATTGGCAAATGGAAGTGTGATCAGGGAAAAGTTAGCTGGGAGATGAAAGCTGTAGTGGATATAAGGGGATAACTGAATAAACCTGAGGTGTTTAACCAAGAAATGAAATAAATAAGAAAACTAAAAGATGGCATGAAATCATCCTTAAATACATAAAGGGCTAAACTAATATGTGGATTTTTGGATTAGATTATTACGTGTGGCTCTAGTGTACAAAAATAGTAAATTTACCAGGAGGCTAGTTTGAGCTTCAAATACGAAATATGCTGATCACAAGAACTGTATGAAAACGGGATGGACCAGCCTCTATGTTCAAATAGAGTCTAGATGACCAAGTGTTAGAAGCATGTGTGTCCCAAAGGACTTCCCCACTGCATCTTGATGGCCTTGTTTACCTTGGCCTTGTCCTTGTAACCTAGGATTCATATTTCAATTTTTCATAATAGTAGCTACTTTAAACTGCATGTCTAAGGACACGTCTTTGTAATCAGAAGGAGACAGTGTAGCTTAATGGTTAAGAGTTTGAGAGTGGGCTTAGAAGATGACCCTCTTCTTCCAGGCTCTGCCTGGAAGTGTGATTCCAGGCTCTGCCACTGACTACCTGTGTGGACTTGGGCAAGTTACTTAATTTTTATGTGAGTCATTTTCTTTGTTTTATTTTATTTTTTAATTTCTTTGTTTTAAATTGGAATAATAATAATACCTTTATTTTATTGCATTATTGAGATTACCTGAGTTAATATATACAGTTACAGCAGTGATTCAGTAAATGTTAGCTATCATTATGACCTTCCTCCCAATCCCTACAATAACACTCTAAAGTAGTTATTATTACCTGATAAGGAAACTGAGGTTCAAAAAGATTAAATAATTTGCCCTGGGCCATATAGCCAGTCATGTGGGGAAAAGGAATCATGCCCAGGGCTGATGAATTAATCTGTGCTCTTTCTGCTCTGATATTTGGCCTCCACTACACCATAAAGATGATTGAATGCCTCTGAAATGGCAGCAAACTTTATGGAATAAAGGTGCCAAATTATCTAAATTAAATATTTATTAAGCTCCTGTGCACGCACAGCACAACGTGACATGTGTATGAAGATGCAGAAAGTAGATGCGGATCTTTTCTCTTGGGAGTTTATATCTCTGGCTAATGCACAGGGGAGCATTTTATCTAAATAATAAGGAAAGAGCAGGTGGGTCCAAAAATAATAGTAATACCTTTTAAGTGATTGCTAACTACTAATCTTGTCTGGTATGGCAACCCCAAAAGGAATTGCTCTTCAAAAGAATGAATTCTGGAGCTATAAATCCCAGCAGCTGTAATTTACAGGGGAAAGGCTGCCTGATAGACTCCTACTGGTGGGACCTGGGAGGCAAGCAAACAGCTGATTAAATGTGTGAAAAGTATACTCTCAAGTGTTAGACAAGGTCTTCACTGATGATTTTCTCAATATTCATGTCTGAAGATGATTATAAGCCTGAGTAAGAATGAACTTGGACCTCTTGTTTAATAGAAAGCCTGAAGAAAACAAGTGAAAGGAATTCTCTGATATTCTTAGTCTTTTAAGATGTGTAACTCTTTCTTGTCCTCCTTAGATGAGGTGTGTTTTCATTTGCTTTGAGCAACCTTTAAAATATAAATCACTCACTCCGGCATGTTTTTATTTTTCTTCAGATTTCAGAAGGCCTAACTCTAGTCTTTAAATTAACCTTACCTTTATCCTTTTTTATATAAAGCTGAGTATATTTTTACTACTTATCATTCTCTTTAACAATGTTTAATTCAAGGAAAATAAAATCAGTTGGCTGCAATTTTTTTTACTTGAAAATCAATCAATATAATGGACTCTGTAAACATGACAATTTATTATTCATTATAATCTTCTTGGTTTTGACCATTTATAACCAAAAGAAATTAATTAAAACATAGATGCCTATAAACAGTACTGAAGAAGTGAGAATCAAGAATAAACTTCATAGTACAGGAGGCAAGCCTTTATTTAATGAATGGTGGGAAGGGGAGACTTTCCATAAATCATAAAACTTAATTATAAACCAAAGGGTGCTGAAGCTATTACACAGATAATTTTGTACCCTACATGGCATGAGAGGCAAGATTTAGTAAGTGTCTAAAATCAATTAGATTAAAATCAATCAGCTGATTTTAGTAGGAGCAAAATGGGGGGAATTGTTAAATTTTGTTAGAATTATTAATAAACATTTGTAATATATTATCTGAGATATGTATCTTCAAGTTTACGTTCTTGAAAGGTAAATGCAGACATACCTCATTTTATTGTGCTTTGCTTTATTGCACTTCACAGATTTTTTTTTTTTTTTTTTTTTTTTTTTTTTTACAAATTGAAGGTTTGTAGCTTTGCTGTGTTAAGCAAGTCCATTGGCACCATTGTTCCAAGAGCATATCATCACTTTGTGGCAAATTGCTTCACATTTTGGTAATTCTCATGATATTTCAGACTTTATCACAGTTATTATATTTGTTAGGGTAATCTGTGATTAATTATATTTGATGCTATTATTTTAATTGTTTTGGACCACCATGAACCTCCCCCATATAAAACAGCGGAATTAGCTGATAAATGGGTGTGTTCTGACTGTTTTGGTTATTTCTTGCCACAGAATCAGAGGCAGATTTTCCATTAAGCTAACAAAGATAAGTTTCTGCTCTACTCATCTGACCATGATTTTTCCCTTCAAAAACACTGAGAGGAGGCCTAGTAAGGTGCTCACCTGGTCGTATATTTTTGTAAAATTTACAATAGTTAAATAGGTAATCTGTTTTTTCCTGAAGGGGCCCTCAAAATTATATCAGCTTCTAGTCTCACAGATCCAATCCTGCACGGAGTTCATTCTTATCAAGCAAGATATCTCCCACCTTAAAGCCCTGGCATGCTTTCATTCTCTCTAGACTTTTCTTTTTCCTGAGATTGTTATTCTCTCTTTGTAGCTCTCAATTTGAAACCTTTAAATTTCTCTCTCTGCCCTGTCTTCCTCTCCCCCTCATGTTGTGGAAGGAGAGAGAGGGAACATAAACTTTCATACCCCTATTTTCCTAAACCAAGACTTTTTCCTCTATTATAACACATGCTACTCTCCTATTATGTAAAAATGTCTTCAATTATTATTTTGAATTGCCTTTTAAAATTTCCTGACACATCAGCTGGTCATTATTGAAAACGAACCATATGCTAAACATGGTGCTAATTGATTTACATTTATTAACTCATTTTAATCATAAAAATGACACTCTGAGGTGGTTATAATTATTTCCAATCAAAAACCAATGTTTAATGAGGTTAAATAATGTGTCCAAGTTCACATGGTAGGCATATGATAGGCTCTCAATTTAGACAGTTACATCTAAGCCCAGATGTGTACTTATAACCCCTTCTCCCTTTTACCACCCAGATAGCACTCTTCTGTGCAACTCTTCTTGTTCTGTCCACCTAGAGGTATTCTTGCTTTCCTCTAAATGACCACGTTTTTGCCAGCTTTACTCTACTTCTCTCAAATTACCTTGCATTGTTAATTAACCTTAAAACACAAGAACATTATCTTAAACTCTTTTGGAGCTTAGTTCAATGCTTCATGGAAATCAGTCTGGTAGTTTATAGAATGGCTAAAAAATAATTTGGATTATATCTAGGTAAAGGGGTTAATCATCATGAAATTCATAAGTAGACTACTTAAAAAATTCTGAAAGGGAAACCATCTGATATTTTAAACAGGATATTACTTATATGGCCTTTGTCTTTTAACTGATGAGCCTGGGCTGCATTATGGAAATGTATACTTGTGTTGTGTCATTCCCAGGGAGTCAAAAAGACACTGTGTCATCTTTCCTGATGGGTGATGTTGGTGATAAGAAGGAGACAGCTGCTGGAAGACAGCAGGTGTTCTTAGTTGTCAGAAATAACTATAAGCCTAATGAATGACTTAGTAGTGATAGTTCTCACCTGACTGTGGGAAATTTGCCTCCTGACACAAAAAGGAATAAATCAGTACTGACCTATAGATCAGCCTAGGGTGACTATATTTAAAACTATTAGTTATGAATTGTGTGGTCATTAATATGACTCAAAGAGGGGAGTGTGAAGGAGAGGAGCCAGGGAAATTTTCTCAGATGGAATGGGAATAGGAACAAAATGAGACTGAACCTGGGCACCAATTATCTGAGTGACTGAGGTAAATATTCAGTAGAAACAAGTATGGTATGTAGTGGATGGGAGCAAGTTGGCAATTTCCAGCGTAAGAATGGGTCTGTGCAAACTTTCTGTGAGGAGAATTTAAACAGTCATTCTGATGAAGAAATTTTGGTTTGCTTTTGTTCTCACAAACAAGATCAGGAAGAGTACTTAAAAGTAACCTGAAAGGATGTACTTTGGTGTGCATTGCTTAAAAGCAGTACTTCTTTGGGTGATTGTCTGTAGCAAGCTTTTTATCCTTGTCATTTACTTTAAATGCCATAAAAGGCATATCATGGAGTCCAGCAGTTCTTTCCCACTGAACTGTGAGAAATGAGCATACCCTGTATAGAAGGGTAGCCCTGAGAAAGAGTTTTTAAAATATAGGCAGACCAACATGGTCAAAAGTGTAAGCTTTGGAATCAGGAGTGCTGGAGTTCACTCTTCCAGTTTTAGTGCTCATGGGATCTGTGGGACTTGAGTGAGTGACTCCAGTTTCTTTACTTCTCCCAGGTTTATTGAGAAATAATTGGCTTATATCGCTGTGTAAGTTTAAGGTGTACAATGTGATGGCTTGATTTACATAGATTTTGAAATGATTACCATAGTATGTTCAGGTAACATTCATCTCACATAGATACATTAAAAAAAGAAAGAAGAAAAGAATAAAGGAGAAAAAGATTTTTGCCTTGTATTGAGATCTCTTACAATTTACTCTACTCTCTTAACCACTTTCCTATGTATCATACAGAGGAGTTAGCTATAGTCATCATGTGGTACATCGCATCCCTAGTACTTATTTATCTTATAACTAGAAGTTTGTACCTTTTGACCACCTCCCTCAATTTCCCCTTCTCCCCGACAGTACCTCTGGCAACCATAAGTCTGACCCCTTTTTCCATGAGCTTGTTTTTGTTTTCGATTCAACATATAAGTGAGATCATACCTACAGTATTTGTCTTTCTATGTCTGACTTATTTCACTTAGCATAATGCCTTCAAGGATTATTGTAAGTGGTAGGATTTCCTCATTTTCATGGCTAAATAATATTCCAGTGTGTGTGTGTGTATCACATCATTTTCATCTATTCATCCATTACAATTCTTTCTCAATCTCTGTCTCCTCCTCTGTGAAAAAGAGTTAATAAGAGTACCCCTTACAGGAGTATGAGTATTAAATGAGCTGATTCATGTAAAGCACCTAGCACAATGGGTGGTACTAAATAAATGTTAAATTGTACTATTAAAATACTGAATAAAAGCATAGAGACAGAAACTTGTTTCGATGCTATCAGGGAGCGAAGGAGAAGGAATGGGAAGTTAGTGCATGATGGATACAGAGTCTCTGTTTGGAGTGATGAAACATTCTGGAAATAGGGGTGATAGTTACAAACATGTGGACACAATGCCACTGAATTGCATACTTAAAAATGGTTAAAATGAAGGGGTGCCTGAGTGGCTCAGTCATTTGAGCATCTGACTTTGACTCAGGTCTTAATCCCGCAAAGGGCTCTGTGATGGCTGATAGCTCAGAACCCAGAGTCTGATTCAGATTCTGTGTCTCCATCTCTCTCTGCCCCTCCCCTGTTTACACTCGGACAGGTCTGTCTTTCTCTCTCTCAAAAATAAATAAACATTAAAAAATGTTTAAAATTAAAAACTTTATAACATATATAGCTCCACAATAAAGCAAAAGAAATCAAGCTTATAAATGATGACTGTCACTTAGGCTAAAATTCTTTTTTTTTTTTTTTTTTTTTGGTTATGCATAATGCCAGGAAACACATTTACACAATCTGGTGTCTTCTTGTCCAAAAGGGAGGATCCCTGAAGTAGGGTGCCCTGCAGGATGTCCCCCAAGGAGGCTAGGAACTTATATGGGAAGTCTTAGGGGCCCCTAGAGTACAGGGCCAGAAGTGAGACGCTTGCATCTACAGACCCCACAGCCCTGGCAGTGGAGTTGGTTTGGCAGTGTTTTCCTGATGCCTCAGTACGCCTCAGAGAGGAAGGACGGCCTTTATGAGACTAACTCAGCCATGGAGTTTATCAGTCACCAGATGTGCCCAGCTATTTTACTCTCCACTCCATCTAGGTCAAACAATCAAGCACATGGATTCAAAATTTAAACTAACTCTTATAACAATCATAAACATAATAATCATAAAATTTATGGCTGTTATGATATGACAATCATAAAAATTGTTTATCATTTTAGATCCAGAGTGTTTTACTAATTTAGCAATAGAGTGGTGACCATCAAAAGGTCTCATTATATGGTACATAAAACCCAAGTAAAACTAGACCCAGGCAAGTCTTTATACCCTAAGATTCCTTGCAACTACTTGAATTAAACAAATACCGCTCTTTTGCTATGTCAGAATTATTTAAGAATAAAATCTGATCCTTACTGGAAACACAGGGTTAGATTATATGACCTTTGAAGTTCTTTTGACTCTGATACCATGAATCATACCCACCCTGCATGACCAGTCATGAAAAGAGGTATCATCTCAAATCATTCCCTTTACTGAGCTATGAAAACTTATATAAAATATATGATAATTTTGTAATGTAATCTGCATTTAATGGATTTAAATGATTATGAAACTTTTTTATTTTTAATCTGCTATGGTTTATCAGTAACAATCATGCTTAATATCATTTCATTCTAATTAGGGGTAATTATATAAGTAACTATATTTAAAATGTTTAAATATATATAAATATAAAATGTTTAAGTCAATGTATTATTCTACAAGTAGTGTTTTAGATTAGGGGTAGTTGTTAATTTTTATTGCATGGGAGGTGGTTAACGCTTTTAGTCATTTCACACATGTGCGCTGAGCTCCTACTTTGTTCAGGGCACTGTTCTAGGTACTTTGTGCAAGGCACTGTGCTGGGAATACAGTGGGGAAGAAATTGGGCAACATCTTTACTCTCCAAGGGTGTTGCTATTCCAACTCCCGTCAAAAAATAACCCTTATAGCCTATAATTTAGATGCTAACATGTTGTAGCACAAAATGGGAAAAAATCAGCTATGGAAATGTATCAGTTATTATACTTGACATAGAAACTCTGTGAAATAATTTTTATTATCCCTATATCATAAGAAAGGAAGTTGCCTTAAGACATATGCAGGACAAGTTAAAGTGTAGGGTTTCTTGTAGTAGTTGTTTGGTAAGTTCTACATAATTATTTTAAGTATCTTAGCAAAATGTGGGATAAATGTGTTAGATGGATACATAGATAATACTACTCTGTGCAGAGCCTATGAGAATGACAATTCATTCCAAAAAATGAACTGCAGAAGAAACATTCTTTTTAAGAAATTATATAACTCTGTCTAGTCTCCCTTCAAAAGCCATTGCTTCTGCCTCACTCACTAGAGCAGTGCTTTTCAAACAGAGGTAATATTCCCCCCATGGAACTTATGGAAGTGTCTGGCAACATTTTTGGTAGTTATAACTGGGGAGGTGGGGTACTACTGGTACCTAGTAGCTAAAGGCCAGGGATACTGCCCATCATGCTACAAGGCACAGGAAAAACCCAATAACAAAGAATCATTGGACTCAAGGTTTAAAAACTCTACATTAGAGGTAACAACTGTTCACTTTTTAGTATGCAAGCTTATAGGTCTTTTCAATGTATTAATACACACAGGAGCATACACACTCACCTGCAAATGGGATAGTAGTGTGCATATTATCCTGTGACTCGCTATTTTGACTTAACTATAGGTTGGCAGCCTTCCAGCCAGTACACTGAGTTCAATATCATTTTGGAGAACTGCACAGTATTTTCTACATATGTGTACATACGTTATAGTTTATTTATTCTCATATTAATGACAATCTAGATTATTTTTAATGGTTTGCTATTTCAAATGGCTCCCACGAACATCCTCATATGTACATTTTTGTTCAAATGTGAAAGCATTTGTGTAGGACTGTTTTTTAGAAGTGAAATTGCAAAGTCAAATTGTATGACCATTTTTTGTTCATGTTTATTTTTGAGAGAGAAAGGGAGAGAGAGTGAAAGCAGTGGAGAGGCAGAGAGAGATAGGAACAGAGGATCTGAAGTGGGCTCCTTGCTGACAGCACAGAGCCCAATGCAGGGCTCCAACTCACAAACCGTGACATCATGACCTGAGCCGAAGTTAGATGCTTAACTGACTGAGCCACCCAGGTGCCCCAAATTGTATGACCATTTTAAAATTTGGTAGGTACTGCCAAGCTCTCCACAAAGGATAGGCCCAACCATCTATGAAAATGAAGGGAATATTTTCAACTTTGCAAGTATGCTTTACTAAAAGGAACATAACATATGCAAACAAAATGTGTTTGATTTCTAGAGTATTTGGACAGACACAGCCACAAAAACCCATCAAGCTGTGTCAAAGAGCATAATAATGGTCATTAGAAAGTAGAATGTGATGATCACAGGAATCATTCTGTTACACAAGCAATAACATCGAGAGGACTAACCCCCATACCAGATGTATCCACTGTCTACATTGTGCTGGAAAATTTACCGGGGAGTTAATGGATTCTGGCCGCCTTGTTAATACCATCCACTATGTCATCTGCCTTCACCTCACTGCCTCGTAGCTGAGGTAACAGCCATTGTTTACAGGATTTATAGCTACTTGGCTTTTCAGTAAGGCAAAGGAAAAATAAACCAGAAAACAAGTTGCACACTGAGATCATTAGAAAAGGGATCACGAATAAATGAATTCTAAGAATGAGGTATTTGGGGCCAGAAATGGAATCAGCAAAACATGAATTGAATAATTTCTTCCTCTAACCTTTTGCAAACAACCAAAACAACTATATAAATAAGGCCCAGCAGTAGAAAACAGGAATGCTGCTTAACCCGTGACTTTTCATATGACACTGAAGGAGTTGGCTTAAAACCACGATTTGTTGGCTGAAAAAGTGTTGTTTAACATGAGATCCCAGATTTCATGCTGGTTGTATCAACATGTCTAAAGGAAACCTCTATCATTTAGATGACATTTCTCACATGTTGCTCTGTCAGTAAGCTATTTGTCCTATAGAAGGGTCACTGAGTAGTTATCTGTGAGTGCTGGAGTTACAGTTAGAAAAAGAAAGAGGTTTCCAGTCCTCATGTAGCTGTAGGAGGAGAAACACGCATTTAAAAGTCAAATATAGAGGGGCGCCTGAGTGGCTCAGTCAGTTAAGTGTCTGACTTCAGCTCAGGTCATGCTTTCACAGTTCATGGGTTCGAGCCCCACATCAGGCTCTGTGCTGACAGCTGAGAGCCTGGAGCCTGCTTCAGATTATGTCTCCCCCTCTTTCTGCCTCTACCCTGTTCACACTGTCTCTATTTCTCAAATATAAATAAGCATTAAAAACTTTTTATTTTTTAATTGTTTTAAGTTTATTAATTTAACTTGAGAGAGACAGCATGAGCAGGGCAAGGGCAGAGAGAGAGGGAGAGAGAGAGAGAATCTCAAGCAGGCTCTAGCTGTCAGTGCAGAGCCTGACACAATGCTCAAACTCATAAAACCGTGAGATCATGACCTGAGTAGAAACCAAGAGTCAGAATGCTTAATTGACTGAGCCACCCAGGCACCCCCCCCCCAATTTTTTTAAATAAAAAAAAAGTCAAATATATAATTATTTAACTATCTTTGTGACATGAAAGCTATAACACGGTACTTGGCCTACTTCAGAAGGTGAGTGGGGAAGGCATCATTGAAGAAGTGACATTTGAGCCCAGATAGGGAAACTAACTTCTCTTGTACCTTTGAATCCTTTTAACATTTTGCATCACACTTAGGGTGTCTTTCACATATTTCCAAGGGTTATTGTCCTTTTTAAGAATTAAACTCCACTAAACAGTGAAAGCTTCATAAAGGCAATATTGCAAATCATTGTCTTCTCATTGATAATTAGCATCATTCATGACATATGGCAGAAGCCTAGTCAATATTTTCACTCATGTATTCACTCAACAATACCTAAAATGTGCCCATTACTATTCCTAGCCCCCAAGAGGTAGTAGTGACCCAGATGACAAGGTCCCTGTTCTCATGAGGTTTATATTTCAGTGAAGATTTAAACGAACATACATATAAATAAGCGATATGTAGTATGAACTACTCTAAGGAAAATAGACTAATGTGGCAGATGTGAGCATTAGTGGTTAGAGACATCCTCTTTTTAAAGCGATAAGGCTTAAGTTTTGAATTTTACGTTGTCAGACCATGCAACCCCCCAGCCTTCCTTGTCTACTTTCATCCATTGCAGACTTCCACATCTGACTGACTACCTTCTTTTCCTGTGCTCTCCTTGCCTCTTTTAGTAAGCCTGTTGATGACCCAACCAGTACCCTCGCTTTCTGGCTCTTTGATCTTCTCATCCCCTCAGCTACTCACTCCCATGATCATCACCTTGATCTTGTCCTCAACTATAACCACATCACCCCCTGTACCTCACTTTCAAGCATCTTACTCTTAGGCTGACACCTCCTGTCCTTTCATCTCACCTGCTCTAGTATCTTTACTCCATTAATCCTTTGACTATATTGAGAACATTAATCTTTGGATTAATCCATGGACTTGATTCCATGATTCATCAATCTAAATACTCCTTTATGAATATCATTACCTCTTCTAATCTTTTTTTCCTATGTTGTGTTCCCCAGAAGAACCCCAACCTTTGTCAAATATAGCCCTTGGCTTCCTCCACTCTACTCCTTTCTTTTTTTAATTCTTTTTTTTTTTTACAATTTTTTAAACATTTTTATTTATTTTTGAGAGAGAGACAGAGCACAAGCAAGGGAGGGGCAGAGAGAGAGACTGGGAGACACAGAATCCGAAGCAGGCTCCAGGCTCCAAGCTGTCAGCATGGAGCCCAATGCGGGGCTCGAACTCAGAAACTGTGAGATCATGACCTGAGCTGAAGTCGGACGCTTAATCAACTGAGCCACCCAGGCACCCCTTCTCCACTCTACTCCTGACCTGACTATGGCTGAAGAAAAACACACAGCTGCACTGACTGGTCACTCTTTTTTTTTTTTTTTTTTTTTGTAAATATGATTTATTGTCAAGTTAACTAGCATATAGTGTATACAGTCTGCTCTTGGTTTGGGGGGTAGATTACCATGATTCATCACTTACATTCAATACCCAGTGCTTATCCCACCAAGTGCCCTCCTCAATGCCCATCACCCATTTTCGCCTCTCCCCTACTCTCTCCGCATCAACCCTCAGTTTGTTTTCTGCATTTAAGAATCTCTTATGGGTTTGCCTCCCTCTCTGTTTGAAACTATTTTGTCCCCATCCCTTCCCCCATCATCTTCTGTAAAACTTCTCAAGTTCCATACTGGTCACTCTTTAAATTCATGAACACAAATGTCAAGAGGGAATGCAGAACTACCATTCCTTAGACTGTTCTTTTCCCACTCTCCAGAATGACTACTTTCATGCCCAGTTCTGCTCATCCGGCTGCTAACAATTCTATCAAACTACCCCCTCACAACCCTCACCCAGCCCTTACCAACAATGGCTTTATCTTTAACTTCTTTGATACTTAAACAAAAGAGGGAAATTAGACTTGAAAGTTTTCAAAAACATGGAAGCATACAATTGCTTTGTAATTCTTCCTCCACACCCTTTCCCAAAAATGGCTGCTGTAGCATTGTGTTTATTTAGCCCGAGTTTAAAATTTATTGTTGAATTGTATTTTTTAAAATTCCAGTCATATTCGGATATATTTTTCTTTTCAATATTTATGTGTTTAGGCCTTAATTTGTTCTTGCATCTTCTTTTGTCAGAATTTAGAACTTTCAATATATTTCTAAGATCTCTATGTTCAAGTTAAATCATATTTTCATCATATTTTTCAATTGACTTTTATTACCTTGTTATAATCTCCTGGGGAGAGGGGGCAGGGGGAACAACTACCAGATATTTAGGAACCTAACTTTCACTTCAAAAGGAGCTCTGAATTTTTCTCAAGAATGTATATTTTATTCTTTCAACCAGTCTGTAAGAAGGCAGTTAGTTAAAATAAGACAATTGCTGATTTTAAACATAATTTTTAAGTATTAAAAGTTATTTTACAGCCAAGACTCTTTCCTCTGGAATATCTCCTTCAGTCTGTGCATTGATTGTCAGTGGTTTAAGGAACGAGTTGTTCCAGATATTTACAAGAGTGTTTTACAGTAAGACTTCAATGAACATGTAACTTCTCAGTTAGGCCTCAAGTTACAACTTTTCATTAGTTTATTCTGCCTTCAATTTATCAAGTGAGCAATGTAGACTATAAAGCAGAATTGCCTTTTTACTTTTAAATTAAATTTCCGTAAGATGAAGAGCTGTAACTACTTTTCCCCATAATTAAAACCTATGGAAACTAGATTAGTTGTCTATGAGTGGAATGTTGGTAAGTAAAACTGATGGCTTTAAGTACAAGCTTTAGTCTAGAGCTTACACAAATTTTCATTTATTCACTGAGAGACCTGGAATTATATGCATCTGGAAATCACCTAAAACAGAAATGGACTCCTATATATAATTGACTAAATCCTTTGGAAATTGAAATATAAATTTTCCCATGCAAATATTTAAATCTTTGAATGAATTTGCCTCAAAACAAGGTTAACTTGTACATATTTTACTATATTGACCAGTTTTTGCAATCAGATTCGTTTTTATACTGACTTAAAAAAACATTGCAATGATTTAAAATTTATACTCTGGCTCTTTTTACTTCAAAGGGCACAGAAATAGGGCATGTGTTATATAACATGGGATGAAATATGCAGCTTACAAACAGTAAAACATCCTGAGACTTCCTTGTAGTGATTTTTGGAATTTAAAGCCAATTTCAAGAAATTTCCAGAAGTTCCAGGCCTTCTAATTTTTGTTTCCTATATTAGTGTATGAATATGTCTGGATAAGAAATTATATTTTAAGGGTGCCTCGGTGGCTCAATTGGTTAAGCATCCGACTTCGACTCAAGTCATGATCTCACAGTTGGTGGATTCAAGCCCCATATTGTGCTCTGTGCTGACAGCTCAGAGCCTGGAGCCTACTTTGAATTCTGTGTCTCCCTCTCTCTGCCCCTCCCCCCCAAAATAAATAAACATTAAAAAAAATATTGGGGCACCTGGGTGACTTAGTCGATTGAGCTTCTGACTTCGGCTCAGGTCATGATCTCATGGTTCGTGGGGTCCGCCCCTGTGTCACAGCTCGGAGCCTGGAGCCTGCTTTGGAGTCTGTGTCTTCCTCTCTCTCTTCCCCTCCCCTGCTTGTGTTCTGTCTCTCTCTCTATCTCTCCAAAAGAAATAAAAACAGTAAAAAAATTTTAAAAAGAAACTATATTTTAAAAATTGGATGTGATTTAGAACAATGTAATTGATTTAAGGAAGTAAATTGCTTTTGGTTTAAAAGTGAATTAGTTTTTCATTTGATATCTGGGGAATAATATATACCGGAGGGATAAATTCATGCATTGGGATTACTATAGTATCACTAATTTGACATTAGTTTTTAAAAGCAGTTCTGGATTTAATTATATATAGTATCCGTATGTTATTACCACAGATATTAAAAGTTGAGCATGGAATGGTTTGTAAGTACTGGCAGGCAATCCATGAGGTCGATATTACTTTCCATGCTTGAGATCAATCAGGTTTGTGGAACTTAAGAAGATGCACAGGGGACACTTTATTCTGAGAGGTAGGTCCATGTGATGTGAGGAAGGAGAGATGGGGAAGAGATTGCATCTGAGGTCCAGGGAATAGCATCTGTCCTGCTTCTGCCCCATCAGAGTACTGTGTCAAAGCCTGCAGGTCTGTGACGCAAGACAGTGAAGGGAGTTGGCTGCTCCTTACCCCCATCTCAATTTTAAAAAACACCTAATTTTTTTCCCGTAAATCAATGTGGATCTTCCACATAACTATTCTCTAATTTGATAAACCCATAATTGAATGTCATTATGCAGCTAAGCAGGTTATGTGGCTCGGTCAGTTAAGCATCCAACTCTTGATTTCAGTTCAAGTCATGATCTCATGGTTCATGGGATCGAGCCCTGCATGGGGCTCCACGCTGACAGCAGGGAGCTGCTTGGAATTCTCTCTCAGATTCTCTCTGCACCTCCCCCACTCATGTTGTCTCCCTCTCTCTCTCTGTCTCTGTCTCTCTCTCTCTCTCAGAATAAATAAACATCAAAAAAAAAAAAAAGGTTATTGTGAGAGTAGGAGTCTCCAATAGAAGTTTAACCTTAATTTGAAGTGGCCGCAAGGTCTACTCAAACTGACTTCTGGAAAGTTTCCTTTCTAAACACCATTGTAGCGCATTTTAAAAACCAGTCTATACCATCCCAAGAACTTATTTCTTGGTTCCAAAAAACCCTCTGGACAGTTTACATAATCCCATAAAAATAATCCTATGAAAATGATGGTTTTGTTAGAACTATTTGAATTTGATTTTAACAGTTTCATAGAAGTATGGAATGCATTATGTCGTTTGACCCTCTCATAAATAAAGCCCTGTCTGAATGACAGATATGCACCATTTTAGAGGTGAGGTACTTTAGGCTTAACCTTAACAGATGTTAACAGATTTTTTTTTCCTAGTCTCACACAACCAGAAAGAGGCAGGTCCAGGAACTGAAGTATTATCTTTTGACTGCAAATGTGCCTGAAAAACCAACTGTCCCTGCAGACTTACTACTGTGAGAAAGAGCTGTTTAACCATTAAACTAAACAGTGTTAAAACTAATCTCATACTTTGAGTAAGGGGCAGTACTAAATAATTCTGTATCATGTGGTAAGGCATCTAAAGAGTGGGAGATGTAAATGAGTCAACATCCTATGGGACCTACTGGAATATGGCTTCCCTCAAAATCCCTTTACTTCAGCCTTTTAAAGTTTCTTGGGGAACAGGTATGAGGCCAGGGTGCTCAGTGTTACACTTGTTGCAGAACAAAATGGCTACTTTATAACTTTTGGCAAGGAACCTGGGGTGTTGGGTAACAAGTTCACATGCACTTGAACAGATTCAAAACTTATTTTGAAAACAAACAAATAAACAAACAAACCTGATCATTCCCTTTAAGTAGCCCCATTGTACATCTGCAAGAATAAATGAATTCTGGGAGCTAATTCGATCTTGTGGTGTTTTACTAAAGCTTGTCAACTTGGCCGCCCATGTGCTGGAATCTAAAGCAACATGTTCTCTCCTTAATCACAAAACAAAATAATAACATATCAAGAACAAACACCATTAAAATTGGAGCGATTTTGATTTAGCAACTTGCCAAACGCTGACTTGAAATCTTTGATATTTTTAGAGAGTGATAATCATAATGAAATATCAAAATCCCTTCTTCTGGGTTCTCTGAGCTCTATTCTTGCAGTGAGTGAGGTATAAAAAAAGCAAACAGAAAACAGTGCTTCTGAGAAAGGACTTTACTAAGTTACGATTGAACTTAGGAGAGACAGAGAAAGTAGGTATTTGAAGACTTTTTCTGTTTCTTTGCAAACCAATAATAAAACTTTGACCACCACATGAAAACATTTCTCTTAGAAATTTCTCTTCAAATTCACACAGAGGGAAAGTCTTTCTTCAGGGAAAGTTGCATGGACCATTTTGCTGGATCTTAAAAGCTCTCCTTGTTTCCCTTTGAGACTTTGTTGCCAGGAGGCTCCCTTGCCTAGCCATGTGTATGCCTTACTCCCTCCTGGGAGGTTTTTGCCTGCCTTCATGTTAAATTAGTTATAATCCCTTTGGGAAGCATGCAAGGTATAGACACATATCTCCAAATTTTGTATAAAATTAAACCAGAGCCTGGAAGAAATAAAGTGGAATAGATTTCTTGTGATTTCACTGTGGTACTCTCATTGCTTTAAGGCATTTTCTCACTTCTCTAAACCATCCTTTCATACCCTTAGGCCTTTTTCTATCTTTATCAGTTTCTTTTCTTCAAATTTATTTTTAAAATTAAAATTTTATATCATTTTCTTTTACCTACACTTGAAATACCCTGTGTTAGAATGAGGGTTTTTTTTTCTGTATATATTGTGTTTGTAAATATTTAAAATTAGATGTGCTTTTGTTTTAAAGATCCTTTTATGTTTACAATGTTTATAAAAAGAAAGGTGTGGCTCATTGAAGAGAGTAAAGAAAAATTCTGGTGAAGTAGAGGTTTATAAGAAAGGGACTAAGAACAGTACAAAGTAGAACCAGACAGAAGTTATAGGTTCAAACAATACTTGAATTTGAATATTTATATTGAAGGGATAAGCTTTGGTACTGCAGGTATTCAAAGATAAGTGTAGCCCAGCCCTTGTTTCTAAGGAATTTAAAATCCAGGAGAGAGAATTGAAAATGCACAAATTACTATAGCACATGGGAGTTCCAAAGATTCGAAGAATAGAAATTACTTCCAATTGGTGAGATCTCATCAGAATTCAAAAATGCATGTTAGATTTGTTCAGATTATATGTTAAGAGTAAGGGGGAGTGGGATTATGATTATGTAAATGTCGGGATCACAGGTGTGCTAGTTCAGCTGACCTTAGTTTAAGAGAAGGCAGGCTCTAGGGGTAAACCGTAAGAAAGGTTCTACCCAGGGAAGAGATGGTAGTATTCTTAGCGATGGGGATAATGACAATGATGATACATTCAGTGCTTGCTATTAGGAGAGGCGCTGTGAGCTAATGATCAAAAAGACTCATCACCTGCCCTCAAGGAGCTCGTGGTTCAGGGAAGACAAAGACCTACCCAAGCAATCCATTCACTGATAATTCACAGGCATGACTCTGCTCCATACTGCAGAGGAGACAGAGATGCCGTCTGGTCTGGGGCGGGGGTTGGGGGTGGGGGAGGGGTTGGGGAAGGCGCAGGGGGTGGGAATGACTGTACCTACTCAGCCATGTAGAAAATGCTTCACTTAGGCAATTGAGTGGAACTGAGATATAAGGAAAGGGTAAGAATTCAGTTAGTGAAAGGGTGGGGGAAGAGCAGTCTGTGCAGAAGAAATGGCAGGTGCAAAGAGCCTGGGATGGGGGTAATGAGGCATATTTGAGGAATGGCGGGGAGGTCAGTGTGCTTGGAGCACAGGAGAGCCTGGTTTGAGATGAGGCTGTAGAGGCAGGAAAGGTCCAAACTAAGAGGGCTCATAGGTCATTCAGATTTTGGTCTTCAGCCACCAACCAAAGACTGTTGGATGTCTTCAACATGGTCAGCTTCTAATTTACCCAGAGATATTCCAGCATGGGTGGGAAGAAGAGGTCAGAAGGGAGTGAAAGTGGGAGTGGGAAGAAGAGTGAAGCAGCTATTCAGGGAGAGAGATGATGGAGCCATGACGATTGTGAGGAAAACAGACTTGTACTGAGCTCCAAGTGGATAGCAGACACCATGCTGAGTGCCTTCTATTATTATTGGGAACTTGCCTGGAAAACTGCAGTGTTCTGTCAGAGCATGTTCACGTTTCCATTTCTCCCCAGCCCCCCTGCAGTCCTGCAGTAAGCAAGCTCAATGCAGTTCTTTTTTTTTAAATTTTTTTAAAAGTTTGTTTATTTTTGAGAGAGAGAGAGAGAGAGAGAGAGAGAGAGAATCTGAAGCAGGCTCCAGGCTCTGAGCTGACAGCACAGAGCCCGACACAGAGCCCGAACTCATGAACTGTGAGACTGTGAGATCATAACCTGAGCCGATGCTTAGCCGACTGACCCACCCAGAAGGCCCTGATGCAGTTCTGATGTTACTTAAGATATTAGAGCCAACTGGATGATCAAAGGGCAAGACCCTAGCTAGACCGAGACTTTATCCTCTGACATCTCCTTATAAATTACTCTTGTACTCCCCTACCTCTGTGATGCCAGGAATAGGCAGATGTCAGTACTTTGCAGCAAAGATACAGCAAATCAAGAAGTCCAGATGCTTTCAAATTCCAGGAATCAGAGCTGCCCAGAATTTGTAGAATTATCTGCCTGCAAATATGTGACTGAAAGTGAATCCTCAATCTTCAGTTATTAGGGTATCTCTATTTACTTTAAGCTCCTAAGGTTTAAGTAAGCTGAAAAGTTGTTAAGAGTAATAACAAGATGGTACTCAATTGTGCTAATTTCTATTTATTTCCGTGAGTCATTTGTTCATTAAACAAATCGTTGCTTTAGTGACCACAATGTATATGTAAGGCACTATATTTGACACCCAGGATACAGTAGACAAGAAAATAGATGAACACTCCTGCCACCTGGAGTTTATGTTGTAGGGAGGAGAGGCAGACCATAGACCAGAAACAGAGGTAAAATCTATAGTATGCTAGATGAGACATATACAGCAAATTTAATGTATTTATAATTTATACTCAAATAAACCTGTTTCAGATTCTGTGTCTCCCTCTCTCTCTGCCCCCCCCCCCATTCACGCTCGTGCTCTCGCTCTCTCTCAAAAATAGATAAACATTAAAAAATTATGCTGTAATGTAGCTTGGATCCTATGTAATACTTTTCTTAACAAGAAAATCAAAGCAGAAAAAGGGGGAGTAATCAAGAGTAGGTGAATTTGGAGCCTGTGGTTTTATTTTTATTATAATCTTTTTACATTCATTTATTTTTGAGAGACAGAGACAGAGCGTGAACAGGGGAGGGGCAGAGAGAGACAGAGACACAGAATCTGAAGCAGTCTCCAAGCTCTGATTTAGCTGTCAGCACAGAGCCCAATGCGGGGCTCGAACTCACAACCGTGAGATCATGACCTGAGCCGAAGTCGGACGCTCAACCGACTAAGCCACCCAGGCGCCCCGAGCCTGTGGTTTTAGATGTCTAAGGAAGGCTTCTCTGAGGATAAGGGATAAGGGAACCAGCCATGCAGATATTTGGGGCAAGAATATTCTTGGCAAGAGAAACATTAAGTGCAAAATCTCTGGAGCACTTGCACCTCTTAATTCAAATTGTATTTTTTTCTTCGTACCCTTTTACAAATACTGACAATTAAGTTTTTAATAAGACTTAATAAAAAGTTATATTGTCACAGAATAAGATTAAGTGGTTTTTTGGTTGTATCGCTTTGAACTCAATTTAATGTGACATATAAGGTGTACAATGGCTTTTATCACAGCAAGGTATAGTACAGGGTGTTTTAAAAGTTTCTTCTTGGGGCGCCTGGGTGGCTCAGTCGGTTAAACGGCCGACTTCGGCTCAGGTCGTGATTTGGCGGTTTGTGAGTTCGAGCCTCACGTCGGGCTCTGTGCTGACAGCTCAGAGCCTGGAGCCTGCTTCAGATTCTGTGTCTCCTTCTCTCTCCACCCCTCCACTGCTCAGGCTCTGTCTCTCAGTCTCTCAAAAATAAATAAATGTTAAAAAATTTTTTTTAAATAAATAAAAATTTCCTCTAAGGTTAAAAGATTATTAATATTAAGTAGTTGTTGAAGATGTACTTAAACTGCATTTTTAATTTAAGATAATGTTTATAAAGCCCTGTCGAAGATTAACATATTACCCCGTCTCCAGATTTTTATTTTTATACATCTTCAAGTTTATGAAATATGAATTCTTTTTTGTAACCATAATTTACCCAGATTTTTCAGATGGTAAAAGTTTGATGAAGCAAACAATAAAACTCTGGTTATACAAAATAAAACAACTGGGGAGACTCTTGGATTGCATGGTCCCAGAAGGACTCTCCTGGTGGGTAATACTTGAACCAAGACGGGAATGCTCCCGAGGCCAGCCGTGCAAAGTTCTGAGTGTAGAGTGTCTTCATGTGGAGCAATTTGTATCAAATTTCCTAGAAAATGATGTGGTCTTCCTGTGTACAATTAACATCTTTCTTCATTGTGGGTAATTACATAAAGTATTTTTAAACATGTTTTCTCTTGCATTGATAAAGCCTCTGTTTTAGAGACCCCAATTACCCTTAGCTGACTTATGTTTCTCCATCCTCTGTTTCTGTTAGCTTCATCCTAATTATTTAAATCTTTTTCCTTTCAACTATATATTCTGTGATTATCACAAGTCTTCCTTTTAAGTTAGAAACTTTATTTTAAGCCATGTATATATATTTTTTTGCTGTTTCTAATTTATGCATTGCTTCAGTAGAGATGTTCTTTGTCTTCAATTTTACTTCGTTCAGGCCTGCAATTTTCTTTTTTTCTTTAGTTTGTTTTTTACTCTCTCATGTTTAAATACTCTTTTATTTAATTAATATATTCCTCTTAAGTGCCTGTGGGAAATTTCCTTTGTTTGGGGGTTTACACTTTTTTCTAAGATGAATATTTTCCATCTTTTTCTGCTATTTTTTTTTCTTTGTTCCATAGTTTTCCTGCATGGACTCCATTGCTCACACTTGGGCAGTTTGGTCCAAGTTTTCTATTTGACTTCTCTCTGCCCCATCTGAGAACTGTTTGTTGTGCCCTCCACAGTTTTGGGTGAGGACCCGGCATTTTGTGTTCTCTCCATAATTTTCTCTGGCTTGAGCAAGGCCTGATGGGCTGAGGGGAGAGCTGGGCTGAGGGAATATTTTGTAGTATCTGAGCTTTGCTCTCACTTCCAGGGTTTCATCAAACATTTGATGGAGCTCAATCCATGGAGTCAGAGAATGGCCTCATTTCCAAGAGATTCACCCTCAGGCCTCCGGTCAGCCCATTTCTGTGTGTCACTTTGGCACGTTCACTCGTTCACTCCTTCCGCAATCAGCCCTGTCATGCCCATCTCGTTTCACCTGCCTTTCCCCTGCTGTTGCCTCCACATCCCCTGGTCAGAAGAGAGTCCCCACTCAGCTTTCTTCTTGCCAGATCTGGGAATATTACTGACAATCTCAGAATCTGGCCTATTCTCCCACATGGCTTCTTGGAAATGGGATGGAATAAGGGATCTGGCCACATCACACAGCTGTAGTGGGCTGCAGAAAGTCAGGTTTCTTAAGTAAAGCCATTCATTACATTGTGTCCTTTTTCTCGTTTAGTTGCTGGTGGCGATTTTTGCTGTTTTTGTTGCTGGAATGTTTGCTGTTGTTCATTCTATCATCTAAACTGTAAATCTCCTGGGGAGCCTGGGCGGCTCAGTTGGTAAAGCATCCAACTTCAGCTCAGGTCATGATCGCACAGTTTGTGGGGTTGAGCCCCGCATCAGGCTCTGTGCTGACAGCTCAGAGCCTGGAGCCTGCATCGGATTCTGTGTCCTCCTTCTCTTTTTGCCCTTCCCCCACTCATGCTCTGTCTCGCTCTGTCTCTCAAAAATAAATAAATGTTAAAAAAAAATTTTTTTAAACTGTAAATCTCCCATTACCTGTATATTACTCTGGCTCTTTCATTTACTGTATGCAAACAGACTTAAAACCAAACAATACTGGAATACTTAAAATGGGTGAATATTAAAACTTTATATGTTTGCTAGAATAAGTCCCTAGTATGTTTCCTAATTGAC
Organism: Cryptoprocta ferox; assembly: GCA_028646485.1. NCBI lineage: Eukaryota > Metazoa > Chordata > Mammalia > Carnivora > Eupleridae > Cryptoprocta > Cryptoprocta ferox. The sequence continues at coordinate 66,149,923 of CM053571.1, forward strand.
TGAGCTTTGTGTTTATCACATTTCTTTAGAAAATCCAAATAAAAATTATTATTTTCAAAAATATCAAACATTTGAATTACTTGATCTTAAAAGTATTAAATATAATAACACATGTAGCAATAGGGTGTGGAATAATAGAATGTCTTTGAAGAGAGGAAGAAAATACAAAGCTACCTTCATGACCTATGCAGTTATTTCTTTCTTGAGGTATGTGCTGTTCTGCTGATCATTTAAAAATTCCATATCACTTTCGTTATGGTTTTGCTATCTTTCTTGTTTTCTTTTTCTGTTTATTGCACACGTGGGTAGCTGTAATCTATATACCCTGACTCTGAAATTTTTGTGCCTCATATTGAGCCATAAGTTCCTATTAAAATAAAGTTGAAAACTTAGAAGTTGTTTTAGACCTGAGTCAAAGGAAATGACATCAACTTTCTGTGCTGTTTATTTTTCTTATAGTCTTGGGGCCCCAGGAGATCTGTGTGAGGCTAAGGGTATGAACTCCTCATACTGCATGAATGATGCTGAAATGCTTTTAAACTCATTTTGGTATTGCAATAAAGATACTTGCCAAATATGATTTCCATCATAAAATTCATTCATTTGTCTGATAAATACTTATCTAACTCTTTTAAAGACTGGAAATACTCTGATGAACAAGACACAATACCTTTCCTTACGGTACTTTAGAATGAAGGACATAGACAATCAATCTGTGAAAACATTATTACCTGGATGGGGTTCTTAATAAGCATTCTCGAATTTATGCATTTACCCTTTCAACTCAGTCATGGCTGATCTGAGGTCTGAGACATATATCAACACATCAGTGCAAGCTAATTGCTGGCTTGTGCCTGTATTGTGAATTCCAGGTGACAGACCTATATACACAGGGCTAAGCCGAAGAGGCACCACTACTCATAACAATATATAAAGGGGGTAGAATGAATAGCCAAGACTCTTTGAAGATTGCCCCATTTACTACTCCACCATCTAAAGAGGGGAAATAGTTGTAGGGGCTATTTAAAGGCTAACCTCCATAGTAGATTTTCCTCTTGCTGCTAAAATGGCTTTTTGTTCACACAGCTGTTTTCAGAACACTCTTTATAAAATTCCACCTGGCCTTTTAATATATAAAGTATGTGCTGTGCTTCGAGCCTATTAATAAAGCACAATAGGATTGTTCTGACCTTGATTCTTATGGAAGAACCCAATAGGGTTGTCAGTGCGCCTCCACGGGTACTTTGAAATATTGGCTGTCTTCACAAGGCAAGAAAGCAGTACCATACAACATTTTGCTAAATTTGGTTGGGACAAAATGCCTTTCTGTACAATTCTTCAGACCACATGTACTGACATTTACTAATTGACACCATGTTCATGAGCTACAGGTAACAATTTTGTTCTAAGTCTGAAATGTGGGAAAATGAAGCAATTTTAAGTTCCAAGGATAAGTTGGCAGGAATATGAGTAGAGTATTATAATTTTAAAGCGATATTCCTTACAAAAGATAGAAAATCAGGGTGTAACTCTTTGAGCTAGCCATCTAAATTATAATTGTGTTCTATCATTTAGTATAAAATTTTTTAGTTTAAATTTTAATGGGCATTCACATACTCCATAGGAATGACACCAATAGGAAAATATATAGCATACAAGTTAAAAAAAAAAAAAAAAGATTGAAGCATACATCCAATTCATCATGCCTAATTAAGTGTTCTGAATTATCAGCTTGGATTGTTACAAGTGTCATCTCCTTTGATGGCATTGGCCACGTAATAGGGACTGTCACCATCCCCATTGTCATGGGTCTGTGATTGATCAATTTTTGACAACAAAGAAATGTTAACAGGGCTACATGGTGAAGCAGTCACTGGAAAAATCTCTTTCACAATGTTTCTACCTAATTGTGGAGCACCACCATTGCCACACATGATATAGCAACACGATTAAATTTCCTTTTGCTCACATTTAGTGGGACCTATGGGGGTGTACAGAAATCAATGGGGGATCGGGAGCCTGGAAAATTACATACTTGAAGAATTAATGAACTATAATTCCGTATTACATTCTCAATCACATTGTGCTTCCTTTTCATTAATGGAACTAAATTGGTTTTCCATAGACAGGGTACTTTTAAAAAATGCAATCATGCTTTTGCTCAGATTGAAAAAAAAAAGAAAGAAAGAAAACAGAACGTTACCTGCTTTTCAGATGAGGCTAGTTCTATCATGAAACATGTCAGTAGGAAATTTATAGAGAAGAACTTATCTGCGGTGTTAACTCAACCTGTTGAAGTGCCTTGAAATCAGTCTTTAAATCCCCGGCTGGAAATTGTAACTAATTTCTTAATCCTTGTTCTTTTTAAGGAGAAAAATGTTTTGGAGTTAGACAGTTCTACCTAATAGTAATAATCAAAGCCTTCTCTGAATAGAAAGAATATCTTTTAAGAATCTTTTTCACAAATCAAAATTTAGTTTATATTCAGAATGCTTTTAATATTGTAATAAGTATTTCAGTTGCTTCTTATTGTTTCTGGGTCCCAAGGCATAAAGGCCTTTGGCCACAGTGTTCATATTTTATAAAATTGAAATCTAAACGTAATGTTAGAAATCTTTAGAGAGGTTTAAACTAGAGCCATTTATAAATTCGAATCAAGATTATTCTCATTATATGTGGCAGTGATTAGTTTAGCTAAAGAAAGTAGTTCATCATGGCAGGCATATTGCAGATATTGCTTTTAATTAACAGACTGGCTACAGGACAGTGTGCTTTTATGTATACACAGCACACCATGATTGTTCAGAATCACAAATGAGCATGTGGCAGTCTAACCTTGTAAAAGTGAATTCTATCAGGATTCGTATGTCAGAAGCAATTTCATTAATTTCTGGTAATGTTGTTATTATTATGTACACATCCCTCAAATCCTAGCCCTTAAATGTCAGTTCATATTCCCTTTCTAAGAGATTCTCTTTTAAATATTATAGTGATGATATGATGAATTATAAAAATATAGACTATCATACCTCGTTCTAGATGAATCAAATCCAAAGACTTTTAAGCTTCCATCCTCTCACTATTATGTTTCATTTCCATGATATCAGATCTCAAATCAAAATCCAGTCTGGAGAGAACTAAAGAATCACAGCAATGGGATTGACATAATTACATAGAAACCAAACATGGTTTTTGTTATAAAGTAAGCCATAATTTGGAAACAAGTTATTTAAGGTTGGTTCCTCATCATGTGATTCTATACTCTTTTTCATGAGATTGCAATCATTTGCTAGGTTTGAGCTTTTCAGTTTTACTAAGCATATGCCTCATCCCTTACACATACCGAGTCACATTTCTTTTATTATCCTATATCAAATCAAATCCCTTTCTTTTTCAACCTTCCTTTCATACACAAGGTTTATATGACTCTAGTCTTGCCATTCCGGTTAACCACGCACAGTATGGTTCCTTTTCATTTCTGTAATGATTTAGCATTCAAATATTAAGTGAATTGATTTTGAAATAGTGTGATTTCCTTGACTTATTTACATGTATTATTTGTGTTTACCTGGGTGCCCCTTTAAAATTTAAAAATTCTCAAATGCAAATAACATTTGCCACCATTCCCAACGTTCCTTATCAGTGTAGGAACTGATTTACTCAAACGCTGTAGATTGTGGGAAAGTCCTCAACTATAAAGGAAGTGATATGTAGTACCTCACAAGGTAATTGTGAACATTAAATGAGGTAAAAAACACAGAGCATAATGCTGGCTACATTATGGCTGTATTTTGGCACCCTTCTCCTTTCTATGGCCTTTGTGCTTTTCTCTTATGCTCCGTGTTCTAATTAATTCTATATCTGGTCCACCTTGAGCCACCTAAAGGAAACCTAATATGATTCCAGGGCCTTAATATGATTCAGGGGGCTATATTGCTTGATTCTCTTCTCCTCCACCCATTCCTGTGACTACATCACTGAGTCAGACCCTCTCCTAGAATTTTGGTGGCTAATTGGTGTCTGTGCTGGTCTGTCCTCTGCTGCACCTCTAATCCCTTCCACAATGCAGTCAGAATGCTCCTTTGAAAACATTATTGGTGATGTTGGATCTTGGCCTAAGATTCTTGAAAAGTTTCTGAGTAATGTTAAAGACCAACCTCTTCGACGTGGCCTTTAAGCATCTTTATGACCTGACACCTGCCGGCTTCTTAAGCCTTGTGTCTTGTTGCTCTCCTTCCACCCTGAAGACACACACACACAAATGTGCTCATGAGCACACACAGCAGCCATATGATCTTCACAGAAGTCTGGTTTTCTCTAACCTCCTAGCATTTATACATTTCTGTGTTTTGCCATTCGTCTTCTCCTAAGTCCTGTGTACTTTCAGTTTCAACTTAGATATATCTTCTTCTGGGAAGACTTCTGGGGCCCCAACTTTCAAACTGGGTACTATTTTTTAAATGTTTATGTGTACCCTAAGGTTCCTACACCATAGCACACGTTACCAAGCATTGTACTGTACGTACCTATTTGGTTATCATTCTCTCCACTGAACCCATAAGCTCCGCGAGGACCATTATCTACACAATTCACAGTTGTATTCCCAACACTGAGCATAGGGCTGAGGATAGAGCCACCACCAAATACCTTTTTTTTTTCTTAAATGGCACATTTTTACCTTTTTAAAAAGGGCTAGAATAGGCACCACACATTTCATACACTATCAAGATAGATCTGGATCAGAACAAATGGGCAGCTGTATATAGCTCAGGTAGGCCCATTTAGACATGGAAAAGATTTCTGTACCTAAGGTAATTATATAGAAGTTAAGAAAGAGAAAACCTAAGGATAAATGCAATATGACTAAAGTCATATATTAATGAAAATGCTTGCATGTTCTTTTTTTCCCTTCACATTTCTAGGTTATGTTCACATAATGCTGAAGTCATCATTCCCTTGTACCCTTATTTTGGTCTTTCTTCACTTTCTCATTACCCTAGAGTTACTTAGGAAAATGTTGAATTGACTGTAGTGTAGAGGTCATTCAACTCTGATTTCTATTTCAAGAACAATTTTTTTTTAGATCCTGATTAAAAAAAGTCAGAATCTACCCTAATATATGTTAAGTATATGCATCTCCTTCCTATTTGCTTATATTGTTTCACAAGAGAATTTCCTTAGCATTACATCTTAATTGCTGATGTATCTAAAAAGTAAGTGGCCTTGGTAAATGAGAGTTAATTTTTTTAAACTGAAAATAATTTAAGTACTTTTTATCCTGACTCATGAAGGTATATAGAGTTTTTATTTCTCACTGAAAGTGTGAAATTTTATGTCAGACAAAATGTATATAGTGTAATAAATATAGCACTTCACAATTTTCAAAATACTTTTATAAAAATTCTATGGTACAGGTCTAATAGTCTCTGTTTTTACATAATGAAACTGGATCAGCAAAGTTAGCTAATTTGCCTTAGATTACAAGATATTAAATGGTGAATGCAAAGATTTGAATTCAGAGTTTCTGATTCCAGCTATAGGACAACCCCACTAGCCGTAGCTAGATGCCAAATTATTGTAGTCCCTACTGTTATTCATGAAACTTTTTGTGTGTGTGTATGAAATCCCTGTTAGGCTAGATGCCAAAAAGGACATATGAACTCTGTGATTAATGTCTAGTTTCCTATCCCTAATTAACTTCATCCATTCCTGATAATATTAACCTCCTATCCATGCCATTTCTTCTCCCTGACATTATCTTCACTTTATTCAATGGTGTCTATGAATGCTAATTATATGTTGACTTCTGAGGTTTTCCGTTTGAAGTTTTAACTTTCTTAAGAGCAAAGGTTGGTTTAAATCTTTAAAATATGCATCTATTGTCTGAAAATAATTCTGTAAACTAAAATATCTGGGAAGTATCCTCACTAATCACTCACTACATCAAATTAGTCACTAAGTCATGTAGTTTTACCTCTTTAAGTACTTTTTGACTGTATCCAGGAAGTCTTCCTGCCTCCATCTTGACTGCCATTGCTGTATCTCCCCTGAACTATGACCAGAACCTCCCAAGATCCCTCCCCTGGAATCCGTTGATTGTGCAAACCAACACCAGAGTAATTGTTCTCAAATGCAAATCAAACCAGTCACTGCCTATGTCCAGTGACTTCCTATCACCGAGGAAATAGATTCTAAACTTATTAGGAATACGCAACCATAAAAATCCTATCCCTACTTACCACTCCAGTTTCATCTTCTCCCACTCCTTATTCCCTCCCCACTAGACTATTCCCTCTAGCAATAATGATAATACTAATAAACTGTGATTGAAAACATGTTGTATGTATTGTACAATGTATTCAATATTCTATATGTATTGTATATTTAAGCCTTACAATACTATATAGCAGATTAAAATTCTATTTTACAAATAAGAAAACAGAAATCCAGAAGGTTTAAAGTTAGGTTGTCCCAGTGTCATTCAACTGGTAAGTATCAAGGCACATATTAGAATGCAAGCTATCTGATGTTATAACTGTTTCTGGACCAGGCTTGTGAATTTCATGTCTCTGTGTCTTTGTACTCACTCTTCCTGATGTCTGAAAGTACTGTTCCCCAACACAGAGTTTCCTAACACACTTTTATTCATCTTTCAAACCTTATTTTTGACAATCTTCTCACCCAAGGGTTAAAATTTAGGGATTAAAGTCTTTTGTCAATTCTTAGATGCGCATATTTCCAAATATTTTAACACTTCCAAAACTAGGAGCTGTCTTACAATTGATGTGTACCATTGTTTGATTGGCAGCATTTTTTTGCACAGCATAAAATATCAATGTGCAACATACAATTAATGAATTCGTTGGATTTGATAAAATATGGTAGGTTTAAGAGTTCAGTATCAGTTTTGATACTAAGTCTCTTGAAGGCTAAATCAAAAGAGGGAAAGTACTTTCACAGACCTGGAGTGCAGGAGGGGAGAACATTCCTGGCTTTGGGGGGCAGTGGCTTTCTGACATTGAAGCATACACAGATCACATGGGTACTGGGTGAAAAGCACAGATTATCGTACTCCATTACCTGGGATTCTAATTTTATAGGTCTAGGACAGAGATTTTTTTTTATTTTATTTTTATTTAATTTTATTTTTTTATTTATAGTTTATTGTCAAGTTGGTTTCCATATAACACCCAGTGCTCTTCCCTACAAGTGCCCTCCTCCATGTCCATCATCCCCTTCCCCTTTCCCCCTCCCCCTTCAGCCCTGTTTGTTTCAGTATTCAAGAGTCTAGGACAGAGATTTTAAAAACCTGTATTTTTATAAAGCAGCCTTAGAAGATTCTGATTAAGGTGGTCCACATTTTGAGAACCACTATTTAAGGGATGTAAAGCTGTTTTTAGTATTTAAGTTTCAAATGAAGCTTCAGAATGAGTATGGATTGGCATGGGAAGTGATGCTGATAATGCCTTCATTCCATGGGAAATGCACAGGAGTGACATTTGCAGACGTCTTTGTGTAGTATCTGATGAAAACATACTATGGAGACATACCTCAATGTGGTTTTGGGGAAAAACAAAATAATACAGCTTAAATGAACCATTTAAATCTAACAAAAGGATAGATTACTAATAAGCTATGTATTTTTTTGTTTTTGAGAGAGAACGAGAGAGAGAGCGAGAGCACGCAGGGGCAAGGCAGAGAGAGAGGGAGAGAGAGAATTTCAAGCTGACTCCACAAGCAAGGAATCCTATGCAGGGCTCGATCTCAGGAACCGTGAGATCATGACCTGAGCCAAAATCAAGAGTCAGATGCTTAATCAACTGAGCCACCCAGGCGCCCCTGATTGTTCTTCTGACAGTCTTCACTTTCATGTATATGTTTATATGTATTTTATATATATGTTTATATGTACTTCATATATGTTTGTGTGTTTACTTTGTTAGAGTGTCAGTCTGATAGGATACAGGCTGCATCTTTATGCCCTCAGTGCCTGGCATACTGTAGATACCCAACCAAGCAATGTGTTTTTACACACATGATATCCTAATAAAAGTCTGTATAAATACTGAAAGCTGAAACAATCAGCCCGGAAGACTGTTAAAATATTGATATCATTTAGCTTTCCCTTTGATAATGGCAATTATAAGCCATATTCAATATCTCTGCTATGTCCTTTCCCTCAGGAATGAATTTCCTGATTGTACCTTGTTTTGCTGCCCTCTTACAAAAAAATATATATATGTATATACATATATATATATATTGCTTTCTGATACTTTATTCTGCAGGTGCACCTCACTCGTATGTATTAACAGAATTTACCTTCTGACTCAAATATTTTTTAACATAATAACAACTTTAGGGACAATTTTTGTTGGTATTAGCAAATCAAATACCCTATCCTTTCATTACTGAAATGATACAGTTGAATGAACATGAAAACAGAAATGGTCCATCATGTGCTATCCCAAAGTAGTTCATTAAACCGTGGAAATGTGTTGTCATCTCATATGTTACTGTATTCCCCAAATAGTTGTTTTTGAGATATACATCAATATATGCTATATTCTTGACCTGCAGTAAATTTATTAAAATAAGATTACTGATAACCACGGTGGGAAGCTCCCCCCAGGAAATAATCATAGTATATCAGGGAACAGAAGCAAACTGACAATTCTCTACATTTTGTGCTATCTGTGATATTAACCTTTTATTTCCTCCAACCTGTCAATGTATTTAGCAATTCTAAAAATAGACAAGGCCTTTTCTACCAGAAATATCAATAGAACTGACAGTTCTAGATATTCAATGAGAATTAATATTTATAATGATGGCCCCAGGGCACCATAAGTTCCTTCTAAACCAGTAAAGAAAGATTGAATTTTGTTCAGCATAGTTTTAATAGCTAATGGGTTTTCTTGTCTTGTAATTATTTGGGAATATATCCTTCAGTGATATATATATATATATATATATATGGTGTCTACTCAATTAGATTAACTCTTCAGTTATGCAGGATCACTCTTTCCCAAAAAAATATGAATGAATGATGACTTACTGGAATTAGAATTAGTACATTTAGGCATATTTAAATAATACACCATATTTAAAACAGTGCTCTCTGCTTTAAGTTCAGGACTCAAAAAGCCAGAGAAGAAAAAATGTCCACCTATAACTTCTCTGTCTTTTCTAATTTTTTTTACCTACAGTCTTGTTCTATATTGAACATCAGAGAAGAATAAAAAATTGTTTCATGGATCATTTTTCATGTACCCAGACATAGAAAAATGGGATTAAAGTTCGATTGTCCCCTCTGAATTTGCATTATCAGTTTTTCCTTTTTTACTCATCCCATTTCCTTGACCTATAAATATACTCAAGTTTTATTATCTTAAAATATTCTTCAAATCTCTGCTTTTCCTTTCCTCAAAAAATACCAACATACCCCTCTCCTTTCCTTCGTGGCTAACTTCACTGAAATGAAATATCTACTTACTGTCTTCATTTTATTGACCCTCATTCACTGAAAAGTTTATTTCAATTTTCATCCCCCTTGCTCCCAACTGAATCGCTATATCTATTGGCCTCTCTTTTTCATTCAGTTTAATCAATTTGACACTGTTGACAATTTTGTCTTTCTTGAAATCCTTTCCTCCTCTAGTGCTGAGGGTGCTTTTCTTGATTCTCTTCTTCCTTTGATTTCTTTTCCTCAGTCTTACTTCCTATCTTGAATACTCTCCGTTGCAGTCTCCTTCTCTCATCCATTTTCATGGCTTCATTTACAACAGTATATATCAAATAATACCAAATCTGTGCTTTGTTTCCAACCTCTCTTGAATTCCAGATATGGGTTTTCAATGACCAACTGGACATCTTTGCCTGCATGTCTCATAATTACCTAAAGCTAAGCAGCACAATGATCTTCCATTATTCTCTCCCTCTTACCTTCAGCATGAATTAGACACCAAGTCTGAAAGATTCTACTTCTTCATTATCTCAACATTGATCCTCTCTGCTGCTATCTTGATTATCTCTATTTGTGGTCCCTTGTTGTCTTCCTTCCTCAAATTTAGCTTTCTTCCTACCATCCTCCTCTTCTAATCTACTTCCAAACAGATCTGGTGATGTTTCTGCCCTATCTCTACCCTTGATTAACAGCATTCCAGGGGCTAGGACCAGACAAAGAATCTTGGTGCTTTCTGGTTTTGTTTTGTTTTGGCAGTTAGTGGGAACAGTGGCCCCTTGGGGGAGGACCAGATCAGAATTCAGGAAGTAATCTGTAATTCAAAAGGGGCAAGGCAAAGAGGGGCAACAGTCAAGGCATCAACTTCCCAAAGCAGAGAGTAGGACTCTAGGTTCAAAGCTGGAACCAGGGGATCTCGGAAGAGAATGAGCAGGGGTCTGTGGGAGTTCATTATTTGCTTCTTGTAGCTAACAGCAATGCTGAGAGAGCTTCAAGAGACCACTCGTGAGTGAATAGCCTTTACTCAAGTTTGTTTATCTCCACATTGTTTTCAGGATAATATCTAAAAGTTCAGCTCCAGCAAACAAGTGTTGTCACCATGTGGCCCCAACCTCTATCTGCAGCCTTGTCGCTTGCCACTTCCCTTCACATAAATATGCACCTACCACACTGAGTCACTTGGTCTTCTCTAATCCTTGTCATCCTCTTGCGTCTATACATCAGCTGTTCCCTATGTTTGGAATATGTTTATCAGTTAGTCTTCCTAATTAATTTAGAAGACACTTGCTTTGCCCAGTCTTTCTGGCAGAGGACATACCTCTATCACAGTCCTTGAAAATTTATCCCTCCTGAGTTGTTAACACATGTGTACCCCATAAACTAGCTTTGAAGAGCTGGATCTCACCTGGGTTAGTGCTCTTAACAAATCCTCTCATATTCCTGGGGAAGCACCAGCTTGCTATACAAACATCAATGTCTGTTTCTGTAGGTAGAAGAATTTCTCCAAGTTGATTCCCACTTTCTTTGCTTCTTCAGTTTCAGTTATATATCTGGCTCCTCCCCCTATTCCTAGCCCCTTTGCACTGATGACCTGATATTGGTGCCTTCCACTTTTGGCGTTTGTTTCATCCCTACCTTTTTCTCATTGGTCTTGGTCTTGCACACTCTCACCACCCCAAAGGGCAAGCTCTGCTCAACCCTCTGTCCGGGTTACGTGTTCAGACCAGCCTTTCTGGATAAGCACCTACTTTGCTGGAATGGGGACTAGGTCATCTGTTGCTGCATCCACAGTACCCAACGCAGTGTATGGAACTTATTAGACACTAATAACATGTGTTTGATTGAATTGGACAGAAACACACTGAAGGAAATTGCAGAGACCTTATTCCCTTCTGGATCTTGCCAGCTACACTGGATTAAAATAATCAAATTAGAGAGACTGTGCCCTTCTCCTGTGTGTAACAGAGACCAAAGAAGCCCAAAGAGCTTATTTTGGTAACTTATCAATAATGCAGACTGGTGCTTCCTAACTGCTGTGCTTGACAGAGTGGACCTGAAGGCAGTGTGCAGCACCATGAGTATGTTTGTGCCTAAAGCCTGTGAGCCTTAACAGCTTAACCTCACCAGAACCCCAGTGTCTGGTTCCTAGACATCCTCTCTTCAAACAGTCCCCCACTGATAAAATACAGGAAGTGGGCAATGAAAGATAAATATTATGTTATCCACCCCAAGGCAGATTTGCTGTTGGATTTGTCTCCCGCTAAGATACACTGCTCAGAAACTCAGTTAAGTTGAATCACACAGTAGGCAAGCCCAAGGAGCTCTCTAAATTGGAGGATTGCATTCAAATTTCTTGGCTTACTGTCAGAATGGCCTCTGCAACTTTTCATAAAGTGGGCCTGGGATTTATTATGGGTTAAAAGGTTATTGTGATTAATTTCTGGGATTTTAATATCCACTCTTAGGTGAACTAGACAGCCGGCTCTGTGCATAACAGAGAGTCTTTGAAGTAGAAGAAGGTGTCAGCGATGAAACAGCACTAATGAGCTTTGAGGAAAGCCTACTAACATTAATTTTATTCTTTCACCCAATTTTTTGTTAGTAATATGAAGGATCAAAGAGTTATAAGAAATGCTCTCCATTGTAGTCTTATGAACTCAGAGAGTTGGTTTTGGTAAAGCACACACCAAAATAGCTCTAAAGCAAGTCAGTAATGTTAGAGACATTTGCTGAACCAGTAGTAAGTGCGGTAAGTACTCAGAGGGGAAACAGAATCCATCTCAAACTGGGCCTGACCCTCTAACCATCTCAAGATTCTACTTTCTACAGCTAGGTTCATCGATTTCTAAATAGGTTTTGCAGCCTGCCACCCATCGACCCTTCCCATGAACCCAAACCAGTTCTGCCTTGGCTGCCCAACACCCCCATGGAGACTGACGTGCCAACTGCAATCAGTATTCTGGATAGTAGGGCTCCTTCCTGTGTGACATGGTTTCCCCATTCCGAAAAGGAAGCTTCTCAGCCAGTGTTCCTGAACCTGTGTCCTTGCAAAATTTCTACTTCTTAAAAAAAAAGAAAAAAAAACAACAGTTAATGTTTGTTTTTGAAAGAGAGATACACAACATGAGCAGGGGAGGGGCAGAGAGAGAGGGAGACACAGAATCTAAAGCAGGCTCCAGGCTCAGCACAGAGCCCAACGCAGGGCTCGAACTCCAGAACCATGAGATCATGACCTGAGCCAAAGTCATCCGCTTAACCAATTGAGCCCCACAGGCACCCAGTAAAATTTCTGTTTCTTAATGTGTGGCTAAAATATTGTGTTTCTGTTAAGTAATCCCGCCTTCTAATGGCTTCTGTCCTTGACTGCTCAAGCTCACAGTTTCCCTTTACAGAAACTCCCCCACCTCTATTGCCCCCAGTTTCTATAATCAATTTTCTATATTTCTACTGCTAATTTTAGTTCCTGTTCTAGGGAAAGTCTTGGAAGTTGTTTAGTTGTTGACAGTAATGCACCAGTAAGCGATTAAAACTCAATTTCTATTATATATATGCATTAAGCTGAGAACACATACTACTTTTTATTACATATTTTAATAGCTTTATTGACTTAAAATTGATATATAATAAAATATGTATTTTATTTCAATAAATATTTAAAGTATAAAATTTGATTATATGTGTGTGTGTGTGTATATATATATATATATATATAATAAACCTGTCGAATCATCACCACAATCAAAATAATGAACATATCCTCACACCCAAAATAATCATATTTGGGTGGAACTGGCATATATAAATTAGCAGAGATGCTCAGGCTTTAGGTTCTAAGAGAAAACAGCTGTGTGTGTGTGTGTGTGTGTGTGTGTGTGTGTGTGTGTGTGTGTATCTGGGTAGAACAGTAAGTGAGTGTGTAGGAGAGTGTGTAAGTGGAAATCAGCTTTTTTGTTAGTTTGGAACACTTAAACCCTTTTATTCTTAAATGTCCAATTCATTGCCCTCCATGGTCTTATTTTATGACTTACTTTCTAAAATAGGTTAGTTATTTTAAGCATTCACAGGGTGTAAATAACTATGTATTTGGATTTTTTATCCTTTGCATTATACTTACATTAATAGTTGCTTCATTTTTTAAATAAAATTTTATTTTGAGAAGAACGAACATTCTGTATATTCACTGTGATAGAAATTCTCGAGTGTATTTAATAGGGTTAGCTGACTGTGGATATGAAGCCAGACAACTATCTAAAACTAGCAGGATATTCTCTTAGAAATCTGACTTCTTAGGGCCAAAGGTTATATTAGGTCATGAATCAGCCTGGGAGATGGAGGTGAAGAGACTCATTTATAGGAAATGTTCACCTTTAACCAACCCTCCATGGCCCAATCGAAATAGGGAGATAGATAGAGTTCATACTAGAAGATGACCAAATAAAACTTCTGCAATAAGATCCCAAATTACAGGTCATATTTTATGGTTCATTTGGGATCCTTGGCCTATGATAAAATAAAATTTGTGAGTTGCAGCAATAATTTAAGACACTGAGGAAAAGAACACTATTATTAATGCCAGGATTTGGGAATGGTTTCCTCAAAATGTAAGCACAACTAACTGGTTCATTTTATTCTTTTTTCATGTTTTCATATAGTCTTAACATCATGTACCAAAAATTTTTTGTAAATGCCTTTCTTGTGGAGAATTCTATATAATATGAAGAGAACTGGTAGTAATAATAATAACTATTGTTAGAAGTCTTCTTTTTTAAATCAGAAAGGTAATAATCACATGTAAAATTTCAGAATAATTAGCTTCATTTGTAAAAGATTCCATGATTGACATTTTCTGTGAAACTCCAGAAACACAACCAGAATAGAGAGAAAGTTTGGGTCATTCAGTCACGAAAAAGAATTATTTTAAAGAAATGTGCACAAGCTTTTTAGAAAGCCTTCTAGGAGGTGATTATAGGATTTTAATTTCAGGATCATCTTTAAAAAGGACAGGCTATAATGGATATTATTCATCTACTTTATAATGCTGAAGAATGAAGAGATATATGGGAAAGCAAAACAAAATTACCCATCAACCCTTTGATAAAATTAATCTTTTGGAAAATCTTGTTTTCTGTATCTGCAAATGTTATCAAACTACACACAGTGAGCAAAATACTTAGATAACCTGCTTCAAAGATCAGAGTAATTTAAAAAAATAACTTTGCATTTCAGACTTCACCACAGAAATTGTATTAAAAGCAATATTCCAAGGCTCTGCACCATGAGTTCCTGATTATTAGCAAGCAGACCCATCATTTTCTTGGATCATTCTCCTCAGAGAATAGGTTGAGATGCTTACACTTATGACTTGTGTTTCCCTGAGCCCATCCAGTTCGTGTGTCCAGGATAACTTCACTTTCTTTGAAGGGATTCTAAGAGGCAGTGATCCAGGAGGGCAGTTTGTCTTACAATTAATCAAACCTTTTTCTTTCATTTGCTTCTTTTTATCTGGTGATTTTAACACAGTTATTGTGGGCTTCTATATTTCAAGTTGGGCATCAGGTCCTATCCGTGTTACCTTCAGATAGCCATTCTGGATCTATCTCCAGACCTAGCATCATCTCCTCAGCAAACCCTTCCTTGTTTTTCCAAATACCCTTCGCCGGTCCATCCATCTGGGATTACCGTTGTGAATTTTTCAGTCTTTTCAGCTATTTACAAAGTGGATGGCTCAATTTTCTCTGTGTGAGCTGGGGATGGGTCCTGGAAGAGGGAGAGAAGGCCCTGAGGTAAAGAGAAGGCCATTCATAGAGAAGATGGAAAGGAAAGGAGAGGAAGGTAGAACAGGAAGCACACATATTAACACATCGGGCTACACTTGTGCTACACCAGTCTGTCTTTCTTGCTACATTGTGAGCTTCTCAAAGTCAGGCCCCATATTCTCTCCCTAAACCGATAGCATGCATGAGTAAATTAATCAATATAAATGTGGACATATGTGGCTTATGTATCTTACATATGCTTCTAGAAACAAAATGACATCTGTGTTCCGGAGAAAAGAAATGAAAAAATCAGAGCATACAACAAATGATATACAGATTTACCTAGCTTGTGAGCTTGAAAGATAAAAATTTCAGATCATTTATATTGAGCTAGCGGAATATTAAAAGCAATAACAAATAGAGCCAAAATCCATTATGATTTAATCCCACTAGAAGTTTATTTTTCAAAGAACTATCCAAAGTAAGTATTTCTGATTGGCAGGAAGTTTAGGGAATCAAATTCCTCTCTTTTGCTTCCCCCATCCCTCTTTTCTCCATTTCCTGGGAACTTGTTAACTGTATCCAGACAGCAAAGGGGAAGAAAGAGTGTGAGGCCAGCAATCCTGTTTCCTAAAGCATTGGCTGTGCATATTTAAATGGCTGAAACTCAAATATTCTAGCTGTGTGCCAAGGAAGAAGAGGAAATAGGTTTGTACGAACTGTTAGCAATCTCTGACACAAATAACATTTTATAACTATTTTTATTCTTTCCAGGAATTTATCTTAATAGTAGGTACTATGTATTTTTTCCCAAAATTACAAAAAATTAAATATGTGAGTAGAAAAATGTACAGCAAATGAGGTAGAATTCATCAGTTAATATTTCCTCGCCTATCTAATAAATTACACTTTCCTAGTTGAGGGATTTCTTTTGTTCTCTAGGCACGGGAGATATTAGAGCATAAAGAATTACAGAGGATATTTCCATAGTCTAGGAAGAACATGCCATTAGGGCATAAATAAAGGTGATTTAACAAAGGTTTTTCTATTTTTTAATCACTTGCCATAGGAAATTAGAAGTATAGAGGGCTTGATTTTATAGCTGTGTGTTAAAGCTATTTTTATGAATTATATTTGAAATAGTTACAGTTGAAAAGTGGGACAAATTTAATATTTATATTTTAGCTTTGAATTCCCAAATTTAAGTCTTGAAGCAGTTATTGTTAGCGTAACTCTTAAAGAAAATATTGGTTAACTGAAAATAAAACAATAACTATCAGCATATGCCAGGTTCTTTAAATAGCCAAAAAAAAAAATTGTAGCTTAATCTTTGAGGTCTGCCTCTCTGATTTTTTCTAAGTCCATTCTTTTATCTATAAACTCCTTATCTATTGTGTAAATATTTTTGAATTATAAAAATGATGCCATTTAATTTTGGATTTATAAATTAAGCAATATACAAAAAATTTTGTAATATTACCAGTAAGAGATAACTGCTATCTTATTCATGAATGAAATTAATGTTTATATACTGCAATAATATTTTATTCATGGCTTTGATCCTGCCAAAAACGCAGTTTGTCATAAGTGTTTTCGCATGTCATTAATGATTTTCAAAAACATTTGATAAGCTGTATAGCATTCCATTTTATGCATGTGCCAAAATGTATTGAATCACTCCCTCATCACTGTACATTTAGATCATTTTCTTTGCTCTAGCAGCACAATACTGAAATAGTACAGAGAAACCTAGACTTCTAAATGCTTCCTGTTGTTGATGAATGCACTGAAGCTACCAGAAGGACAAACTTCTTACCCTGACTTTTTGCAACATTGGAGCCTGCCTCTGAGCAGTGGCGGGACGAATCCCTGGGTAACGTGTGTGCCATGGAAAACTGCAAATAGCTTGTAGCACTGTGTTCATATAGATAATGTTTTTCTTTTGGGTTCGTCCATATCATTTCTCCTATCACTATGTAAATTTTTAAAATGTGTGTGTGTGTGTCTGTGTGTGTGTATGTTTGTGTGTGTGTGTGTGTAAGTAAATAAGTAATGATGTGATAGAAACTGGGTACAAAAGATAAATAAAATACCTGGCACTTAGTAGACAAATAACTATCAGTTACTTTTCCTCTCCTACTCTCTTATATAAGATAATAATAAAAATGTGGACTAAGAGATTAGTTTTCTTTTTAAAATACAGTACCCAAACATGAAATTAGGCTGAGCCCATAAGATCAGACAGTCAGGACCAGAAATGCTTTGATCTAACGTTTGGTGTTGCTTTTGTGATAACACTGGATTATACAGCTGATCAGAATGATCATGGAGAAATAAGTTGTTAAAGTGAACAAAAAATATAATTAGTCAGGAACAAGTTTGATTAAGTGACCTCATATTGACAGGACCAAACAGCTGCCGTCAGTCTGTGTGGCTGAGGTTGTAGAATACCATAAAAGAATAAGCCTGTCTTTAAAAAACCCATAGCCTGTTTCATTTAATTGTAATTGGAAGGAGTTAATTGGTTTGCTCAATTGCTTTCTTTTTGGTATTTTTTACCCCTTCAATTATCTACATGGGAGAGATGTGATGTTTTGTCACCGGCTGAGAAACCTGCATCAAGCCGATGGGTGGCTCAGCAGAGATGGAAGCACTTGTTATAATAAAATGGTCTGAAAGTAGATAGTCTGTCAGAGATCTGACACTTGCTCAAAGTCAACAGAAGCCATCCATCAGTACATTTTGTGGTTAGAGTCCATTCAGAGCTCTATCCGAGAATTTCTTGTTCAGATATATGGAAACTGTAGTATTCCGTTTCTTTGAATATCAGCATCAGTGAGCTCATTTGGCTCAAAGCAGCATTTCTTGTGATACAATTTGTCAGTTTGCAAATAAATACAAAATACCTATTTTGACTGTCATCTTACCATTCCTGGCATGCCATTCAAAGCTCATTTTCCTGAATAGCCAGTAAGTGAGCTCATCAAAATACATGACTCTTTTTTAGCACTGTATTAATAATTAGAACACATGCAGGAAATTGTTACACAAAGACACTCTAGCCCTCTTATCCCTACTGAATACTTTGAGAAAAATCAGCTTCTTTCTTCTCCTTCTGGAAATAATCTTGAGGTAGATCAAGGAGGCAATCTAATCCTTGCTATTAGAAAGTGGCTCAGGGAAGCATAGGAATTAAGACTTTTCTGTTTTTATACTGATTAAGAGCAGTCTGCTTATTATTGTAGAACTAGCAGATGCTTCACATTCATATTATCTTGGTAGCCTAACTATAATGTCATCTAAGGAAAAAAGCAATCCTGTTTTAAAAGTAGGTACTTGATTACAGTGTAATAAATGAATAAATGCTTTAAGTAATGTGCTACTATTTGCAGGAATAGATCTGGAAGTGTCTGCTCAGCCGTGTTTTACTCCAGTGGCCTACTTTGCATTGATCAGAGTTTCCGAGTAAGATCATGTCTCTTTCCTGAATTCGTGTATTTCTTCATCTGTACTATTCCTTTAAGCCTCATGATTTCCACCTTGTGTCTGAGTTGTTTATGCTAATGCTAGATCTGTTTTTATTAGACTATGAGCTCTTGAGTATATGCCCATAATACCTAGCATCTGTGTTTTAGATGATAGACATTTGATATGTGCTTATTGAATAAATGAATAAGCTCAAGTATTTCAAGTCTCATATCCTACACCTTAGCTACCTTGTTAAAGGGATAGAAGTTGCAAAGATGTGTTTCAATAAAGGAGTTTTCAGAATTCCTTTTTGTTCAATGCTTTGTTTAGCTTGTTGCTCATACATCAGAAGGAGTTTCAGTTCTGTTAAACCAGAAGTATTTAGTCTTTGTTTTTATTTTTTTATATTTATTTATTTTTGAGAGACAGAGAGAGAGAGAGCATGAACAGGGGAGGGGCAGAGAGAGAAGGAGATACAGAATCTGAAGCAGGCTCCAGGCTCTGAGCTAGTGGTCAGCACAGAGCCCAATGCGGGGCTTGAACCCACAAACCGTGAGATCATGACCTGAGCCAAGTCAGATGCTCAACCGACCGAACCACCCAGGTGCTCCTAGAAGTATTTAGTCTTAAATGTGCCTCGAGAAGCAATTGGCAGTGCTCTTTAGCATTGTTGACAGCGCTTTCTTCTCCCTTGACACACTTTTTCTGTGGTTTCTGTTAGACTTGTGATCTTCCCACCTCATTGCTAACAACTCCTCCTACAGTTCTTTTTCTATCCCCTTCATTTCCCCCCAGTGACTGCTCTGGTAACATGAACTGAAGTGGTAAGCAGGAAAATGGTTGGAAGCGGTGATTTGATTCTGGATATATTTTGAAGATACTGCCAACAGGATTTGTGGATGGATTTCATAAGAAGAGTGACAGAAAAGGAGAAATAAGCAATAAAGTTTTTTACCTGACTGATGGGGTGGTTTTACCATTTGATAAGAAGGGGAAGACTTCAGATGGAACAGTTTGGTATCCAAGTGGAAATACTGAGTGAAAAATTTAATAATTGGGTGAGAAAATGAATAGGTTTGGAAGAGAAGAGAGCAGTCTGGGAGAAAATGTAAATTAGATAATGTATTTTCCTAGGGCTGCTATAGAAAAATATCACAAACTGTGTGACTTAAAATAATAGGAATTTACTATCTTACAATTCTGGAAGCTCTAAGTCCAAAATCAGGGTGTTATCAGGACCATGATCCTTCTGAAGACTGTAAGAATCCTTCCTTACCTCTTCCAGCTTCTGGTAGCCCCAGAGATTTTTTAGTTTGTGACTATATAACTTCAATTTCTGCCTCCATCTTTATATTGCCTTTTTGTATGTGTGTTTCTCTGTGTCTTCTCTTCTGAAAAGGACATTGGTCATTGGATTTAGGGCCAACTCTGAACCCAAGATGATTTTATATTAGGATCCTTACCTAATTATATCTGCAAAGACTATTTCCAAATAAGGTCACATTCTGAGTTCCAAGTGAACATGAATTTTGGGAGAACATTATTCAATCCACCCAGGTAGTTTTCAGTATATTGATGGTATTCGAGTATTTAAAGCCCTAGTACTAGATAAAACCACTATGAAGCTAGAAGATAGAAAAGAAAAGATCAGAGAATAGATCCCTGGGGAACTCAAACTTTTGGACATTGAAAAGATCTGCAAAGAAGACCAAGATTTAGAGTCCAGTGAGGTAGAAAGAGAACTAAAAGTGGTATATACTTGCAAAATGAGGAAAGTATTTCAAGGAGAGAGGAATAAACTACTGGTAGTTGCTGTCTTGATTTAGTCCTTTATGAAATATTTTTAAAATACTGCATGAACATAAATTTTCTAAGGAATTTTATGTCTTAAAATATCTTATTCTGCTTTCATAGATATTTGACAGTTATGTTAAGTATAGATTGATAGGGTCAAAATAGTTGCTTCACTGTGTTATAGCATGCAGTGCTGCATGTGAGAAAAATGCTGCTAGCCTACTTTCTGTCCCTTTACATGTAACCTATTATTCGCCCTGGAAGATATTAAGATTTGTATTTTATACTTATTGTGAAATATTACAGTGTATTTTAGATGTAAGTCTTTGTTTTGTTCATTTGTGAGGCAGTTTTGTGTATGCAGTGAGGGTTTGATCTCTGTATCTAGAGGGTCTGGGTTCAAATCCCAGTTTTGTGCTTCTGTAGTCTTGGGGAAAATTATTTCACTTCTCTTAAAAATTACTAGCCTACATTTATTCTCTTTATAATGGGGAACATAATGAGTTTCTTACCTCATGGGACTGCTATAAGCACTAAATGAATATATATAGGTAAATTGCAAAGAACAGTGGCTGCGACATAATAACCCATCAGTAAGTATTGGCTGTTATGTCATCATTCATTTTTTGGAGACCTTCATTAGGGGCCTTTAAATCTGAAGGCTCTATAGTGCAAAGTTCTTCAATTATTGTTATTTTTAAGGATATTTTTCTCCCATTGATTTTTCTGTTTTCTTGGTATGAACTTTGTCTTTAATTGGAAGCTGGACCTTTTAGGTTAGTGCTCTTTGGTAAGAGACTACTTCTACTTGGTCTTCTAAGTCTTATATTACATTTAAAATTTTTTCAGCTATCATATTTTTAATTTCCAAGAACTCTTCCTATTCTTTGAATATTCCTTTTTTAGAGTATTGTGTTTTCTTATGGATGAAATATCCTCTCAAATCTATTTGAGGATATTAATAAGAAACATTTTAAGTTCTGTTCTGTAAATTATTTCTGTTTCCTTCAGAGTCAGTTTGTCTGATGGTATATCTTGGTGATTCTAATAAATGTTATATACTTTTCTTAAGTATATGTTGTCCTTTGATTTCACATTAATGTTTAAGAGTAAATAAATTGCAGCACCTGGGTGGCTTAGGTGGTTAAGCAGCCCAGTTCGGCTCAGGTCATGATCTTGCAGTTCACAAGTTCGAGCCCCATGTCGGGCTCTCTGCTGACAGCTCAGAGCCTGGAGCCTGCTTCAGATTCTGTATTTCTATCTCTCTCTGCCCCTCCCCCACTCACGCTCTGTCTCTCTCTCTGTCAAAAATAAATTTAGAAAATTAAAAAAAATAAGAGTTAATAAATAGAAACACTGATTTTGAGCTTTAATATGAAGGTTAAGTTTGTTGACTGGCAGACTTACAATAAGTGAACAAAAAGAGAGCCAGGTTTTTACGAATTGATATCTCTAAACACTAAAGTGAAGGGACTTTGTTCCAAAGGAAGACAGCCTATATTAGCTGCCCAGTTTATTCCAGATATTTTATCTATTTTCTCTACAGGAGAACCAACCATCCTGGCTTTGGGGATAATTGCTTTTTTTTTTTTTAAGCAGTTTGCTCAAGGTGGGAGGAGGTAGATGGGTTGAATATTCATCAGTAGACTTTTAATTTAACCAATTACTTTCAGCACCATGGCTCATATTAGGTTTTCGTTGTATTTCATGTCTCTTTGGTAATCTTCAGGGGAGATTATCACCCTCATCACCTGTAGCACTCCATTATTACACATATATTCTAGGCTGTGACTGCCTTTGCTCTGATTCTATCACTTCACCTATATTTTATTTTCCAAGAAGAGACAAAAACTTAGTAAATTTTCTTTTCTGCTGGTGGTGTTTTCCCTTTTGTCTTTGTTTATACAAATGTCTTTTAACAAATGTTTATGACTATGAAGAAGAAGAGATCTAAAAATGTTTTCAATATTCCATCTTTGATTAGAAGTCTTGATGGCTCTTTTTGGTGTGTGTGTGTGTGTGTGTGTGTATAATGAACACACTACCTAATTTTATCCTCACCAGTTCTACTCCATTTAATACGGTAGTCAATACTACAATACTGTAGTCAGTTTTTTACATAAATATTTGAAGTAGAATGAGAAAATGTCATCTTACCATCTTGTTATTGCATCTTAGTGAATCTCTCAGGTAGCACCCTGCCTACATTTCCCTCTGACCTAGCAAGACTCAAAGGTGGCATGATGAGCTTGCCACTTAGTTACTTGATATTTTAAATAGATCATTCATTCATTCAGGAAATGCTTATAAATCTCTAAGCATATCCAGTTCTTTGCTAGGTGTTTGAGATATGGTAGGAAGAAAGCAAGCAAGCAAGCAGGCAGAATACAGGGATAGTAGCTGCTCATATGGCACGTACTCAACATGACAATTTATACAAATTATTATTTTCAAGTATTGTTGATATAGAGGAACTTTTTGGGGTAAAGGAAGTATTTCTATCTTACAATTATGATAGTGGTAATGTGTAAAAACTCATGAAATTGTTGGTGATACTTTTGTATATAAATTTTACCTCAGTAAATTTGGTTTTTAGGTCTGAAGATCATGTATAAGACAGTAACTATAGTTGATAACACTGTATTGTATAATTGAAATTTGCTAAAGGAATAGAACTTAAATGTTTTCACCAAAAAAGAAGATATATGAGGTAATGGTAGTGTTAATTAAGTCAATGGGGGAAATCCTTTCCTAATATATGTATATGTACATATACATAGCCATCATACTGTACACTTTAAATATCTTACAATTTTATTTGTCCATTATACCTTGGTAAAACTGGAAAAAAACAAAGTTGTTTTTTAAAAAAGAAGATAAAAAATCTATATAGGAATAAATCCTGGAAAAATTGCATAAGACATCCTTTCAGAAAACTACAAAAACTATAAAAATTATTAGAGAAAGAGGAAATATATAATGTCTCTGGATTACAAGATGCAATAATGTAGAGATGTCAGATCAATCTATAGAATCTATAGAATCTATAGAATCAATGTAGAATTTCCCCTCCCGCATTTTTTGTTTTGTTTTGTTTTTTGGTGAGGAATTCACGAAGTGTTAAAAAAAAATCTCAAAGAATCAAGATACTCTTGAAAAGTGGGGGAAAAGAGGGCTTTCTCTAGAATTGAAGTGACTCTAGTTAAGCCAGTATAGTATTTGCAAGTTTAGATACCCACCCACCCCTCAAAAAACCCTCATGATAGTTGCTATTAAGGCAAAACACAAGGGACACAATGGAGAAAGTACAAAAAATAATGAGCACTAGGAGATCTAACATAGCCTTTGGATTCAAGGAAGGCTCTCCCAAAGGAAATTAATTTTTTTAAGTTTATTTATTTATTTTTTGAGAAAGAGTGAGTGTGCCTGAGTGGGGGAGGGGCAGAGAGAGAGGAGACAGAGGAGCCTCTGTCGAGGAGGCTCCTTGTGGTCAGCACAGAGCCTGACACAGGGCTCAGTCTCACAACTGCAAGATCATGATCTGAGCCGAAATCAAGTGTCGGACGTTTAACCGACTGAGCCACCCGGGAAATTAATTTTAATATGAGACAGAGACAGGTGAGAAATAGTTATCTAACTGGGTAAGGGAATGAGAAAAAGAGAGGTGCATTCTAGGCAATACGGACAGAATAGGCAAAGACTGTGAAGGGGAAAAAGAAATTATAAAGTAATAAGACCCCAGGAACCATAAGAAAAATTAAGGTGTCTTGATTTTTTCCAAGTAATCAAGTGGTATAAGTGAACATGCTCTGTAAACTGTGAAGAGTTATTTCAGAGATGTAGGGGCAATACATATTAAATGCCTGTTTGAGCCAGGACCACTCCTATGAGGCTTTGCATAGTTAACAGTAGTAAACAGGAAACTATTAACAGAGTATTACTGCTAGTTCAAAACCAGCAAACTCAGAGAGGTTTGGAAAAATATTCAAAGTTGCTATAGCTAAAAGCCAAAGAGTTGGAGTTCACATATACACTGAGTTATCTCAACACTTACGCAGTTTCTGCAAGTGTTGGTCTTGAGAGGCAGCCTAATGTGGGAAAAACTCTGGACTCCGTAGTTGAAAGAGTTTGAGTCTATTGTGTAAACTTGGACAATGTATTTGTTCTCACTGCTTCTTTGTGACATAGGGATAAGAACATCTTACATAGTTGTAGGGAGGACTAAACGATACGATGATATTGTTATGTATTTTGTATTTGCATTTGTATTATGTTTTTTAAAGAGCAGTCCTTACTTCCTAATTATGAACTCTAAAGTAATGAAAGTAATTTTCACTAAATCTGCAATTTTTATCACCCAACTTGTGAAGAGGGTTTTATGATTTTCAAAGTTTACTTACATATGTTGTCCTATTTTATTTTCAAAAAAATTTCAAAAATATAAAAAATCATTCTTATGAAATTCTGGACAATATTTCCTATCCAAATCTAGTGTAGTTGTTAAAAATAATGCAATGCTCAAATGAGTTTGCAATCCTTGAACACTCGCATCTAAATGTTAAAAATAGACTTCCCAGAGCTCAACAAAAGACAGAGGGAAATGACCTTGTGATTAAAAAAATGCTGCAGATAATCTAGAAAACAAATAATCCACATGTGGGTAATCAAGAGTTGATTAATTGTTTTCAGGATGTTTAATTGCCTGCTGTTTGTCAATATAATTTAACTACCAGTGTATATGACAGTGATATAAATAGTCCATGTACTATTTTTATGAGAAATGATGTCAGGTTTTTATTAATGATAAAGAGTATGAAAGACAGTACTCTCATTATTTGACTTTGGCATTAAAAAAGTGTGCTCATTTTTAAAAAGAACTGGATTTTCTCTTCTTTTGTATAAAGTAACAACTAATCAGCTTTTCTTAGCTTAAAAAGGAGCAGGTTAAACTAATGATTAGGGTCTATTTTAGGTATAGATGATTCTAGACATTTGCACATTTTTATTCTTAGTTATGTTGTATAGAAATAATTCTTACTGTGTATGAGAAAGAAGTTGTTTATCACTCAAGTGTCTCATTTTATAACTATATTTAATTTTACAAGGAAATAATTTGTCATTGTCTAAAGTGACCCTTTATTTTTTTAAATATTTATTTTTGAGATAGAGAGAGACAGAGCACAAGCAGGGGAGAGGCAGAGAGAGAGGGAGACAGAATCCAAAGCAGGCTCCAGGCTCCAAGCTGTCAACATAGAGCCTAATGCAGGGCCCGAACTCACGAACCATGAGATCATGACCTGAGCCGAAGTCAGACTCAACCGACTGGGCCACCCAGGCACCCCTAAAGTGATCCTTTAAATGCTGATGGCAAAAGCCACTTTCAATTGAAACCAGTGCTCTGTGTGACATTATAGAAAGCATCCATTCTTGTGTCCTCATACCTGATGGAGACCAAGAAAACAAGACGCTGATGTGTATGAGCTATTTTTATTCACATATTTTTCTTCCTTGTTTTTCTGCTTGTTGGTTTGTTTTTAATGATTGCCTCAAAACATATGTGCTTTCTAGAAAATCTATCCTCAGCAGTGCCTTCCACTTTTATTATCTAAGTCGATTTTGATCCCTGGAGCATGACTGTTATTCATGTCTGTTGTTAGATGGCTAAATATTATTTGGAGTTTGGAATCTCTGTGTTCCGGGAAAGCATTTTAATATCATCACTAGCTGACTGTTCTAAATGTTGCTACTGAGAAAGTTTTAATTGTCTCTGGGGAACTGGGAACTAGTTCTAAGATGGAATATGTAATGAAATCATAGTTTTTCATAAAATGTATTTTTAGCTTTCTATATAATGTACCTACAGAGTACAGAATTAAGGTCTTTATAATCAAGACCAAATCATATCAGCTTATACATCCTGTACTAATCTTTTTGAATACTTTTATTCAGTTTGGAAAGTAATTTGTTCAAACTTGGTAGTTCTTATATGGAATGAAATAATAACATTTTCCTTTCCTAGATCTGCTGTTCTCTGTATATCTAACTCAGTTAGATAATGTGAAGTGTTACTGACCAAAAGAAAATAGCCAAGAAATGAACTCTTTGAAAGTTTTTTTTTTTTACTTTTTTCTGGTAGTACACAATATGTGCATATTTGAAAATGCACGCAATATGTATGTGATTTATATGTTATAACTCATAGTAATATTCAAATTCATGTACTTATAAAATATACTTCTTAAATTGTGGATCAGATTTCAATTCTTCACTTATACATATATTTACTGAATAGCTAAGGGCCTATATACACACATCAAGTAGCTCACAGATAAGGCTGTTTGTTTTAGCTTTGGCTTTCATTAGAGCCATGAGCCAAACAAACATACCTTCTGGTGGAAAGCAAATACTTTGGCGATCCAAGCACACTTTTCTTTTCTACTGACTTTCACCAAAGTAGAAACATTTGCATGCACAAATCAAAATTAGCAGGAACATGAAAGTGTAAAATGAAGTAATATATATTATCTGGCTAGTTTTTCTTCACTATTCTAAATCATAGCGAGTATATAATTTAAGGCATCATGACATATGCATCTTATATATTTTATAAATTGAGTGATATATTAAATGAATTAAGGCATTTCACTGCCTGAAGAATTACTCAGCAAATTCTTCTGAAATGTAAATAATTGCTCCATACTGTATTTTGGTGTTTTCTAAAACTTCAGTCATTTATGTACCAGCTTCATAATTTTTGTTGTATTCATAGAATGCTTATTCTGATGTTTACTGAATACTGTTTCTGTAATCTTTCTCACTTTTTAGATTTAAATATAATGTTACTACTGTACTGTTAGCATCACTTGCTCTAAATGGAAATAATTCCAAAATATAAATATGTAGCCATTAAAATATGTTATCATCTAAATAACACACCACTGGTGACATGTTAGTAGATTCATCAGCATGTTGGGAGACACTGTCCTATATGATTATCATTTCAGATTTTTAGAAATTTACTTCTCTTAAAACACAATGTAGATGTATATTAAACTCAGGGCAGAAATTACTTCTAGTTTGTCCATCCTTGTTTTTCCAGTACTTAGTACTTGGCACAAAGCAGCCATTTAATAAATATTGAATGGCAAATTAATGAGTGGTGCATATATTTGCATATCTGTTCTCTAAAATACTACTTAGTAGTAATAATTAAATAGTAAAAACCCAAACAGTAAATGAAAATACATTTTTTCCAGCATATGTTTGTATCCCCAGTCTTCAGAACACTAAGTCGTAAATGCGTAACATTCCTATTAAACTTCAGTGAGCATGTTTCCAGCCCATGGAAGGGTGCTGCAATGTAAGAAACAGAAGTGGGCATGAGGCAGTGAGGAGCAGCTCTAGTGATTGGGAAGAGTGAGGAGAGAAAGTAAAGGAGAAGTAAAAATTGAAATATATATCTTTGTCATGAGATCTGAGCTAACCCTGCAACTGTGTTCAGCAACAACAACAAAAACTAAATTAAAGGCTGAGTACACATGTAAAAATTGTTTCAGTAGAGAAGGTTCTGTACCATTAATAGTTACTTGCAAATCACCAACACTAATGACCATATTCTTCTAAAATGAGATATTCTGTAATAGCCCCTTATGGCCTTTCTTCCAATACATTCAGTTCTAAAGCTGAAGTCCCAACCTGTTTTCTTTTGTCCATGCACTTAAGAAATGACATAATCAATTTTCTGCATCATTTGGGTTAGAAGAAAAGACTGTACAAAGCTGCAGTGAGCATAGCATTTTAGCCCCATTGATAATCAGAAATTCATCAGTTAGGGAGACCCCTGAAATACAAATAGGCTGTTTCACAAAACCTGAGAGCCTAAGTAAATGGAAGCAATCCATATCAGCTATCTGTCAGGAAGTCAGTAGTTAGCTTATTTGACCACTAACAATTATTTTGACAGTAGGAATTACTGACAGTCAGAACTAACTCTTCGGAAGAGGAACTATGGAGGCAAAACCATTTTTAGTTCAGAAATAATGTTAAAGTTTTACAATGACTTAAAACCTATATATTTTTTGCCTATTACCTAATCTGAGAGAAGAGTTTGCACCTTGTTTTAGGGAAGGGACTCTGGGCTCATTTCTCTTTAAAAAAAAACTTATTTATTCATTTATTCAAAAAAATTGTCTCATCCAAAATTGAACATAGACAAAGAGAAATTTAAAAAGAAAATGAAAGGAATATATACTTCCAAGAATTTGGAGTTAAATGAGACTGAAGTAGAAAGGAAGTAGATTCTGGAAGGAAGGAAGGAAGGAGCAAAGTGGACTGTCCTGAGGGAAAAGACTCTGAAAAGCAGCAGGCCTTCTCTTCAGCACAGAGGACATCATCATGCCTGGTCACTGCAGAAAGGACTATAATGCAGGTGTGGGAAGCATACTAGAAAGGGCTGTCCTACCTTGGCGAGTGGAATCTTCAGGCATAGGGCTATCAAAATGGAAGTAGGGTTCATATGTTCATCATCACACTACAGCTGTGATAATGCTGTGCCATCCAATCATTTGCCAAGGTCTGAGTCAATCAAAGTACCCAGAAAACCAGGAGCGTTATGAGAAGAAGGGGGTACTCTGTAAGACAACTCGTCTATGAGCAAAGGAAGAGACTTGGATTGGCATTGGATGTTCTCATCATTCAACAGTCTGAACAAGGAGAATAAAGGGCTCACACTATTTGGGAGTAGCAATAAGCCACTGGAGGAAAATATGTGAGACTCAAGATACATAGATCTCTTTTTTAGACACTTTTGCCAATCTCAGCCTGTGTCTGTTTAGATGAAGGAACACACACTTGAAGTTCAGGCAAATATGAACATTGAGGTGACCTTGGTTAAATCCCATGCTTTCCTTTTGCCTTGTTTTGTTTTCCCCTCATATGTTCAACATGCTATCTACCTGGCAAGATTTTTTTTCGAGAGTTGAATGAGATAATATATGTGAAACCCATTAAAAAGTGGTATAAATGGTATATATTCTTGGAAATATGAAGCATGTTGCTGTGTGAGTGCTATTGCTATATATTGGAGATGAATGAGATTTTAGTCAGGGGAGGTAGGTTGTGCCTATAGTAATAAAATATCCTAAAATTTCAGCAAAAAGGTTGATTTTCTGCTCATATTCTATGTCCATCCCAAGTAGAGGAGAAATGTGCCCCACATCACCCTCACTTAGGAACTCAGGCTGATCTTTAGAACCCTTGGAAATTGTTGGACATTGTGATGGGAAAGGGAACATGTGCATCTTGAAGGCTCTGCCTAGAAGTGACACATGCCACTTTCTGACTGGCTTCATGCATTTACATGGCAATCCTAGCTCGTGTCCAGAAGAGCTAGAAGTCTATGGTGAGCAGCACTAATGACTCTCATACATGGTTTCTTGTCATTTTTTGCAGTTGGAGGCCTTCTGCAATAGAGAAGCCATCTAGATATTTCTCCTGTGACTAATACCGCTACATTCTTTCTGTATAGCCTTCAATAACTAAGTAGATTTTCTTGAGTTTATGTTTTCCCAGTTTTAAGGAGTTGCTGGTATGAAAAAATTTAGTGGCTGTCTAGCAGAATATTTTAGTTTGGGGCGGAGAAAAACAGCAATTGTATAACATCCCATTTTTGTTTTCTTTGCCAAACAGATATTGATGAGTGCTCTGACGGCTTTGTTCAGTGTGACAGTCGTGCTAACTGCATTAACCTGCCTGGATGGTACCACTGTGAGTGCAGAGATGGCTACCATGACAATGGGATGTTTTCACCAAGTGGAGAATCTTGTGAAGGTCAGTACAAGGGAGAAGAACTGGAGTTTAAAAACACCTTTTGAACTTGAGGGATATACAGTAAGATGTAAATAGTAGACATTAATCTAATGTTGAAGTTATTGGGGCGCCTGGGTGGCTCAGTCAGTTAAGCAACTGACTTCAGCTCAGGTCATGATCTCACAGTTGGTGAGTTTGGGCCCCGTGTCAGGCTCTGTGCTAACAGCTCAGAGCCTACAGCCAGCTTCAGATTCTGTGTCTCCTCTCTCTGTGCCTTCCACACTCTCACTCTGTCTCTCTCTCTCTCTCAAAAAGTAAGAAACATTAAAAAAATTAATGTTGAAGTTATTGGTGGCTTTTGCTGTGTGTTTATATAACAATGATTGGAAACGTTAAAATCTAACCTTCGCTTACTAATTATGATAATTGATTTTTAGATATTTAAAATTTGTGACACTAAACGAGTTCTCTGTGGATACTTGTAACTGTTGAAGGGTGTTTTTAGAATGAATAAACCCATAGTATCAGATGAAAATTTTAAATGGTAACATGCACAAATCTGACCCAAAAAGAGCTAGAAAAAATAGATGAGGAAAGCAAGATAAAAGGAGAACAGAGGTAGAGGTAATATGATAATGCTGTGGATATGATAATGCCAAGAATAGTATTCACAATACACACCACTTTGGACTATTCCTAACATACCACTTGGCTGGCAAAGTAAGAGATGTTTACTGAATGTTGAATGTTAGATATAGAAGACATGATCCCTGCTTCAAAGAAGATTTCAATCTAATAGGAGTGAAAAATTCAATCAGATTATATTCAGTTATTTACCATTAATTTTGAATTATTTTCAGTGAATTGACAATCCTCTATACTCTCTATTGAAGAGCATAATTTTTCAAAAGCAGGCAGAATATACAAAGCCCAGTGAGCAATGGCCAGGGAAACCACCCACACCAGAAGGATTTGGCATCAGAAGTTTGGCACAGGAATGGAAAACACAGCACACCTCAAGAAGTTATTATTTTCTCCATTTGTATTTACACCTTCATAGATTAACAGCCTACTAGAATAATGTGACTAAAATGACACAGTCAGTGAAAGCCTTGGAGAATCTAACCTAACAGTACATGACACCTAAATGATAAGATGTCTTTTATTCTTGGACCTCAAAGGGTTTTCACCCAGAGAAAAGTGAAGCCGACTTGGGTGACAGATGTTTTCAGTGTGCTTTGCACTTTGCTGGCAGCTACAGAGCTCTGGACCTTCAGTAGAGAGTTCTTCTGGACTTTTTGCATAGGAGTGGGGATGCCATTGCCTGAGCAGGGGCTAAAACCTGGCATTTGCAAATAACCACCTAACTGTGGGTTGAGGGCTTTGCCTTGCACTGTGATTGTCCCAGAGTGAATACTTCCAGCCCTGTAGAGAATGCCAGGAACCATGGATTGCAAAGCAGGAGGCAGATTAAGCAGTGTGATTTTGCACTTTCCTGATAAATTACTTTGCCTGTATTCTATCGTTTATCATGGAGAAGAAGTCTACTCTTTTTGTTTTTAAGTGCTCCCTTTTTAAGATTGTCTTTTGCTTTAAGTTACACATGCATAGAATGAATATAAGCCGATGATAAATCATTCAAATCATACACAAATACTTAAATTAAAGTTGAAAGTGCATCTTAATTTCATCTCTCCCCTTCCCCCATCCTTTCCGTTTCTCTAAGGGTGACCTCTGTTTAGTTTTGCCTGGTATCCTTACACACCCTTTTCTGTGCATGCGAATAGCAAAAACACATACCTCTGCTGACTATCTCACTTTACATTTGCAATGGCACTCCCTCACTATCTCTTAAATTTATGACTGCAAATCTCAAGAGGGATGTATTCGTTATCTATTGATGCATAAAAAATTACACCCAAAACTTAGCAGCTGAAAACAATGAAAATTATCTCACAGTTTTTGTGGGTGAGGAATCTGTGCACAGCTTAGCTAGATGCCTCTGGTTCATGGTTTCTCTTGAGGATGCATGAGTTGTTGGTCAGGGATGTGGTTTCATCTTGCAGACTTGTCCAGGGTGGGAATGAGGGGAGCAAGACTCTGTTTCCAAGGTCACTCATGTGGCTCTTGGCCAGCCTGGTTTCCTTAACGCATGAACCACTCTACAGGGCTGCCTCAAGACATGGGAGCTGGCTTCCCTAGAGTAAGTGCCCACGATCTTTTTATAACTTAATCTCAGATGTGCCATTTCATTGCTTCTCTGTTTGTTAGAAGTGAGTCAGTAGGCCTAGCCAGCCCACATTCAAGGGGAGAAGATGCAAGAGCGTGAATATTAAATGGTGAGAATCACGGGCACTGTCCTATAGGCTGCCTCCTACAAGGGCCATCCGTTTTGCCAAGCATTTCTCCCCTCCAAGTACTAACCAGGCCCGGCCCTGCTTAGATTCTAAGATCAGACGAGATTGGGCGCATTCAGGGTGCTGTGGCCATAGACTGCCAAATTCCTATTTTATGTCCTTAGTTACTTTCCTTTGCAGCTCTCTAATACAACCATTTCACACCTTTGCTCATCTCAAACCTCAGATACCACTTCTTTTCTCTTCATTCTCTGTTGATGGCCCTGCTTCTTATTTAACTGAGAAAACAGAACTTCACTTCTGCCCCAGGAGATACACTAGATAACTCATATTTGTATCTGTACTTGCTACTTCCCCTCCTTCCTGTTTCACTGAATTAAGTTTCATTTCTCCCTCCATAGTACTTTACCTGTCATCCCCTCTCACCTGCTTGAGGTCTTCACCTTGGTAGTCTCCACTTTCTCTTCTGTATGATAAATACTTTTTCTCCTCCATCATTCTCATCAGCACACAAGCAGCCTGGAGTTGCAGCCATCTTTAAAAAATAAAATAAAAACAAACAAAAAGTAACTTCCTTGATATCACCTGATTCTCCAAACATTTCCTGCATTTTTCTGCTTCCTATTAGAACAAAACTCTGAAAGAATCTTCCCTGTTTCTTATCTCCATTCTCTTGCTTCCAACAACACTTTAATCTCACTGCTCCTAGTGAATGCTTTCCTTTCAAGATTACTGACTGACAATTTCCATCACTGCTCAGTTAATGTCTCTTTGCTTGACAGCTCAAGCATTTGATCATTGCTTCCTCTCAAAACAACCAGTTGATCATTGCTTCCTCTCAAAACAACTTTCTTCACTTGGCTTTGAGGACATCACTCTTTCCTGTCTTTCTTTATTTTTTTAATGTTTTATTTATTTTTGTAAGAGAGATTGCAAACGGGGGAGGGACAAAGAGAATGGGAGACAGAGGATCCAGAGTGGGCTCCATGCTGCTGACAACAGCAAGCCCAATGTGGGGCTTGAACTCATGAAACTGTGAGATCATGACCTGAGCCTAAGTCGGATGCTCAACTGACTGAGTCACCCAGGCACCCCTCCTGTCTTTCTCTTACCGTATGGGTCTCTCCTTTACCTCTCTAGAGAACTACATGTTCAGGTATCCCCGGGCACTTGGCAATCTTCTCTATCCATTCTGAAACTGAATCAACCAGGTCCGTTGTTGAAAATGGTATCTATCTATTCCTTTTTCAGACTTTTTCCCTAGTTTCAGATTCATATATCTCATTGTGTACTGGGTATCTAACTTGGATTTCTTAAGGACAACTCAGGATTATTGACTAAAATACAACTCTTTATTTACTAATTCCTAGAGGCCCCTAAACACAGTTGCCCAGACCAACATCTTGGAGTCATTGTGTCTTTCTTTCTTTATACTTCATATCCAATATATCAATAAATCTCATAATATCTATTTTCAAATATATTCTCGATCTGACCACTTCTCGCATTGTCTACTGTTACCATGTTGGTCTAAGCCATCATTATCTTTTGTCTGGACTACTATAGCTTTCTCCAAACTGGTCTCCCTACTTCTACCCTGGACTCCCCTAGAGTCTTTTTTCTATAGCACTCAGAATGATTTCTTAAAGTCAGAAGTAGGAGCATGCTCCAATTCTGTTCCAATGCCTGGAGTCTTTCTATGTCTCTTCAGAGTAAAACTCAAACCCCAACAATGGCTTACAAGGGTCTACATGTTATGGGTACTTGGCTTTCTTGCTGTGTCACAAACATACCAAACGGATTCCCTTCTCATGTGCTGGTTTTTTTTTTTTTTTTTGGAAGGTCCTTCCCTAGATCTTTGCATTCTTCTTTCATATAATTTAGATTTCCTCCAAAATGGCTTCTCCTGGACTCCCAACTTAAAATAGCATCCTTCTCTGACACTCTTCACTTACCTTGCATCCCTTTTCTTCATAGAAATTATAAGTTCTTCTGAAATGATTGTATATATTATTTGTTTACCTGCTAATTATCTTCCATAGTCTGTAAGCTTTTTTTTTAAATAATTTATTGCCAAATTGGCTAACATATAGTATGTAAAGTGTGCTCTTGGTTTTTGGGGTAGATTCCCATGGTTCATTGCTTACATACAACACCCAGTGCTCATCCCAACAAGTGCCCTCCTCAATGCCCATCACCCATTT
Source organism: Cryptoprocta ferox (assembly GCA_028646485.1). Lineage (NCBI taxonomy): Eukaryota > Metazoa > Chordata > Mammalia > Carnivora > Eupleridae > Cryptoprocta > Cryptoprocta ferox. Next base: position 66,184,772 of record CM053571.1, read on the forward strand.
TCCCCTCTCCCCCACCCGCCCATCCACCCTCAGTTTGTTCTCTGTATTGAAGAGTCTCTTATGGTTTGCCTCCCTCCCTCTCTGTTTGTAACTATTTTTTCTCCTTCCCTTCCCCCGTGGACTGTAAGCTTCAAGGGTCACAGATTTTGTTTGCTTGTCAGCCACCAGTTCCTAGAACATGCTTTTTACGTGGATGATAATATACTGATTTGTCTAATGAAAAAGATTGCAATGGATAAAATGAGTGAGATACACAAATAATATTTAATCAGAAGTGTTAGGAACATAACCTGTGCTAGAAGATATATAGTAGATATGTCATCTGGTATAGAACAAAATATATAAAGTAGTGATCAGGACTAAGTGACAAAACATAATTAGTGCATTCATGAGTGTTCATAAAATAACAAGGAAAATTAAACTAGCCACTCAAATAACACATGATAAAGATGAAAATAGGGAAGTAAAGGATTGTATGAGATGTCTATGCAAAAAAGGCTTTTCAAGGAAATACTATAAACAGAGAAGCAGTAGAAAATCTTAATTAAAAAAAATATGACTCTGGAAAGATGACTCTACTGTTATCTTCCAATAGAATTTATAATAATTATCATAAAAATCTATGACTTTTTTAGAAGACAGTGCTCTGAAGGATTCCTTTAAAAAATCTATGTTACATTAAAAAAGACTAAAATACTTCTTCTAAACAACTATCCATTTACTATAATTTCAGTGATTTGTAGAATTGTAATATTAGTATCTAGAAGGATACAATTTTAAGAGTATGATTATATCTGAGGAGGTGACATTTTTCTGTTGCTGGGGGAAAAAAAAAAAAAAGGCATTTGCTATGGACAAAGCCACAGCAGTAGGTTTGCAATTGCTCTGAAGACATGAATAAATATATCTGAAGACATGAATAAATAACCGTGTACTCCACTACTTTTTAGGCTGCAGTTGAGTAATCTACAACATACATGTTTATAAGCTGCATTCATACAAATTATATGCTTTTTTGCTCATCCATTTATCTCAGAGGTGTAGATATTTAATCCCCAGATAATGTGCCTGAGTACCATTTCCCTTTTCCATGTCATAATTTCTACCATACCTGAAAATATGTCTCTCTCTGAAAATAAAGCCCAGTATATTTTTTTCACATAAAAATATTTTATTTGCATGTTCCCTTTTCTCCCCATTGCTTTAATTTCTGGATTATCTTTAAGCTTAGTGAGGTTTTTGAACTTGTAAGGCCAAAAAACAAGTTCATAAACTTGAACTTGTTTATGGGATAGCTTCTTTTGAGTATTATGTTCAAGCTAAATACTGTAAATTCTTAACCTAAATCAAGAAAAAGGACAAAAATGAAATAAATTGAATTCACCTAAACAAGTAGTTCTACTATATCCACAAGTACCTTGAGGTACTTTGACAGGCATCTGCTGCATAGAAATATAAAGGAGGTATGGTCACTGCTCTCAGCTTATAAGAGAGATAAAGTATGGACCATGACTGTCATGCAAGATAGAATGTACTGAGTTTCTTTACAGAGGAGAAAGATACAAGGTTGAAAATAATAAATACTTGGGAAAAATATAAATTCAGATCTATGAGGGGGAAAAAAGGAGAAATTATTTCTGGTTTGGAACATGAAAGGCTTGAGTGTCTACCATTTATATTAGGGTTTCAAGTATGATGTGATTATCGGCAAGTCAAGAAAGGGAAAGAGATGCTAGCAAAAGAAGTAGCTTTAAATGCCTTGCTAAGAAGTTTGAACTTGAGTCTGAAAGATTATTTTTGAGGAAGGAAATGATGAAAAAATATATCTTTACCAAATCCTTATTTGGGCCCACTTCTATTTTCTGAACCCCAGACCCGTGTATTCAACTACTTACTGGACAGCCCTAATTGGAAGCCCAGAGAAGAGTGTAATTCAACATGTCCTGAACTAACTCATGTCTTTCCTCATCCTACCCCCTACTTTCACTCCACAGCAAAGTCTTGCTCTTCTTTTTCTAAATAGCATCAGCCACATTTTCCAAGCCAGAAATCTAAACATCATCATGACCACTTCCTCTCCTTAATCTTTGAAGTTAACAAATCACTAAGTTGCTTTATCTTTGTTGTTTCTATTTTGGAAGGTTCTCTGTGTTTCTTTCTGTGCACTTCCCCAGTGCTAACAGTCAGTACAGCACTGTTCTTAAGAGCTCGGAATTGAAGCCTAACTGCATGGGTTCTCCTCTGGGCTCTATACCCACTAGATGAGTGACCTTGGGAAAATTATGCAACATTTCTAAGCTTCAACTTCCTGACCTATAAAATGGGGATAATAACTGTATCCTCCAGTTGTTGTGAAGATTAAATGAATCATTATATGAAAGTGCTTAGAACCTAGTACATACCAACCACTATGTGTTTGCTTTTATTATATAGCCATTGCTTGCCTGGACTACTGAACCAGCCTTTTAAGTGATCTCCTGGCTGAAAATTTTAATCCATTCAAATCCCTTTTCCAAAATGAAGCCAAAGGAATCTTTTTTAAAGATTTTTTTTTGCAGTTCCCTTTTTTTTTTTTTTTGCAATTCCCTTAAATGACATTTTATTATCTTTATGATGAAGTTCAGATTTCTTAACGTGAACTTGACTTGGGCCCTGAGTACCTCTTCAGCTCCCTGTCTACCTACTCTGTTCCTCCTACACATTCAACTCATTCCTTTTAACACATCTTGCTGACTGTAAACATTGGACCTTCAAATACACCCTTACCTCTTACTAGACTACCCTTTACCTCCTCTTGCTTGGCCAAATCTTATTCACAGTTTCATTGCCACTAGAATGTGTATGTGGGCAGGAGAAAGATCCAGAAAGAACTATTAATGTGATAGGAAGCAAGTAAAGAAAATTGATCAGGGAGAAGGAACGACTGTATCAAACGCTGTTGCTAGGTAAGTTAGATGAGAAATGAGACTGACCACTGGATTGATTTAGCAACATTATTTCTTCAATAACTCTCTGAAGGAGTTATTAGTATTTTTAAAGTTGGAATTTTTTGTATTATAGTAGGTTTTTCAAAGCAGAATTTACACCCTTTATGTATATTTACTTTAGGAATTTTACATTATAATAAAACTATATGTAACAATGAATTCCAAAACTCTATACTACCAATCAAGAATAGTCTCTGCATTGGGGAACCTAGTGTAGATAACAAGCAGAAAAAAAAAAAAAAGATGAGTTCAAATTAATTCAAATCCCATTGTATAGCAAAAGGTAATCATTGGTTCATAATGATTTTCTGCCTACACATTTCTTCAGATATGACAGGTACATATCAACTGTTGCTGTATCCTTTTGCTCTATTTCTTTATTATAAGTGTATTTTATTTCAGAGCACATGTTCATTTTGTGTCTGGACACCTCTTCTTTGTCCTCTGCAGCAAATCCCAGAACTGTCTCTGCCTTTAAGAAAAAAAAATGCATTACCTGACAGCAGAGTTTTTATTCTTATATGTCAAGCAAAATGAAATGATTGTAAAAATCCAATCATTACCATTAATAGAATAATATTCATATAGTAGATATTTAAAGGGTTATATAGTAAGAAGTATTTGTAGAGTTTGGGGTCAAAGAGACCAAATAACTATGGTTAATGTTTTTCCTGCATAGTATGATTCCTCATTATAAGAATATTTAATAGGAGACAATGATCAAGTCATCAAATATAGCTAATTCTGAATAGACCAAATATAGAGTTATATTATAAAATTTTAGAAAATTTCACTTCTTTTTTAAGGGACAAATAAAAAAATCTGGTTGTGGTGGGAAAAAAAAAAAGAAAATTTCACTTCTTGCTCTTCTTTCTCTAAGTAGCATCAGCCAAATTTCTCTGATCTGAAAAATATATATATTTATATATAATAATTATAAATATATGTATATAATTTTATGTATATAAACAAATGTACTTTTTAAAAAATATGAAATATATCCTCATTCTGGCTAATAGTTCTGCTTTTGATCATAGTCTATAATTATAAACAGTATTATCCTTAACAAATCAAGCTATAATAATGTGTTTACTAGTTATAACAAAAGTCTTTTCAGGGGTGCCTGGGTGGCTCAGTTGGTTATGCAGCTGATTGGCTCAGGTCATGATCTCACAGGTCGTGGGATCAAGCCCCGCATCGGGCTCTGTGATGACAATTTAGAGCCTGGAGCCTGCTTTGGATTCTGTGTCTTCCTCTCTCTCTACTTCTCCCCGACTCATACTCTGTGTGTGTGTCTCTCTCTCTGAAAAAAGAAATAAACATTAAAATTTTTTTTATCTTTTCAGTCATTGTCTCAGTTTATTGGTTTTATTGATATGGAAATTAATAAAAATCAAGGCAAATAGAAATATATTATATGGCTTGTTTTGGGGAATGCATATATAACAGAACTTAATGTCTTAGAATTTAAATATGGCTAAAATATAATCTCTACTTGTCCATGTCTTTAATACTGTTGAAACCAAACCATTTAAGAGAGATATCTACTAAAGTCTATCTTTAAAATTTTCTAAGAAAAACAGTGTACAGGTCCCCCGGTTAAAAGCCATCCATTCCATCTTCTCTCTAACCCACTTTTCCTGCTGTGATTTAATTCTTTCTTTCTTGACCTTTACTCAGAGGAAACAGATGAAGTAGGAAATAACTGCTTACTGCCACTCATACAATATCCCTGAAATGTATTTTGGCTTGTGACCTTTAAATTATGGGGATAAATAAAATGAATCACATCTCTTCTTATGGACCTGATCCATGGGTCAAGATATGTTTGCTTTTCATCTGTATGAAAATGCTTTAGGCTGTGATTGCCATGGAATAGGTGAGGTCAGGTGAAGAATGGGCCATTGCCTGTTGAATCAGGCAGGAGACAAAATGATCATCTGAAATGGAAAAGTTAAGAAGTGGGAGATTATTCGTGAGAGAGGCAGTAATTGCTGATGGTCACTTGCCCTCTGTGAGTGGGAGGAAATGTGTGAGGACAGTATGAAAACGCCTGGGCAGAACACTGGGAACTTCCCTGTGACAGGGTGACAGGGCTGTGAGAATAGGGCTTAAAGCTGAATAAAATGCCTCAGAGGTCCCATGACATTTTATCTCCCACTAAGAAAGGATTTGGGGTAAGCACCATTTTAACATTGAGGATGATTTTCCCAATTAAAACTCACAGGCACTTTTAGAATTTCAACCGCCAATGACTTTTGTTTGATGAATTGAGTTCTATTCTTACTTTCAAAAAATATGTGTTTCTTAAAGCCTGATGGTATTTACAGAGATATAAAAGTTAAGAATCTAACCAAGGTTATCTGCTGTTTGAAATCAAGCATGATAATGTTTTCCTGTAAAATCCCTAGATCATTAACATTGCTTTAGTCAGCCTTTAATAAGAAATGCATGCCAGTAAGATGAAAATTAATTTACAGTTGAATGCTTTACTTTTGGAGACAACTTGCCTGGTTGAAACCCAGCATATTCTAAGCACATATTCTAAGCCTGCTGCCTTTTTTTGGCTGTAGATATCGATGAGTGTGGGACTGGGAGGCATAGCTGTGCCAATGATACCATTTGCTTTAACTTGGATGGTGGATATGATTGTCGATGTCCTCATGGAAAGAACTGCACAGGAGACTGCATCCATGATGGAAAAATCAAGCACAATGGTCAGATTTGGGTGTTGGAAAATGACAGGTGCTCTGTCTGTTCATGTCAGGTTGGTATAAATAAAAAATTTTAATCATTTTTATTGGGATGTAATTTGCATATATTGTAAGTGTATAGCTTGATGAGCTTCAAAGAATGCATACATCTACTTAACCACTATCACACTTAGTATAAAAAGACATTTTCATCCACTCATAATGTTATCTCTGTCCTTTCTCAGTTAGTCTCATATCCTCAGCCCAAAGGAAACACTGATTTTGGTCACTGTAGTTAGACTTGTTTATTCTAGAACCCTATATAGTAAGTAGTACATATATAACATACTCTTTTTTGGCTTCTTTCTCTCAGTATTGTGTTTTTTGAAATTGATATATATAAATCATTAATAGAAATGCCACAATTTACTTATTCACATGTTCATAAAACTTTGTTGCTAACTTGCAAGTACTTCCACAGTAACGATATTATATTTGAATGAATGTATGGATGAAACCAAAATGGACATACTATGGCCTATATGTGAGAACTATCTATTTGGATTATATTTCAGTTTTAGAGGAATGTTCCACCTTATTACCCAGTTGATAATAGAGATTTATATTATAGTTAGATAAATAACATTATGTGCCAAGGACTCAATTATTATGAAAGAAATTGATGAGTTTGTACCAAAACTTAAGGTCTAATATATTCCATAAACTAAACAATGGGTAAAGCTTATTGATTAACCACTAAATACAATACACATGCCCTCACACAAAACAAAATTGAGGTAGTAGTCTAATCACTATACTACAAACAAATACATATATATTTATATATGCATACCCATGTTTATATAGACATAAGGACTGTGTAGTGGTTACTTCATGCTGGTCACTTCTGGAAAATTTCTGGCTGCAAACTTGGAAATTCTCCAGCGTGGGTAATTTCTGGGTGTTAACTACAAAACGTAACTTTAAATCTCTTACACTGATGTTAGTATATTGAGAAATGGAGGCTTTGGGGAACTGCTTTCATTTTTCCTTCTCATACAGAATGGATTTGTAATGTGTCGACGGATGGTCTGTGACTGTGAGAATCCCACGGTTGACCTTTTTTGCTGCCCTGAATGTGACCCAAGGCTTAGCAGTCAGTGCCTCCATCAAAATGGGGAAACCTTATACAACAGTGGTGATACCTGGGTCCAGAACTGCCAGCAATGCCGCTGCTTGGTGAGTTTAGCTACAGGAAGAAGAGGGAAAGTTCGGGCCCAGAATCTAACAAGGGAGACAATCTTCCCTCCCACATCCGCCAATACTCAGGACCTGGCAATGGTGTGGCAGTTACTAAAAGTGAGCCTGTTGAGGATGACAAGATGATGGGCATGCAGTCAGGACCTGTGAAGGCACATCCTAGACTATATGTGGTGTGCCACGTCCTGTATGTCTTTCCAGAGTTCAGAAGAAGAAAAAACTCTCCCAGCATCCCCAATCCCATTCAAGCCTAGGTTTAGCGGCATTCATGAAAAATATCATTGTTTTGTCCAAATAGAACTTTTGTTAATCCATTTCTATCAGTCATGCTCAGAATTGAAAACAAAACAAAAAACAGAAACAAAAACAAAAACACACACTTTTTTTCCCCTTCTAAATATTTTTACCATCACTGCTATTCTGGGAGGCACCCTGTTTTACACATGATACGGGTTTGCAATATTTATTAGAATATTAGAATTGAATGTATATGTTTATAAAACTTCTGCTGGAAGAAATAGGTAAAAAAGAAAATGAAGACTTGATCAAGAAAACACCAGTCTTTTTTCATTTGACCAAATTTCTTGTTTCTTTTTAGTAGTATAAATGAAAAGAGAAATTGGTCTATGTATCTTTATAGAAGAAAGTTTCACAGATGCTACTTTTAAAGTCATGGCTAGTTTCCTTTCTATTTGTGTGAGGATATTTTGAAGGCAATGCTTTTTTTGTTGCTTCCTTTTTATACTTTCAACCCAAAAATCAATTGAAAGAGCAAGGTCAGTTTTCTGTGCCTGAAAGCTGCTTTCATCTCTAAGACCATGAGATTCAGAATTATGAAGAAAATAGGAAACAGGTGGGAACTACATTTTAAAAAGATCAAATTCACACAATTTTCCCATGTGGAATAAAGAAGACTGAAATCATTTCCTAGTTGTTCTTGTTGTTGTTGTTGTTTTCTCCAAAGTCCCTAAACTGAGAAACATAAAAATGAACAAAGGAAACCTGACAAATTCCCTCCATATTTCAGTTTATTTTCTTGTAAATGGACAAAACTTTCTTTATGCAGAAGGGAATGAATGAGAAGGTGGGGGGGGGGGAGATTAAAAAAATGGAAAAAGCACCTAACATGCCAACATTGGAATAAAACCCCCTTTCATAGTAAATAAGAATTCTTTGTCAGAGAAAAGACAGGAGCTTGTTTTAAGAGAAAGGGCAGTTACTATTGTTCATTGTTGTTCTTGTTTAATCGTTGAGCACTCATAAAATCCAGTTGCAGTATAGATCTCAGCACTGTGATAGGGCTTTTGTAGATTCTCTGCCAGATTCATGGCTGAGAAGGTGTGAGTGTAAATATCCATCAGATGAATGGAGTATTTAGTAAACACTGTGCTCCCTCTCTCCCTGCCTCCTTCCATGCCCTCCCTTCCTCTTCCTCTGCTCTTGCACATCTGCTTTCTTTATAGCAAGGAGAAGTTGACTGTTGGCCTCTGCCTTGCCCAGAGGTGGAGTGTGAATTCAGCGTCCTCCCAGAGAATGAGTGCTGCCGGCGTTGTGTCACTGACCCTTGCCAGGCCGATACCATTCGTAATGACATCACCAAAACTTGCCTGGATGAGATGAATGTGGTTCGCTTTACTGGGTCCTCTTGGATCAAACATGGCACCGAGTGTACTCTCTGCCAGTGCAAGGTAAGCCCTGTTAAATTCAAATAGGGAGCACTTGGCCAGCTGTACCCAGGGCTCCTTGATATTACTGTGTTTAACCTGGCCAATGGGAAGCATTTTATTTTTCCAATTTATTGCTCAAACAGAGGTGGGAGGAGGGCCACTCACCTTTATTAGTGCCAAGGCTAACTGCCCTGTGCATCCTCAAAGCACATTCAGAGAGAAGGAGGTGCATGATCAGAAAACCAGAATGATCAGTTATTTATGCCACCAGGAAAGAAAGAACCTACTTAAATTGCCCTAAGGTATCTAACTGTACACATCTTTTTTAAAAAATCTGCAACACAAACTTCATGTTTCTTCTTTCATGATGGAAGACAATATTATTTTATTGATTTTTATCTGGTCCTTTTATGAGGTCTGTAAGATATATTGACAAAGTAAATATATTACATTTTCCAAAGTGAAAATCAATATGGAAAAAATGGGCATATTTCTTGGTTTGTTGTGGTCAGTTGCATTAGGTTAAAACATTTAAGATCTGTTGTTTACTACATTTTATTTCTACCGTTGGAGAAAAATCATTATAAAGATTTTTCTTCTTTTTCTCATAGGAAAATAGAGCATGTGCATTTTACTTCAATAAGAACAAAAATACAGATAATATAGACAGTATATAGAGTTCATAGATAACTGGCAAAGTTGAAAACATTCGACTTGATTATTGTTCCTATAAATATTTGACTTAGTGGTCACTCTATTTCATAGTCATAAGTTTTGAATCGACCCTAAAACCAAGTAAATAATCTGAAGGCTTAACAATAACACGAGAAAGCAAAGATTCAGATTTTTTCCAGCGTAGCATAGTCAGATAGCTGTAACTACACTGCTTTTTAAAGTGAACATTTCCATTAATTTTTTTTTCAGTAGAGCAATTTAATTCAGGTTCACTTAACACAAATTCTTACCAGAGTGGCTTGATGTAACAGGACAAAGAAATATAAAATGCTTTAAGCTTTGAGATAGTATTATCTATTTCAAACCAAAATTTATGTCTCTTTCAATCAGTGTAATTTTTGTCAATCAAGCAGAGCTTTTTGAGTGAACATTTAATGGGGTTTTCTGAAAGTGCATTAGCAAATTTGAAAGTTACTGCTACTGCTACTAAAAGTGACTAATGTATATTCAGTGTTGCTTTAATATACATTTAATCTGAGTACATTTAGCAGTGCATATCTAGAAACTTTAATATTAATAACCAACAGGGAAATACTTTCTGACATTTAATTATCAATTAAAGTTGAGTCCCTTTACATTCTTAATCTAACTAAGACTATTGTTCCAAGAAGTGACAACAAAAATATATACCAGGTAATAGGATGAAAAACACACCAAATATAGCTCACATAGATACTTCCAATAAAAAAATGAATTCAGTAATAGAAAACATGAGAGTGTTTTCTGAGTAAAGAGCATGAACAAGCTTGTCATTTACTGTCTTATAAGCAACTAGTTTATATGGGGGCCCATGATAGGAATGTATTTCAGAAAACGTATTTTAGATTAGTTTCACTTTTTGACAAATAAATGCTGATTCTCAGAAGTTACTATTTGATGCTATTTCCATTTCGCCTTATTAAATATGAGTTATAAAAATATGCTCTATTTTACCAAATTTATTCCAAATATAAATTTTTATTATGTGTATTTTGTGTTATTTTAAAAACAAAATATATGCAAAACAGGCTCCAGATATTGCATTGGAGGTGAGTGCTTTTCAGAATTTGGTGCTTTCAGAATACCATTTTTACTTCTTATCTCCCTGTCCTTACCCTCTATGAATTATTTGAATATTTTAGTCAATAAAGACAAATTTTGCTGGTATTATGCTGGTGCCAGGATTGTAATGATAAGCAAAACAGACACAACTTTTCCTGGAAATTATTACCTAGCACCTTATTGTCTAGAGCTGTGCCATCCAATATTGTAGTCCATAGCCAGCTGTGGCTATTTAAATTAATTAAAATTAGATAAAACTAAAACTTCACTTTCTCAGTCACACTGGCCTTGTTTCAACTTCTCAATAGCTATATGTGGCTAGTGGCTGTCATATTAGACAACACATATAAAAAATGTTTCTATCATCACAGAATTTCTGCTGGACAGCACTGGTCTAGAGGCGAAGAATGCAGTGTCTAGAGTAAGGATACTTGGATTCAAAACCTGGTCAACCACACCAGCAATGTGACCTCAAGGGATGTTCATTAATCTCTCTGTGGCTCAGTTTGCTCACCTGAAAAATGAGAGTTATAATAGTACCTACCCAGGGATAATTTTAGTACCTATTTGAGACGGTTACTATAAGATTAAGTGAGAAGATCCATAAAAAATGTTTCCTACACATTTCATACACATTCAGAGTAAACATTCAATGTTAGCTATTATTATTGGTGGTAGAGTAAACAGATAGGAATCAAGCTATGAAACACATAAAGATGACATTCTATACTGTGATGGATGCTCTGAAGGAGAGATGCACTGTGCTGAAAGACTGTACAACGTGTACCAAATGACATTGAAGATCAGATCTGAAGAATTAGGAGTTGGCAGAGGGGAATTTTTTAAAGATCCCTTTTTATTAAAGATGTGTTCAGTTTTAATTTGCTTAGGTTAAAAAAAAATTCTTCCCTTCAGAAGTTAAACTCTTGAGTCAAAAATGAATTACTAGGGTTGCTTTTCCTAAATCTAAGAGAGGCAATGAACCCTTTGATAAGTCAGAGTACTTTCAGGCAGTTATGCTTTGAGCTCCAAACAGTAAAGAGGGATGTGTCCAGTTAAGAAATAAATAGGAAGGGAGGAGGAGTTAGAGGGTCATTTCCTTTAGTAAATAATTACCGAACAGACCATTTGGAAACTGGAAACGAGGGGGCTACTTTTAATTCCTGGGGAGACTCTAGATGTAATACTGAAATAATTGAGGTATGAAGAAAATTAGAAGTCCTAACTTCCTAAACATTACCTTCATCTCAGAAACAGTAGACTTTAAGTTTTGAAAGTGGACTTCTGTACTAATATTAGAATAGATAACTAGATCTATCTATGGAAACAAATGCCCATAAATGAGAATATTAAAATGAAGATTTTCATGTATGATCAGGAGAGATTTGCAAATCAGTAGAGGAAGAAAGGATTATTCTATATATATTGGAATATCATATATCAAAACCAATTCTACATGGAAGAAATGTTAGATATTAAAAAGAAAAAGAAAATGTAATAAAATATTAATCAAAATTCTGGAAGGGAGATGCCTTTTCTAATATAAAAGTGATAAAATATACCTCAAAGGAAATTTAGAGCGTCTATAGACAAACAAAATTAGCAAATTAAGAAGTCACAAATACAGACTAGAAAAACAGTCTTCCAGAAGATATGATTTCTTTATTAAATTAAAAACACATAAAAATTAATAAGAAAAATATTTATTTCCCATAAATAAATAGCAAAGAATGAATAAACAATTCACTAAAAAATGCACCTATTAAAAAGAGATTATTCAACCTTTAAATAATTAAAACTCTAATGTAAACTAACATAAAGAGTTATTATTTTCACATACTACAGTAAAAAAATATTTCACAATAATTTCCAATGCTGATGGAGACATAACTGGAATTGTAATTCTTATTTTTAGTGACATTGAAAAATACATGTCAACAGCCACACATACACCTCTTTGCCTATTCTCCTTTCCAACTCAAACATCCTTTGTTCTATTAATCCCAGGTCTAAGTATATAACTTAAAGAAATAATCTAAAATATGGAAATGCTATGTGCATGACAATATTCACCTCAAAATTATTTGTCATATAAAATCAAGGAAGAAACCAAGGCCTCTAAAAATAGAAAAACAGTTAAATAAGTTCTAGTAACTATATGATTCAATAGGTCATATTATATTATAATTATGTAATATAAATAATTATATGATTATATTATTCAACCATTGAAGTACTGCTTAAAATAAAAACTAAGCTAAACTAAATAAAAATATAACATAATATACAGTTTAATTGCAAGAAGGTTGAAAATAAGAGACTATTAAAATTAATTCTATGAAGATATACTAAATTATTGATGGGAATGGGATTTTTAAATATATATTAATTACTGCACATACATATATCTATAATCATATAATTTATAAGCAGATTAATATATTAATTATACAGTAAATGATTAATAAATTAATAAAAACTAAATATATTGGATATAAAAATATTAAAATATACGTATATGATATATATATATACACTACTGAAAATTAAAAGCCAACTCCCTTCTAATCTTTATATTTTTAGTTTAGCACAAAAATAGTGACAATGACTTTTTAAAACCTTTTTTAAAATACAGAATAAGTATAGTCAGAAATAACAAGGTGTTAGGAGGGGCGCCTACATGGCTCAGTTGGTTGAGTGTGCAGCTCTTAATTTTGGCTCATGTTATGATCTCACAGTTCATGATATTAATCCCTGCCTCAGGCTCTGCACCATCAATGCAGAGCCTGCTTGGGATTCTGTGTCTCCATCTTTCTCTGCCCCTCCTGCACTCTCTCAAAATAAATAAGTAAACATTTTTATTTTTTTAAATATTTTTTAATACTTATTTTTTGAGAGAGAGACAGACAGAACACAAGTGGAGGAGGGGCAGAGAGAGAAGGAGACACAGAATATGAAGCAGGCTGTTATGTGTTATGACAGCACAGAGCCTGATGCAGGGCTTGAACCCAGGTCTGTGAGATCATGATGTGAGCAGAAGTCAGTCACTTAACTGACTGAGCCACCCAAGTGCCCCAATAAATAAACATTTCTTTTAAAAAACAGGGTGTTAAGGAAACTTACTATATAACTAGTTTTTATAATTCATTATAATAGTAGGTTGTTACTATTCTTAATCAGACTAAGGTTCAGTGGATCCCCTTTGATTTTAGTTTTTATCAAGGTAATATTTACTATAGTGAAATGCATAGTTATTATGTGTATAATTTGATGAGTCTTTTAAATCAAAATATAGAATATTTCCAACACTCTAGTGAGTACCTTTTTATCCCCTTCCAGGCAATACCTACTTCCTATAGCAAACACCATTTACTTTCATTATAATAGATTTATTTTGACTTTTAGAAGTTTCATATAAATGGAATCACACAGTATGTACTCTTTTTTGTCTTCTGGTGAATTAACCATTTTATCATTATGTAATGCACTCCTTTTCTCTAGCAAGGCTTCTAGACTTGAAGTGAGTTTTTTTTAAGTATTCATTTTGTTTTGACCTATCTACTTTCGACCTATCTATGGTTTTATATTTAAACTTAAAGTTTAAATTTCTTATAGTTAATGTATACTTAGTTCTTATGTTGTTATCCAGTATGACAATCTCTGTCTTTTAATTGAAGTCTTTAGTCTGTTTACATTTAGTGTAATTTTTGGTATCAGTGGATATAGGGCTACCATTTTGCCATTTGTTTTATTTTTGTCCTATTTTTTTATATTCTCATTCTTCTATTTCTTCCTTCTTTTTATTTTTATATTATTTAAATTGAATTGTTCTTTTGGATTTTTAGCTATAACTTTTTATATTATTATTTTAGTTATTCGTTTAGAGATCACATTATATAGCATTAACTTATTACAGCATAATAATATTTACTATTATACTACTTCACATAAAACATAAGAACTTCAGCATAAAAGAACTCCATCTCCCTTAACCTTTGAGCTATCATAATCATATATTTTATAGCTATGTAAACTATAAACCATAAAATTCCATGTTATTATATTTGCTTTCCTCAGTCAAATATCTTTTAAGGAAATTAAGGGGAAATGCCATATTTCATATTTATCCATATATCTGCAATTTCTAGTGTTCTTCATTTCTTCTCACATGTCTGAGTTTCAGTCTGGTGTCACTTCCCTTCAGCTCTAACTTCCTTTAGCATTTTCCATATTGTAGATCTATTGGTAACAGATTCTCTCAACTTACATTTATCTTAAAATATGTTTATTTTTGAAAGATATTTTTATTAAATATAGCATTCAGGATTCACAGATTTGTTTCCAGCATTTTAAAGGTGATACTCTATTGTTTTCATGATGAGGATTCAGCTGTCATTTGTACTTTCATCTAAGATATGTATAAAATATGTCTTCCCCACCCCCCCCATTTCCTTTCACAATTCTCTATCTTTCTTTTTAGAAGTTTGACTGTGACACACTTAGATATAATTTTTGTGTGTATCTTTATTCTCTTTGGTGTTTGCTTGGCTTTTTGAGTATCTAAGTTGATGTCTTTTTCCACCAAATTTAAGAAAATTTTGACTATGATTTCTTTAAGTATCTTCAAATATTTTCTCTCCTCCCTCCTATTCTTCTGGAACTGTGATTATTTATATGTTATATGGCTCAATACCATTCTGAAGGTCACTGAAGCTTTATTTTTATATGTCTTCCTTCTCTTTGTTTTAAAGATTGGATAATTTCTATTTGTTGTTTCAAATTTACTATTTCTTCTGCCATGTCTAATTTGCTGTCAAACCTGTCCAAAGAAATTTTTCATTTCAAATATTGTACTTTCATTCCAAAATTTCCATTCAATTCTATTTATAGTTTTATTTATCTGCTGAGATTTACCATCTTTTTTTTTTTTACTTCAAACCCATTTAAAATAGAACTTTACAGTCTTTGTCTGCTAATTACTCCATCTGGATTGTTTTTGAGTTATTTCTATTCACTACTTTTTCTCTTGATTAAGAGTTACCTTTTCTTATTTTTCTTCACGTATCTAATACTTGTTATGGATGATATATGCTATAGACCCTATGTTCTGTTAGCTTCCTTTGAAGACTGTGTTTGTTCTAGCAGGTTGCAAATTACTGGCCAATCACCTTGCACTTATGAAAGCTTCCCTTGACACACTATTCCAGATTTACTCATAGGTCTAGGGTAAGTCTCTTAATCTTGAGACATTGTTTTACTCCCAATCATGGCCTTTTTGGGATTTCAGTGAAAAACCTGAATTTTTTTTATCAATCCTTCCTAACTTGGGAGGACACAGATTTTAAATACTGCTACCCACGGTAAGCAGAATTTGTAATCTCTGCCCCAGATCTTTCAGCCTTCAAGCTGCAACTGATTATCTCTTTAGTCTCTTCTGTAATTCAAAGACTTTGAATTTGAGTAGAGTTTATATGCTGATTCACTCCCTCCTTTCTAGATATTTTCCTCTGAATTTACAGCCCCTCTGGCAGCCCTAAAAGTTGTCCTCTGATGTCTGGGGCCTATCAGATTGTGTCTTTCTGCTTGAGTTATAGTTAGCCTAAGCTGCACAGACCACAGAGTGTCGTAAGGGGAAATGCCAACTAAAAATAAATCTCACACAATACATTTCCCTTCTTTCACAGATTGAAACCTCTCCAGTGTCTGCCTGTTTTTGGTCACTATCTATTCCTTTCAAATGGTTATTTTTTATATTTTGTCCAGACCCTTTATAATTATCTGTCGAAGTTTAGTTTTATATCTAGAACTCCAGTGGGATATTTTATTACTCATTCATGTATGAACTATGTTTCCCTAATTGAGAAGCTTCCAATGATATATGATTTGTGGAGCATTTATCTTGTTATAACTGAAAATATTGATATGGAATAAGAAAAACATTCCTGGAAGATTTTGGAGAATATAAAGTCCCTTCCTAAAACATACTCATGGGAACCATAATAATGATTTTTCCACCCAAAGAGGGTCTAATGCTAGCTTCACATA
This sequence comes from Cryptoprocta ferox, assembly GCA_028646485.1. NCBI lineage: Eukaryota > Metazoa > Chordata > Mammalia > Carnivora > Eupleridae > Cryptoprocta > Cryptoprocta ferox. Next base: position 66,201,200 of record CM053571.1, read on the forward strand.
CTCATTGGTAGAAAGCTCCAGAAATTCCCTCAAAAGCCATACAATTTGAGGAACTAATACTCTCAGGAACTGGTATATCCCTCATTTCATTGGGTCACTGGACTGGGAAAGATCATGCAATGGTTATGAGCATGATAATGAAGCTTTAAAATGCCACTAGAGATCCGAAAGATGTTGAGATTTCCTCTTACTGTCAGAATAAGAAGTCTGCTTAATAAAAATTAAGAACAGAAGAGGATTAGCTTAAATCGATAATACTGTTCTTGGAAATAGACTAGTTTTTTCCTCATTTGGTGTGATTCAACATAATTTAAAGTATCAAAATCTTTTCTAAGTTTTATCTTATAGAACAGACACTTTTGATTTTATCATATTAAAGTATAATACATTTTTAAGTCATCTAAAGTCATTTATCTGAGAGGAAATATGAAATAGAGGATGGGTTTTAGAGTCAGAGTAACCTGAACTTTAATCCCAGCTGTTCCATTCAGTAGCTGTGTGATTTTGGACATGATATTTAAGCTTTCTGGTCTTCAGTTTCTGAAGCCAGGAAGTGTGACTATTAATAGTGACCCATTGGGAATAGTGTGAGGTTGAAACCAGATAATGTATTTGAAGTGCCTGGCAAAGTGGCTGGCACAGAGTATGCACTCAAGAAGGAAAAGGATAATATCATCTAATGATTGTAACAATATTAACATTATCATCATTATTAGTTAGCTGGTTGAAGAAAGTGAGAGTGCGCAAGGAATCAAAAGAGTAAGAATTTTTTTCTTTTTTTGTAACGCACTGTTTTATTTTGGTATTTTATTACAGAAACTAATTATGCATATCTGCCCCTTCCCTGCTATTTTTCCTACTTTCTCTCTACACTGTTTTCTTCACCAACTCAAAATTCTCACCCAGACCTTTTTTCAGCTTCTTACCTAAATAAAACTTCACTTCAAGTCTGTACTCATTCTGTGCTTCCCTGTGATTTTGGCCCACCTTTCCACATTCCCTTGAAGTCTTGGTTTAAATATCACTTCCACAGAGAAGTCTACTTTGGCCACCTAATCTAAGTCAATCTCATGACACCACCTGGTTTATTTCTTTTCTAGCACTTTTCACAATTTTTGATTATATGTTTACTTGGCATTTATTAGTTTTCTCCCTCTAAAAAACTGTAAGACCTGCTCTGTGAAGATAGAGACTATGTCTGCTTATTCATCAATATACCTAGGGCTCAATATACTCAATACATATTTGTGAATGAATAAATTAGAGAACAAATATAATCTAAGAAGATGCCATGAGGTAAATAAAGCTCGTCTATGATTTGCCACAAATGACTGAGCATAATTGGTTCGGCAATGATAGAGACATGAGAAGTGACTGGGCTATTTAACATTAAGGGGTGCATAAATAATAAGTAAACCCTAGTTAGATTTATGTGTACCAATCAGTAAGTGTGAGTATTTATTAATGGCTTAATAGCTTATATCATCTTTTTCTTTCCTTTTTTTCTTCTCTAGAATGGCCACATCTGTTGCTCAGTGGATCCACAGTGCCTTCAGGAACTGTGAAGTTAACTGTCTCACGGGAGATTTCTGTTTAAAGAATGTTCTTTCATTAAAAAGACCAAAAAAATGTTAAAACTTAAAGTGGATGATTTGTGGGCAGCTAAGTGCAGCTTTGTTAATAGCTGAGTGAACATTCAATTATGAAATTTGTGAAGCTTGAGAAACTCACTAAAGGAAAATTCTTGGGGCAAAACGAGACCAGAATTCTGCTTCTACTGTGTCTGACATCACTGTGGTAGAAGAATGGGTGTGGAACACACAGCATGACATCATGACCCTTGGATATAAAGCCTGAGCCCATCAGAGCTTTGAAAGCCTCCAGCTTCACTGGTGCAGAAAATTTTTCTCTAAATCAGAATCTTCACGAATCAGTTAGGTTCCTCACTGCAAAAAAATAAAATGTAAGGCAGTGAATGAATTATATTTTCAGAAGCAAAGCAAAGAAGCTATAACGTGTTATGTACAGTATACACTCTGAAAAGAAATCTGAAACAAGTTATTGTAATGATAAAAATAATGCACAGGCATGGTTACTTAATATTTTCTAACAGGAAAATCATCCCTATTTCCTTGTTTTACTGCACTTAATATTATTTGGTTGGATTTGTTCAGTATAAGCTCGTTCTTGTGCAAAATTAAATAAATATTTCTCTTACCTTATAACACGTCTGAGTGTCTTGCTTAATTTGTTCCTTTTTCCCACAGATGCTTCAACATACACATTGCTTCCTAGTTCTGATGAAAAACTCCCACATGCTATTTCCAAACTGAAAGACGATTTTCACTAAATTATATGTCTAAGTGGAGGGTGTGATGGATACCTTCACTCTGCCTGTCTAGATGCTCTCAATCACCTCTTCTACCCTCTGTGTATCCTGGGAGCTGATCTATGTAGACTATATTAATGGGTTCCCTTGTCCTCTGGATTCTGGTTTGGTTTTACCAATGGAGACCTCTGGTAGGATCTCAGAAAGAGGTAAACTTGGTTGTTGTTGTTTTTCTGCTGGCTCCCTTCCTGCCAGATCACTACCATGACTAGCGGTATCACCTCATTAAAGGCTACATCTCCTGACACGTGGCCCCCTCTGACTAGCTACCCTTTCCAGGTTCTAATAACTTCTCCTATTTGCTTTCTCCAGCTTAGGAATAGTAACAACTCTGGCTGTTTTGTCCTCAGGAGGTACCTGCCCTATTTCTTGTTGATTTCCCCATTTCCTGTCACATCTTTATGAATGGGCCCTTTGTTAAACTCTCTTTAATTAGCCAGCTTGTGTGTGCCATCTGTTTTCTGCCAGGGCTCTGACTGATACACATAAGGAAAGGAGTACGTAAGAATTGGGAATGTCTTCAAGAATTGGTCCTTCACATTTTGATATAAAAAATTAAGGAATCCCAATGTTAGGAGGGAGTATGACATTACATGTTAAATTTGTTGATATACTAGAGAATCTCAGGAGGAAAAAGTAAACAGATTTATGGCCCAATAAAAGATACATAATCCAATATTTCCCTATTCATATGTTTTGCATTAGGGTGAAAAACAAATACAAAATTATCAAATTAAATTTTAGCTGCATAGAGACTTTTTTTCTTTACAGTAGAAAATGGAAATGGACAGGATATGACCACCACAAGCTACAGAAATGGTAAAGTGGCTTTTCACTATCCCTTCACCATTGCTATGGAAACAATCTTACACTAGCTGAACTGAAGGATACTTTATAAATGTCTTAATACTTAGGCGTGTGTAGTATTTATTGAATATGTGAATTCAAGTATCTCTCTATATTCCCTGGATTTATCATAAATTATTTTTTCTGCATTTTTATATTTAATTTAATATTTCAGCAGAGCACAGGTTTATTTTTTTCTGCTATTATTTACTATGGTAAATAGCAATTTAGTTTCCAAGAAGGTATTAATTTGAAGTTATTTCCAGGTGATTTTTTTCCTTACATACATTTTGGATTTCATATTAAATCTTCCTGAAAATATATTTTATTTGCATTGAGGAGAGTAAGAAATAGTGTGTGCATGGAGATGTGTGTATGTACATACATATACACAACATCTTCATCCATATACTCATAGATATTCATAATTTGGATATTTTATGGCTTTTGTTAGAGGAAGAAGAAGCAAGACTGGAATTGCATATTCCCAGTTTGTTATAAACCTTTGTAGGGCTCTGAGCATTTTGGTGGTTTTGCAGAAACCTGGTTTCTATAGACTGCTAAATGAAAGAAGACTCTTATAACATTGAAATGAAGGAAAAAATAAGATTATGTTCTCCCAGGACTATTAAAGCAATGGATGTGTTCAGACTGAATTTTTTCCCTTCAAGGTTTATACTGTAAAAAATAGATCCCTGGAGAAATACTGTTTACCCTGACACGCAGTAATCAATTGCTTCTTAAGAACTTTGTTCTTTGAAAAAGCGGTGGTTAATGCCCTATTTCTTCCTCTGGAGATAATTGGCAAAATGCCATAGTTGAATTATACCAACATTATGGGAAAGTGAGAACTAAGAAGCATGAACTTAATTTGGGGGCACTTGGTTCTTTTCAGAGCACCTCGTGGTGACAATCCATGTTTTACATTTCCTGTATTCTACCTTTTCTGAAAAGAAAAGCACAAGAATATTTAAATGTGATTCTTTGGTAATGTATGGCAATCCATATCATTTATCTCCCTTTTAAAAAGACTGCCATATTGCTTTTTCCCTTTGTCCTATATGTGGGTAAAGAGTGCCACGGGTTTCTTCAATTATACCGCAATTTCATGGAACTCTTTCATCCTCCCACTAACTTGGTTATCTATAGCCAAAGTTGAAACACTCTATAATTGCCTTAAAGAAAATGAACAATATATCAAAGCTCTAAAACAGCGATCAATACTCTGAGTATAAGAGTAGCAGAAGTTATTCATTTAGACAAGCTGCGGTTACATGTGCTAAATAAAAAATCAATTTCAGTTCACTAAGCATTAGCTCATCTATCAAAGCTCCATGTTGCTGACTAGTTTGGAGCTCCTCTGAAGGTCAGCAGGTTCTAGAGACCTGTGCATGGCCACAGTCCTGTTGATCTAGCGCTTAAGCATTGATGAGACCAACTTTTTTTTAGAACAAAACGTTTCGTTTTTATTCTTCCAAATGTAGAGTGTTGGTGGTACAACAGTAAACTGATCTCAGAGAGATTTCTGCCAAAAAGACACCTGAAGGCAATAGGTGAATGCTTATGCTCTGTTCACACTTTATTCATGGAGGTACCTGGACACTCACTCTCTGCAGTCCCTTTGTTGCTGCGAAGTTGGCTCATTGTGTTCTTACTGACCTTTCATTATTGATGCACTGTTTTCTGCCCTAGAATTCAATATCTTCCATAAAGGAATTGCCAGCTCTTTGCAGAGTAATTGCCCTTACTTAATAGACCTGCAGGTGGAAGGGCAGGCGTGCCTTGAGCTGGTGGCTCTGGATCTGTGATGAAATAAAGTGACAAAGAAGAGAACCATTGGAGTTTTGAATAAATAATCCGAGCTGCAATTTCCCATATATACCTTGTATTTGCCAGGAGACCAGGACAACTTCCTCCAAACCTTTGGTCCTTGTACCGAGATCAAATCATTGTTTGTAGAGATTGCTCACATGGCAGATACTGAAATTCTTTATTTTGAATGACAGATGGCATACCATGTTATCATCACTGCCAAATTATTGCATTTAAAACATGTTCTCCCATTCATCTCCAGTGGTAGGTGCTTTAAACAAAAACACTCTGGAATTAGAGTGTGACTATATGTAGAAATAGAAATGATACCAAGTTTAATTTTGAGTAATTCTCTTTTACAAAACCTAGCTATAAATAGGGAAAAAAGAAAAATAGAAAATAGAATTTTTAAAAATACATATATAAAGAATCTAGGAATAAACCTACCAAAAGACATGCATGGCCTTATGGAGAGAATATAAAACCACACTGAACAAAGATTTTTGGAGGCCCCACTGCATATCAGACACTGTTGTTGGCACTGTATGAAAAGCCTACGCTATGAGCCACGTCATAGCAACAGTCAGTGTACTGCAGAGCGGGAGTATCCAGGCTCCGCAGTGAATGAAGTAGGTACAGAACACAAGCATTAGTGGATGCACTGCCTTCTTAGGGAGTTCACATTCTAATGGGGAGGAGAGAAAATTAACAAATACAAAGATGCTATGTCAGGTGGGGATGAGTGCTAGGAAGAAAAAGTAAGCTGGGCTGAGGTTGTGATATGGACAGGAGTGATAGTTTAGATAGGGTGTGTAGGAAGTCCTCACTTGGTAAAGTGACATTGGAGCAAATACTTGAATGAAGTGAGGGGATAAGCCACCTGTGTTTCTGGAAGGAGGGAATTACAGACAGAAAAATGTGTGAACAGGTCTGAGATGGGAGCATGTTATAATGGGTCTTAAGAGAGCAAGCAAGCTAAGGCATAAAGAAGATGTGATCAGAGGAGTAGTTGGTGACCATATCACATAGGCCCTCCCAGGACAAGGCTAGAGATTGGCATTTTATCCTTAGTAAGATGGGAGCCATGAGAGGCTTTTGATCATAACTGTAACATAATCGGGCTGACAATTAAAAGGATCACGTTTGCTCCTATGTGGAGAATAGACAGGGGAGTTGCAGGAAGGGTGAGATGTGGTGACTACAGAAGCAGAAGGTGTATTCATACTGCAGAAAGTCAGACATGATGATAATGATTTCGACTAGGTTGGTAACAACAAGGGCAAAAAGTGAGAACCAACAGAATTTAACATTAAAGAAGATCCAACTAAATAAAAATATAGATACGAAGATTAAATATCTTTAAGAGATCAATTCTCCCCAGTCATTCTTTTTTTCTTTTTCTTTTTCTTTTTTTTTTTTTAGTTTATTTATTTATTTTGAGAGACACAGAAACAGTGTGAGTCAGGGAGAGGACAGAGAGAGGAAGAGAAAATACCAAGCAGGCTCTGTGATGTCAGCGCAGAGCCCAATGTGGGGTTAAAACTCACATGAGGTGATGAGATCATGACCTGAATCAAAACTAAGAGTCAGATACTTAACCCACTGAGCCACTCAGGTGCCCCTCCCCAGTAGTTCTAATAAGAAAAAAAATTTTTTTTAAATAGTTCTTTTAAGGTGATCCTATCCAAGAATATTTTAAAGAATTGTATCTGAGGGCCCAGGTCATGATCTCACTGTTCATGAGATCAAGCTCCACTTCAGGCTCTGCACTGACAGTGTGAAGCCTGCTGGGGATTCTCTCTCCTCTCTCTCCCTCACTGCCCCTCTTCCACTCTCTCTCTCTTTCTCTCAAAATAAATAAACATTGAGGGCAGGAGAGACTTGTTCTACAATATACTGAGATGGTATAAAGCTGTAGCAATTAAGAGTACTGTTATAGAAATAAACAAGATAGATGACAGATCGATGCATATAATAGCATCAAGATCTCAGAAAACATCCCAAACATATGTGGATACTTGATATGTGACAGAGGTTACACTGAAGAGGTTGGCTTGTGGAAACTGGTTATGGAAAAACAAAACCATATCCTTATTTCATACAAATTAACCCCACATATATTAAAGACCTAAATATAAAAAGTATTTATATATAAAAAGTATATATATATAAATATATATATATGACTTAAATATAAGTACACAAACTTATGAAGAAATTTTAGAATGCTTTTGGACCTCAGAATATTTTAAAATAGACTCAAAAGCCATATATCATAAAATTATAGTTAAATTTTTCATATTTTTAACTATTTTTCATATAGTTAAAATATAGTTAAATACTATATGAAATTGATGAAAAGACAGGCACAGGCTTGAAAAATATTGACATTATATATAACTACAAACGATTGGTAACCAGAACAGGTACACACACACACACATACACTCACTCCAAAAAAAAGAAGAAAAGTGCAGGGGAGCCTGGGTCTCTCAGTCGGTTAAGAGTCTGACTTCGGTCATGATCTCACAGTCTGTGAGTTTGAGCCCCGCACTGGGCTCTGTGTTAACAGCTCAGAGCCTGAAGCCTTCTTCAGATTCTGTGTCTCCCTTTATCTCTCTCTCTCTCTCTCTCTCTCTCTCTCTCTCTCTCTCTCTTTCAAAAATAAATACACATTTACACATTTAAGAAAAGAGGAAAAGGGCAAAGTATCCAAAGAAAAATGAGCAAAAGACATACATAGGTATTTCACAAGAAAACCCAAAAATGACTAGTAAACGTGAAATTTTTCTTGGGCTCCCAGTATTCGGGTAAGTTTATATTAAAACCATAATGACAAAATTAAATTAAAAATTACTAAAGTTTAAAAGCAGGATGACACCAGTTTTGGGCAGGGTAGTGGAACAACAGGCACTCTTACACAACAGTTAGTGGTATCATACATTACACACACCTCCAAACCACTTTGGAGTGCAGTGTTGCAACACCTGAAGTTGAGGATGTGCACCCCTCATGACCCAGTGTGTACTCTTAAGTATGTGATCAAGAGCTGCACTGTCCAAAACAGTAGCCACTAGTCATTTGTGACTATTTAAATTTAAATCAATTAAATGAAATTAAATTAAAATTCAGTTCCTCAGTTGCCTGAGAAACTGTGACTATTGGCTTGTCTACTATATTGGACAGCACAGTGATAGTTCTGTCATTACAGAAAGTTCCATTGGAATGTCATTAATCTATAGTAATTTTCATACAGATATACAAGGAGACATGTAAAAGATATTCATAGTAGCATTATTTGTAATAATGAAATTCTAGAAACTACTCAAATGTCAATCCATAGGATCACTGATAAACAAAATGTGGTATGTTTAGATCTTGGAATCCTCTAGAACATGAAAATGAATAAGAACTACATATAGCAACATGGATGAATCTCAGAAACAATGTTTAGGGAAAATCAAGATGCAGGATATATACATACAATACAGTGTTTATATAAAATTTTAAAATGTGCAAAACTTTGTATTATGTATGAATATATTTATGCAAGTGTAAGTATTTCAAAGTGCACAGGAATGATAGACATCAAATGAGGATAGTGGCTCTCTCAGAGAGGTAGAAGAGAAGTGGCGAGTACCCAGGATACGTAATTGTGTTGGTAATATTTGTTTAACATTTTATTCTGTATATTTCAAATATTTCAAATAATGTTATCTATTGCTGACATTCAGGTAAGTGAATTCACAAATTGATTAAATTAAATAGAATTTACATTTCTATTCCCCAAACTAAGCCAGTTAGTTTTTGGCCAACATGTATGGAAGTCACAAGATTTGTGGAAGCTAGGCTTTAGATCATTATATATGGTAATAATGCCCAAAAAGGCTTCTAATTCTAATAATTTATTTAAATAAATACAATATTTCTCATTTAAACACAAATAGTAAAAGAAAAGAAATCACTGAGATCTCACCACTGTTTTGATTTTTATTTGTTCTTGGCTCACATGCTTACATATTTTACATTGTTGCTGTCATGGTATCATTTTTATTTCTGCCTTTTGCAGAGAATTTTATTGTGAACAATTTTTATGTTATTAAATGTTCATAAAATTTTAATGATCTGTAAATATTTCATTGATCTGTTGGAAATGTAGTTTATTTCCTTCTAACTTTTTTATTATTATAGATGCTGCTACAATTCATATCATGTAAGTTATCCTTAGACTATGTTATCAAGAATAGATTTAACAAAGAAAGTTATGAACAATTCTAATGATGTGGTTTAGCTTGTTTTATTGCTTGTCTGAAATCTGTACCAATGAACAATGCCACTTGCAAAGTAGAGGATTATTTTTAAAATAGGCACTTGTATATTACCAATTTAATTTAAGTCCTCCACTATTTTTTACAGATGTAAAATGGTGCACTACTGTTTTAATTTGAATTTCTTTAAATAACTGTGAAGTTAAATTTATGGAGGTATTGTCATTTGTTCCTTATGTTCTTTCTTATAAGTCAGAATTAGGTAGTCATTCCTAACTGTTAGAAATCCTTTGACATGGTTTTGCCAATGTCTTCCTCCATATATTATTTTTAGTTCATTTATTTTTATTTTTTAATTTGTTTAGGTTTATTGATTTTGAGAGAGTGAGAGAGAAAATGTGAGCAGAGGAGGGGCAGAGAGAGAGACAGACAGAGAATCCCAAGCAGGCTCATCACTGTCAGAGAAGAACCTGATGTGGGGCTCAAACTAACAAACTATGAGATCATGACCTGTGCCAAAATCAAGAGTTGGACACTTAACTGAACCACCCAGGTGCCCCTATTTTAATTTTATTATAAAAAATTTTAATATGTATCATAGATGGTTGCTTTTATAACCTCTGTATTTCTTCAAAGTCAGATTATTATAATGCTATTAGCTCCTTGTACACTTCCAGAAATGGGACACTCACCACCTGCAGAAACCATGCATTCCATTTTTCAAATTCTCTACTTGAGTTCTTCTGAACATCAGTTGAGATCTATTTTCCTTAAGTTGCAACTTCTTTTATGTCATGTTGGTCCTAGAACTACTCATTGGACCACACTGACAAGCTCCTCTTCAAATATCTTTCTAGAACGCTCTACTTCCAGTATTATGTTTCTCCAGTTCATTCAGTCTGTTCTCAGAAAAGATCTGAGTTGTTCTCTTCTAAATGTTCTCCAGTTGTTCATATTGCCTGTATATGTGTCACACCCAAAACCAAATACCATATTTAAGGAAAAGTTCTTTAGCCAAAGACACACTTGGTTAAGAAGCTGCGAATATAAACTAGGACTCCTTCACTGGACTTTATCTTACAAAGAAGAATAACAATTTTCTCCCAATTCACCAAGTGATGTCTTCTGATATATTAGAAATTCATAAAAACTTTAAAATGCTAACTAAGAGAACATTTATATTCAAATCGTATTCTCCCAAATGTGTTTACAAAATCATCTTTCTAACAGCATATTCAATGCTGTGTAAAATCGGATTCTATTTGGTGGTATATTACTATTCCATAAAGAATCCACTAGTATGTATGTTCTACTTCAAATTGAATTTTTCTAGTAATTTGGGCTTTTCGTCTATAGTAAATACATTTCTCAGTGCAGGACTTCATGCATCATCTCAGCATTCTAAATGATACGCCAAAGGAAGATAACTTTGCCTTGCTATGAATAAAACAGCTTGATTTTATTTCAGTAATTTGAATCATTTCAACTGCAAAACCAAGCCAAGAGAAACAGAACTGCATCACTTTGGTTAAATTCTTACTTGACATAGAGCAGGACACAGTAGCACACTTCACTGAGTGGCAATTAACAATAAAGACAGAGTTATTGCAATTGACACATTTAACCCATGTTTTCTAAACATTAGTTTTTATTCTGTTGGTGACATATGTTAACCAACCCAGAGTTTTGTTTTACCTTCTTTCTTTTTTCTTTATGGAAAACTGCTTCTTTTTTGATGTTTATCAAATATGAACTGTTTTGTTTATGTGTTACTTTATTTTTTTAAACATTACTTTTTAAAAAAAAGTCACTTTCCATGCGATTACTCTGTTTGGGGACATCACTTTGTCATTATTCTGAGAGGAAAAAGACTACATAAGCAGGTCTGCTCCAAGCCTTAGACTGTGTTTTACTGCTTGTTGTAGTGCCAGAACAGGATCCCATAGGGATGGGACTAAGCATGGGAGCAACAAGGAGTGTGGAAGCCTCTTAACTGGCAGCTTCTCCTCCTTTTAAAATATTTTCTAAATGTTTATTTATTTTTGAAAGAGAGAGAGAGAGCTTGAGCAAGGGAGGAACAGAGAGAGAGGCAGACAGATGATCCAAAGTGGATTCTGTGCTGACAGCAGAGCACCCATTATGGGGCTTGAACCATGAGATCATGACCTGAGCCAAAGTATTCTCAATGGACTGAGCCACCCAGGCACCCCTTGTCCTCCTTTTCTTTTTTTTTTTTAAAGTCTTCCTTTCATATGCTATATTTCCATCATGTAGAATAGCTTTCACTTACTCTTCTTAATAAGCCACATTTGCCTGCAAAAATTTAGATCAGATGCTAAATCCTTATTCTCTTGATCCATTTCTAGTAAGATATTCTTATCTTCCTCCTCCTACTCCTGATTACCTTGCACTTACATTACCTTGTTCATCCTACTGAATATACCTGAAGGCAGGATTCATGTTTTACTCATCTTTTAACTTCCACACAGTGCAGTGGCTGATGTAAAACAGAATCTCTATTAATAATTTTTATGCTCTCAATTTTTTTTCAGTTTTACGGAGATATAATAGACAAATAAAACCATAATATACTGGAAGTGTACATCAGTATGATTCAACATATATATGCATATATATATACACACACACACACACACATACAGTGAAAGGATTTCTGCCATCTGGTTAATTATACATTCATCATTACAGTGATGTAAACTAATATATTAATATATTAACAATATAATATATATTTGGTGAGAACATTTAAGTCCTACTCTCTTAGTTATAGTATCACCAAGTATGGTCACCATGTTATACATTAGATCCTCAGACCTGATTCACCTTATAGCTGAAAGTCTATACCCTTATACCTACCTCTCCCTATTTCCTACTCCCTAGCCCTGGCAACCACTTTTCTAATCTCTAAGAATTTGACTTTTTTATTTTAGATTCTACATATGAATGATACCGTGCATATTTATCATTCCCTATCTGGCTTATTTCACTTAGCGTAATGCCCTCAAGGCCCATCTGTGTTGTCACATATGTCAGGATTGCCTTTCTCATGGCTGAACAATATAGGAGATATCTATATCTATATCTACATAGATATAATATCTTCTCTATCCATTCATCCATTGACAGGCCCTTAGATTGTTTCCATATCTTGGTTATTATGCTGCAATGAACATGGGAGTGCAGGTATCTCTTCTGTTTCCATTTCTTTTTTTTAAATTTTTTTTAACATTTATTATTGTTTGAGAGACAGAGAGAGACAGAGCTTGAGTGAGAGAGGGGCAGAGACAGAGGGAGACACAGAATCTGAAGCAGGCTCCAGGCTCTGAGCGGTCAGCACAGAGCCTGACGCGAGGCTTGAACCCATGAACCGGGAGATCATGACCTGAGCTGAAGTCAGACACTTAAACTGACTGAGCCACCCAGGCACACCCCATCTTCTGTTTTCATTTCTTTTAGATATATACCCACAAATGGGATTGCTGGATCATATGCTAGTTTTATTTTTAATTTTTTAAGGAACCATGATACTGTTTTCCATAGTGGTTTCACCAATTTACCTTTCCCACCAGCAGTGCTCCATGTCCTTACCAACATTTGTTTTCTCTAATCTTTTTGGAAATAGTCATTTCAGCAGGTGCAAAGTAATAGCTTAGTGTGGTTTTGATTTGCATTTCCCTGATGACTGGTGATATTGAGTGCCTTTTCATATACCTATTAGTCATCTGTATGTCTTCCTTGGAAAAATGTCTATTTGGTTCTTCTATTCATTTTTGAAAATTTATTTATTTAAATTCAAGTTAGTTAACATACAGTGTAGTATTGCCTTCCAGAGTAGAACCCAGTGATTCATCACTTACATATGACACCTAGTGCTTATCCCAACAAGTGCCCTCCTTGATGCCCCTTGCCCATTTAGCTCATTCCCCCACATACCTCCTCTCTAACAACCCTCAGTTTGTTCTGTCTTTAAGAGTCCCTTATGGTTTAGCCTCCCTCTCTGTTTTTATCTTATTTTTCCTCTATTCATTTTTAATCCTAATTTTTGTGTTCTTTGCTATTGAGTTGTGTGATTTTTTTATAGAATTTGGATATTAACACTTTATCAGATATATGATGTACAAATATTTCCTCCCATTCTGTAGGTTGCCTTTTCTTTGTTAATTGTTTCCTTTGCTGTGGAGAAGTTTTTTAGTATGATAAGTCAAACTACAGCCTTTGCCATTGATGTCAAATTCAAAAATCATTGCCAAGACCAACATCAAGGCACTTACCCCCTGTTGTTTTTTTTGTTGTTGTTGTTGTTTTGCTAGGAGCTTTACAGTTTCTAGTTTTAAAGACTGTACTGCATTTTGAGTTAATTTTTGTGTATGGTATAAGATAGGGTCCAGTTTCATTCTTTTGCATATGGCTGTCCAGGTTTACCAGTACCATTTATTGAAGAGACTGTCCTTTCCTTATTGTATATTCTTGGCTAATTGTCATAAGTTAACTGACCATATATATGCATGGGTTTATTCCTGGGCTCTGTTTTCTGTTCCATTAATCTACATGTCTGTTTTTATGCCTATACCATACTATTTAGATTACTATAGCTTTATAATATATTTTGAAATCAGGAAGTATGATGCTTCCAATTACTTCTCAAGATTGCTTTGGCTATTGGTTCCATATCATATTAGAATTGTTCATTCTATTTCTGTAAAAAATGCCATTGGAATTTTCATAGGAATTGCATTGAATCTGTACATTGCTTTGGGTAGTATGGACATTTTAACAATGTTAACTTTTCCAATCCATAAGCATGGAATATCTTTCCATTTATATGCATCGTTTTCAATTTCTTTCATTAACATCTTAGAGTTTTCAGTGTACAAGTTTTTCATCTCCTTGGCTAAATACATTCCTAGGTATTTTATTATTTTTGATGCAATTCCAAATAATATTATTTTCTTAATTACTCTTTCTGATAGTTCATTGTTAGTGTATAGAAACAGAATTGATTTTTGTATATTGATTTTGTATCCAGCAATTTTACTGATTTCATTTATTAGTTCTAACATTTTTTGGTAGAGTCATTGGAGTTTATAGATAATATCATTTCATCTGCAGAAAAAAACAATTTTACTTTTTCCTTTCCAACTTAGATATCTTTTATTTCTTTTTTGCCTACTTGCTCTGGCTAGGCCCTCCAGTACTATGTTGAATAAAAGTGGCAAGAATGGACACCTTTGTTTATTTCCTGATCCACAGGAAAAGTTTTCAGCTTTTCATCCTTAAGTATGATATTAGCTGTGGGGCTTGTCCTATGTGGTCTTTATGACATTGAGATACATTCCTTCTATATCCAGTTTGTCGAAAATTTTTATTATGAATGGATGTTGAATTTTGTCATATGCTTTCTCTGCATCATTTGACATGATCATATGATTTTTATCAATCTTTTAGTAAGGTGGAGTGTCACATTGATTAATTTGTGTATGTTGAACTTTCTTTTGCTTCCCTGGGGAAAAAAAATCCCACCTGATCATGGTGTATGGTCCTTTTAATGTACTGTTGAATTTGGTTTGCTGATACTGTGTTGAGTATTTTTGCATATATGTTCATCAGGGATATTAGCCTGTAATTTTCTTTTCTGTACCATGCTTGTCTGATTTCTGTGTCAGGATAGTGCTGGCCTCATAAAATGAGTTGAGAAGTATTCCTCCCTCTTCTGTATTTTAGAAGAGTTTGAGAAGGATTGACATTTTTTGAATATTTGGTAGAAATCACCAGTGAAGCCATCTGCTTCCTGATGTTTTCCTTTTGGGGAGGTTGGGTGCTCCTACATCTGTTATTAACTGTGTCTCTTTGCTACAGTTTTGTGAGACATATGAATGCAAGCCATTTTGGCTATCAGAGCTAGGCAATCCAGGAGCCTGTCACTTGAATGGTAGCTGCCAAAGCTGGGCACCAGACAAGTGGATAAGCTCATTCCAGGGAGATACTGGCATCTTGGAGGGGTCCCCAGGATGAGGACAGGAAAGAGACACAGAAGGTGTCCACAGACTTCTCTGGCCTCTGAGGAGTATCATAGTCCTCCCCTAGAGGAATGCTAAATTAGAAAACTGACTCTTTAAGGAGAAGCTTTTGAAGTATACAAAGAGTCCTCTTTCAGGGAAAGAATGGGAGAAGGACATTTCTGTCTGCTTCCTCTCTGTTGAGTGCTGGGAGGATAGCTGGTTAAGACCTGTTTCCTGGGGCACCTGGGTGGCTCAGTCAGTTAAGCATCCAATTCTTGATTGCAGCTCAGGTCATGATCTCACGGTTTGTGGGTTTGAGCCCCGTGCCAGGCTCCATGCTGGCAGCACAGAGCCTGCTTGGGATTCTCTCTCCTTCTCTCTCTGCCCCACTGTGTTCTACCTCTCAAAATAAATAAATGAACTTAAGACAAAAAAGACCTGTTTCTTTGTTTGCTGCAGTCCCGTGGGGACATGTGAATGTCATCCCCATTGGCTTTCATAGTCAGGAGATCTAGGCATCTGTCCCTGGGTGGAGCAACATGTATGCAAGCTCCTTCAAGGGATACATGGACAATTTGGGGGTGAGCTTAAGGCACCAGACAGGGGTGATATCTACTGTTTTTTTTTTTTCTGGTCTCAGGAGAGGACTACAGTCAACCCCTAGATACCTATTAAATTAGAAGCTGACCCTGAAGCAGCAGCTTTTAACAAATGCAAATAGGCCTCTTTCAGGGAAGGGCTGGGAGAAGGGCGATTTTTGCCTGCTCCCTCTGCTGTGAGCTTTGGGGATACAGCCTCAGTGAGTCCTCTTGAGAAGTGTTTCTTTGTTTGCTATAGTCTTGTGTGTTTTAAAAGATATAAGCCCTTATGTCCATTAAAGCTAGGTGTTTGGGGGACCCACCCTTCAGGTGGGAGTCTTAAAAGTTTGGGTGCTTGATGTGCACCCCAATCCCTTTGCTCCTTGGGGAGGAGCTGGAAGTTGGGAATTCCCTCACAACTGCCATGGGTGTGTCTCAGCCTTTCCCAGCTGTTTCAATGTGGGTGATGTAGGTGTAGGATTGGCTTAGCTCTTTTCTGGGTTTCTTTTAGAAGGAGCTGCTCTGTGTTTAGCTGAAGATTTGTTGTGCACATGGAAAGAGGTGAATTCAGGAA
Organism: Cryptoprocta ferox; assembly: GCA_028646485.1. NCBI lineage: Eukaryota > Metazoa > Chordata > Mammalia > Carnivora > Eupleridae > Cryptoprocta > Cryptoprocta ferox. Next base: position 66,217,687 of record CM053571.1, read on the forward strand.
GTTCCTGTCTCTCCATCTTGGACCTATTCTGCCCACAGCTGGCTTCTAACTCAGGCCTTAGACTAAAGAAAAGAAAAGAAGTTTTAGCTCACTTGGGGTCCAGAGAGTTGACCAAAAGTGGGTTTGAATCCAAAGCCCCACCTAAGGGCCAGAAAATAAATATTTTAGGCTCACATTCTCTGTTGTAACTACTCGAGTCTGCTGTTGTAGACCTAATATATAAATACAGAGCATATATTCTTCAGCGTAATACAAAATGAATGAACAGAGATCTGTCCCAATAAAATTGCATTGGCAGAAGTCAGTGGCAGGCCATTTTTGGCCCACTGGCAATAGTTTGTCAACTTCTGCTCTAAGTTATAGATACCATAGGGAATCTCCAATAGTAATATACATAGCCTTTTGGGTACTGCAAATTTTGTTGCCCCAAACAGACTTATTTTTCTATTTTTTATACATAAACATAGAGGAAATTCATGATCAAAATCCCAAAAGCATTTTAAGAAATCCAGACTGAAGGAGACCCACATTTGCAAAACTCTGAATCTACATGTAGCCATGCTGCCCACCCCAGTGAAGTTTACCCCCTTCTTCCCTTAGCCCCCAAAAATTCTGCCTGTCTACCCTAAACCAATTAAAACTGAGGGTCCACATCCACAGAAAAGCCTCTGCCTTTTTAAGATCTACAAATTTCTTATTGCTGCACATATTAAGACCTTAAGTCTCCAGAAACGGACTCACCAGGCCTAAAAGAGCCAACCAAACCCAGCATCTAGGATTTTCTTTCTTTACTTGACCTTTAGAGTAAAGTGAGTATATTTTCCTTAATCCCTGGGGCTGCATAGAGTTGCCACTTAAGAGCCCAGGGAGACCAACTCAGATATCTTCTATTGTCCTGGAAGCATAAGTATGCTCTCTTGTAAAATGGAGTTAACAATATTGCCTACCTTATAAAGCTTTTCTGAGGATTTCATGCTTATTCATGACTACTTAGTACAGTATTCAACATAATGTAAGTATATAATAAGTATTACCTATTTTTCATAATATTATTATTCTCCAAAGAGGCTGGTAGAAGAGCATCAGTAATTTTTTTTTTAGTTTTACAAAAAGCCACTAACAGCAGCCTAATACCACTAGTTTGCTACCAATTAGCCTGCTGAATTTTCTTCCCAAGAGATATTCATTTATTCCGATCCCAAAATGAGTCAATCCTTTACCATTAGCCAATATATGTCATACTCCCTACATTTCTCTTCCAGAACCGATTGCATGCATACATTATTATTCAAGCACATAAATTTTCCTTCAGAGCCTTGAGGCAGGTACAAAATCTAGCTTACCAGGATTCTGGGAAGTCTAGTCTTGTCCTGGCTCCTCTGGATACATTACAGCTATATCAGAGAGAGATCTCATGAGTGCTTCTTTAGCCAAAGCCCTGCAAAGAAACATGAGGCATCAGTTCAAACAAGTTTGGGAAAGATTGCAAGGCAACCTGGTATCTACCGACCAAAACTGTAGGAGAGGAATAGATTTTGATTTCATAAAGTCAAAAATAGAAATAGCATCAGAATTCACCTCCTTTGTAGCAAATTAAGGATATATATATATATATATATATATATATATATACACACACACCAAACTCTAAGCAAATTTTGCCTACTTAGGGCCACTCCTTCCCACTGTCCTCTAGCGTGGCCCATTCTCTATCTACCTGGGACAATATTTGGCCCCAAGCCTTTACCCAATTCAAAGAAGTGCCAGCTTTTGCAGGCATCTGTTTTTTGGTCTCTATCCTTAAAGATATCTGTGTCTTGTGGTTATTAGAGGAGTATCAAGACCAGTTATCCAAAATTCTCTGAGATATTCTGAAAGAGCTGAAAGTTGTAAAAAAAAACAAAAAAAACAAAAAAAAAAAAACGATAACCCAAGAATGTGTTGGACCTGAGCTCACATCCCTGCCTTGTCATTTAGTAACTAAATTTTGGTGAGGCTCACTTTCTTAAAATGAGTCTCTATCCTAAAAAAAAAAAAAAAAAAAAAAAAAGTTTTATTTTGAAAGAGAAAGAGAGCACAAGAGCAGGGGAAGAGCAGAGAGAGGGAAAGAGAGAGAATCCCAAGCAGGCGCCACACTGCCAGCACAGAGCCCCATGTGGGGTTCCAGCTCACTAACTGAGATCAATACCTGGGTGGAAGTGAAGACCACCCAAGCCTCCGCAAAATGGGTGTCCTAACACATAGTGAGTTCTTCTTTTTCTCATTTATTTATTTTTTCCCCAAAGAACAGCTCTTAGCCCCACTGCCAGGGCCCTCGAACTCCTCTGCCCACACACGACCATAGCCACACAGGTAGCCACTAGGCTGGGAAGAAGGGCCACAGTGCGGCGGTCTAATACCCGTCCCCCCTCAAGGCATGCCCCTCTCCAATGACTATCAAATGCTTTCTCACCTTGGCGACGACCCCACCAATCATCTACAAAGATGATCAGAGATCAAGTTTGGGGGTGGGGGGGACTGCGGCCCTTGAACGCAGGGCATACTGAGCGCTAGCGGCGGGACTGGAGGCCCGGGCCCTCGCAGGTTCCTCTCACTCGCTGCGCTAGTCAAAATCTTGCAGAGCACCTGTGCGTTGGTTGGAAGACCAGGCATTTCCAGTAAGAGCAAATAAGGGAGCCGAGGAACCCAAGCTCACGGACGGACAAAACCATAGGCCGCAGGTGGCCCAGCGCGCTGTCACTGGCTCCACCCACACCGAACCCTCACACCCCTGCGTGCCAACCACCGGTAATGCACGGCCTGCCCCGGCCTGTCCCGCAAAGGGGACCCATGTGCCCGCCTTACCAGTTCCACCCACTCAGCCTACAACCCACTGCCAGCGGTGACCGAGGGGTCCCTGGAAAGGGAAGCAGCACCCGAAAGGATGACCTGGAGCGCTCCAGCGGCACCACGGAGGGCCAGGGACCACACGCTGCCACTGCCAAGACAAGCCGTAGGGGTGGCAGCAGGGCCTTTCCCGCCACAGGGAGGGCCACTCACAGCCACAGCCAAGAGGTGAAAGAGAGTGGCCCCTGCATCAGAGGGCAGGAGGGCCAGGTCCCGCCAGAGTCTGCCTACCCCCACTGCCCCCTCCGCAGGCAACCAAGAGGAGGGAGGAGGGGTGAGAGGCCCTCTGCTGAGCCAGAAGAGCTGTTTCATTGGCCATGAACGTCCCTCTGTGGTCTGACCAGTCCCGGAGAAAGGTCACCACACCGATGGGTACACATGGTGAGTTCTTATTGACAATAATATCTAACATGCAAGGTTGTCAAGGAGACGAGGTAGGTAGGTAGGCAAGTACGTAGGCATTTAGTCACTGAGACTAGTGACCTCGGGAAAATAAAACCAAAGAGAGTTCAGCATAGAACCGAATACACAGCTAATCCTGATAGAAATGTGTTTGTGAGTTCCAAAAGAAAACCAAAGGAATCCAAAAGTTATTCCTAACTTTTAAACCAACTCCCAGGGTTACAGTGAAAACGATGAACAATGCAAGGGAAGAGTGACAGCTCCCACTTTTTAAGTAGGCACTCTCCCTCCTGGGGTCTGGTCAACTCATGCTGTGGTGCTCTTGGGAGGGACAGGGTAACATCTACCTGGTTTCCTCTCTCTGCCACCTTCTGGATTGTCCAGCCGTGGCCAATATATAGCCATCTGTGGACTGGACTTTCTTGATCGATCCTAGCCACAGGAGAATCTGAGGAGATGGTTTAAGAGCTTTGGCCCAGTTCTCCGGAACTTTCCATCTAGTGGCTCTTGTTCCTCCTCTGAATCTAATTTTTGGTTTACTTATTCCTAAATTGTTTAAATGCCTCTCTTATACCTAAATTCCTGTGTCATCCCTTGTAGTATTTCCTCAGAATCTTTAGGTTTGGAACCTTAAATTTTTCATTCACATCTCCTCCCAAGGGCAGAGTCTGAATGTCTGCTTAGATAACTGCTCCATGATACCAAAGCAGATTATGGCATGAATGAGATATAAAACTTAATTGTTCTAAGCCGCTGAGATTTTAAGTTGTCTGCTGCATCACTTAGCCCAATAATGCCTACATTTTCCAGTAGAATTAAAGACTATGGTTTATCGTAGAAAGGTGGTCAGGAGACTGAAAATCAGGAAAGTGTTATGCTTTGAAAAAGACATTTACAGAAATCTGTTGCCACCAATAATTTGGTAGGCAGACCATGTGCTTATTGGTAGGTGGCTCTAGTGAAACAGGTCAAAAAACAATGTTAGTAGTTAGTAGTAGTTAGTGTATCCTCACTGGTGTTGTCTGCATTTGGCAGGGTATTATAAGAAAGAAGTGAGCCTAGGAGAGTTGTCCACGTTGCAAGCAGAAATGAGAGAGAATAGGAAAAAAAATCTAAAAAATGTGGGCCATTATAGGGTTGGAAATGTCTGCAGCCTCTTAGTCCCAAACAGTAAGTGATGTGATTGAGAAGGGCTGTGAGTAACCAAAAAACCTCTGTTGAACAAAACGACTAAGTCTTTCAGCAAACATCACGTTAATAGCTATTTTTAGCTATCATTAAATTAAGAAGAAAAAAACAAGTGGAGGAATTAGACAATAAAATCAAGCTGATTTGAGATCAATGTCTGGAAATCATCTTTAGATGTGGTTACAGGCACATGGTACTTATTGCAAGAAAATAAATTTGGAGCATTGTTCATGAGAAAATTGCATGGCACATAAAACCATAAGGGTGCTCCAAGGGGGCTTGTAATTAGAAAGCATTAAAATAATCTTTAGAAAGGCAGTGGGCTGTCAAAGCTCTGTATCCCCAAGGAAGGCACAACACACTTCAGCTGTGCCAAGGAGGGTAAGAGATAAGGAAGAACCTTGCAAAGGGTAGAGTCAAGAGACCATGGAGAATAATGTGCAAGAGTTCCTTACAGAGAGCTGACTCGGGGAGGAATCAAGATTCTTCTCCTGTTCTCCATATTGGGACCCTTCTCAATATTTGTATAGCTGGATTAGCCCTGACCAATCATTGTTATATTTCCCGTTTTACTCTTTCCAAATGGAACTGTTTGTTAGGATGGATGTCAGGGACAGATACTAAGTTCATAGGTCACAGGACTATGAAGAACTCTGAGGAAATATATATCACAGGTCAAAGGACATGCATTACCTGAGACCCCGGACTTTGAACTGGAGTTTAGAAGTGAGTATAAGCTATGTGTGGAGAAAGAGGATAAAATAAAAATTTGGTTACTGGAAAGAACAGGCTACGGTAGAAATGTTCACCAATATCCACGTTCCCTTGTCTTGGACACACAGAAGAACTTTATTTTCCAGCCTGATTAGATATGACCAGATAATTGAGTTCTAGCTAATAGAATGTGTCCAGAAATAAAGTAGTCTAGCACACCCCACACAACCTCTTGCAGTAGAGGAATCTGAGACCCTAGAAGAAAGTCAGGAAACCAGAGCCCACAGGCCAAATTTGGCTCACTGCCCACTTTTGTACAAGCCAGGAAGCAAAATGACTGTACATTTTACAGTTATTTAAAAAGCAGGATAAGAATATTTCACGGCATTTAAAACTATATAAAATTTGAAACAAAATGTCATAACTAAAGTTTTACTGAAACACATTCACAATTCACATTCATTTATATATTATCTGGACCTGCTTTTGCATTTCAGCAGTGGAGTCGTTTAGTTGCAAGAGACTGTGTGTGTGTGTGGCCCTCTTACTGCTGCACCCTGATGACTCAGTACACTATATGCTGCAGTGAGGCAGTTATAACTGGCCAGTATTTGGAGGGCTGTGCATATCATTGCATTGTGACATTTTATTTTTTTTACTTTTAGTGCATATTCATTAAGTCAAAACAGGAAATGAAGAGAAAAGTGAACTTCATATGGTGCACTTTTAAGGCCAAACTGAATGTGGATTATTTTATTATCAAATTAGGTGGCAAAACATTGTGTTTTTTGTACAATAACCTTCTAGCTGTGGTAGTCAAAATAATACTCCCCTCCCCCAAAGACGTCCACATCATGATTCCTCAAACCTGTGAATGTGACCTTACATGTCAACAAGGTTTTTATAGATGCTATGAAATTAAGGGTCTTGAGATGGAGAGAGATTTTAAAAATTTAAAATAGATACAGAACTTTATTTACAAATATTTAATGGCATTTTGTTACATCAAATGAAAAGTGCAGGAGTCTGAATAAATCCTGTCACAAAAGCAGTAAGACCCACTGGAACCAGCTTTGGGACTCAGGGTATAACACCTCAACAAGCTGCAGTCTTCAGTTTCTGACTGCTACCTTGTATCCCAATGGATGGTTTGTTTGTTTTGTTTTTGTAAATATATGCACACACCAGCAGGTCATGGGCCCAGGATGAGTCCCTAGTGATGCAACAGTGTAAGCAAAATGGGTCACTGTAAGTCTTTGACAGAATATAGTAATCTGTTCCAGGAATTTTGTTTATAAAAGTGTTAAAGACAAAAATAAAGATGAGCCCACAAATTAACCAAAATCTATTTTCTGCACATTGCAGTTTTGGCTTTTATTTAACGCTGACTATATAATACTCTACTACTGCCACATGTTTACAACCCAGAAAGGCATATTTTTTTTTTACTTTAGTGTTTGTAAAGAGGGATTTAAAATGCTTTTTTTAAAAACAGAGCAGTTGAGCTCAGTGCATTTTATATAATATGCTGAGGTTTACCTATCCTACTACAAATAACTTCTCAATTCCCAGCCTGAACCATAAATGCAATTATAAATCAATGAACAGAGGCGAAGAACTTGGTAAAACATAAATTTGTTGTCTAAAGAAATAAGATTGTTTCCCTGGCAATACAGTATTCTTTCAGTGGCCAAACCACCTACTGCAAAGTAATAATTTACTTTGTATCAGCACAAATATTGAAACACCATTAGAAACACTTCCCCTTTTATAAAAAGGTTTATGCCAACATGACATAAAATGGCCCTTTGTACTAGGAACATAAGAAATATTTTAAACTGTTTCGTTTAAAATCCTGTAACTGCAGACCTGCAGTTCTAACTGTTCAGTTCAGAATCTTACCATTCCAGGAAGACATTGGACCATTATTATCCTAGAGGTCCTGATGTTATCACAGTGGTCCTTATTAAAAAAGGAAGCAGGACAGTCAAAGTCAGAGTAAGAAATGGATGATGGAAACAGAAGTTGGAGTGATAAGATTGCTGGCTGGGGACCATGAACTGAGGAATTCAGGAATCCTGCAGAGGCTAGGAATGGCAGGGAAACAGATTGTCCCCTACATCTTCCAGAAGGACCACAGCCCCATCAACACCTGGCTTTTAGTTCAGGAGGACTCCGTTTAACTTTCTAACTTCCAGAAATATAGGATACTAAACTTATGTTAAATCACTAAGTTTGTGGTATCTTGTTATAGCAGCAAAAGGAAACTAATGCAATATGCATTGATATTTCTAGACAATAACTATTACCAAACAATTAAAACACTTCCAACTGACAGAAAGCAATGTCCAGAAAACTAAGAAAATTTAAAACAAAATATCTTATCACAGCATGGACTTTCTTCACAAAAGTAAAACAAACAAAAAACAATGAGGCTGTAATCTACCTAAGTCAGTTTCCCAGGGGCCCATTGCTGGCCAAGCAAAGGAGGGTACTTACTGAGATAATTACTAAATTGTGTTGGAGAATCTAAAGAAATGTATCTAGAGAAAATGAATTCAAAATTCTTACTCTTTTGATGAGAATAGTTGTCAAATTGTGGAGGATATTGGGTACATCATTGCTAGTTGATTGTAAAAAACAAGGCAAATAATTTAAAGTGGATTATCTGAGTTCTTGATGAGTAAATGTTATCTACACTACTCAGTTGTTTATTTGATGCCAAGTTTAAAATTACTGAATCATCTGAATGGAGTCCTTACAGGTGAACAAGGCACTGAGGAAACATTAATTCAGCACAACCTGAAGTAGAATCTGCTAAGATGTATTATACTTGACGATGGCAAAAATATGTGCGGGGCAGAGAAAAGCTTAGTTGGACACATTCACAAAAGTAGTGAAAAAATAAGATATTTAAAGTCTATCATTGTTCATTATATTATTCATGAGCAAGGATATTGCAGAAAGTATTTTAATTTGTCATGTGCTATTGAAACGGAAGTGCCAGCAATGTACTTCAGTTGATCTCATGGATGTATCCATCATCAGTTCCATTAATTTTTACAAAGAACAGAAGCTGGATATCCTGACTTGCCCTACTGCAGCAGTTTGATGGGTTAGCAATGTAGTATTTTATTGAGTCAAAATGAAAATTTTTCTGAAGGAAAAAAACTGTACTCAGCCACTGTTATCAAATACTGAATAACTTTGGAAATCAGCTTTTTCCATAGTACTGGTAATGTTTAGTGAATTCAACCTAAAATTTCAAGGTGAAATAGCACTTATATGTGGAAAATATACTGCATAAAGTCATTTCCATCACAATTAATGTTCTTTAGTCACAAGTGATGTCAAGCTGTTTCATTTACTTCCTGTGCTATACTTTAATTATTAAATTGTTTATTTTTGAGAGAGAGAACGTGAGCAGGGGAGGGGAAGAGAGGGAGGGAGATACAGAATCTGAAGCAGGTTCCATGCTCTGAGTTGTCAGCACAGAGCCCAATGCAGGGCTCGAACCCACAAACTGTGAGATCATGACCTGAGCCAAAGTCAGATGCTTAACCAACTGAGTCACCCAGGCGCCCCAGCCTGTGCTGTAAATTTATTTATTTATTTTTTTTTATTTTTTTTAACTTTATAGTTTATTGTCAAGTTGGTTTCCATGTAACACCCAGTGCTCTTCCCCACAAGTGTGCTGTAAATTTAAAACAAAACCCTAAATCTCCAATCTCATAGAAATTTTCAGTGATATGTTTTCCCAGCTCAAACAACTGTTCCAACAATGTTTTTTGATATCTTAATGCAAGTACAAAAGAAATTTCCATATTTCAAAATCCATATAATCATTCAATTGAGGAGCTGCCTTCTAACCTTCAATCAGAAGTGATTAGTCTGCAATGTAATGACAGGTTAAAAGGCAAGAGAAAAATCTAATAGTATCCTGAAAATTCCTTTTAAGAGAAGAATATGGTAAATTAAAATCAAACACTCATGGATTGATATCTGTATTGGCAAAGCTTATCCTTGTGAAAAGATAAAATATGAAAAAATCTAATTATAGATCAGCATTAATTGATGAACTTTTGCAACATTATGATAATAGGGGAACTAATTTTAAGCCTCCATTAAGCAAAAGTATATCTCCCAACAAAATAATTTCATTTTCTACATCAGTAGACTTGTATTACAAAGAACTGTACATATGTGTTTAGTTACTGTATTTTGAATTTCATCAAAATAATATTTGCTCAAATTTGTTTTCTCTCATGTTATATAAATATCTAGATAATATCTTTGATTTTTCCTCTTGACTGGCAAATCCTAAAATATTTACTATCTGTCCCTCTACAGAAAATATTTTCTAACCCTGCTTTGGAAGATGATGGAGTCATTAGATGCAAGGAGACAGAATTCCTAATCACTAATGTGGAAGGCTTACCACTGAACCCTCAACTGGATCATGACATGAATGAGAAATTACCCTTTACTGTGGTAAGCCACCAAGATTTGTGAGTTGTTACAGCAGCCCGTGTTACTATGACTAAAACGATCTCTTAATTATATGATTGAGACTCACATTTAAGGAAACCTCAGAAACCATGAGTACTTCCAGGAAATACTTAAGTCACTTTAGGAAATGGCTACAGCTGCATTATTTTAGCAAAGTAGACCAGCACAGGGAATTCATCTTTCATTACTCCAGCCATCATTGTTTAAAGCACTGTGAACAAGGTTATATGCAAGGTTGATGTGATGTTTCACTTTGAATTATAAATTCCCACTTATTTTTGAATTGAGCAATTGCATACATTTAAATCAATAAATCATCAGAAACCACATGCAATAATTTTTTCAATGAAATTCATTGCTCAGATGAAGAAAGAACATGCATTTTTTTGCTGTCCTAAATGAGAAATTTCTCTTAAACTCTTCTGTGCTTGCCAACTAGAAAAGAATAAATTTTGAGGTTTGCATGGGACATTACTTTGAAATATCCCCAGAGAGAACACTAGGTAAACTCCTGCAATAAAATGCAGCCACCAAACAGTCAATATTTGTCCCAATTACATACGGGACTAGAGAGAGCAAAACACTGAGAAGAGATTTTTTTTCTTCCATTTGGCATTGCAAAATGAACAATTACCTAAAGTGGTAAGTATTTCACTTTCTGATTCAGACAGAGTACAGTCATGTTTCATAAGATTAAATTATATATAAGCATGGCTTTAATATTTCTCGTAAAAATCCCTTATTTAAAAATATTTTCTGAATATGCATAATATAACTGTGTATCCAAGATCTCATCCTGATAATTCTAATTAATGTCTTCCAAATGTTCCTAAGCTTGAGAATCACTCAGGGTAAGTGTTTCTTAACATGTCAGTTGTCTGTGCCCAGAAATTCTGATGCGTTAGGTATGGTGAAGACCCAGGATTGCACTTTCTTAGATTTATCTTGAAGGTTAAGCAGTATGTTGGATATTATGAATTGGATCACAAAGCCTCCATTTTGCCTTCTTAGATTCTCTTGCAGTAGGGTTCTGGCTGAAAATTAATTCCACTGTTTAGATGCACTTGCAGAAAATTTGGAAGGCAAAACTAAAGTAGAAGCCATCTTTCTGTCCCCTGGTATCCATTTCTTTCCTCAAGCATGATTGTGGTCACAGATTTTCTCAGGTAATGCTTCAGTGTCCATCATCCAGTTTTTTGTGTGTTGAACAGTGGCCATTTCAGAGGCACTAATGGTGTTCCTTTTTTTCTGGCATAGTTCCAGTGATGACCTATTATTCTAGAACTGTTCCTGGAGGCCCAGACAGGAAACTGCTTATATAACTTTCAACTATTCTGTAAGCATCAAATTCTCTGCATCATGTCAGTGTCTGCTATACAAAATACAGAAGTATTTGTTTCTTTAACTAAGCTTTGACTAATAAAAAATATGACCTCAACAACAGTATTATGCAGTAGGGGATTCTAGACCAGCATCATTTGTACCTCTTAGAAACCTGTTTTCTCATCATATAGTAATGTGTTTATGGGAAGATTCACTAATGGTGTCAAGATACTATTGAATTTTCTTGATTGATATTTGGGCAGCAAGTAGAATTGCCCACTCCTACTCAAGTTCACCCTTCCCCATTCCCCCAACTCAACACACACATCAAAGGACCAGGGATCACAGTAAGTACTTTAACCACTGTTCCTATAGGTGGAGATTAGTTTTAGGCTACAACCGCAGAATCTTTCAGCTAGGGCTGGTATCATGTGCTAGGTGAAGGAAGAAAGCCATCAGAATATAAACTTCATTAGGGCAGACATTATTGCTTGTTGTTGTTGTTGTTGTTGTTGTTTTTTTTTGATGCTACTATCACATTGCCTACAATAGTACCTGACAATCACTTATAATTATATAAGGAATTCAATAAATAGGCAGTACAGATTTATTGAATAATGAGTTAGTCTAATACAGGTCTAAAGGAGTTACTGCTTCTTATCAAGGTGAAGCTTCCAGAGCCTTGTATTGCCTCAGAGCTAGAATGGTATATTAAGGTAAAAAAAAAAAAAAAAAAAAAAAAAAAAAAGCTCCAGGGTCTAGAAATAAGCATGAACTCAAATAGTCCAGAATTTGAATATACCAACCTAAATCTCTGAACACAATGATTCTTACCTTTATGCTTTGCCAACTTGGTAGGCCTCTCTGTAACCCTATATTTTGCCCTAGATGTTGCTTTGACCTAATGTTTGTCTACTGCTATTCCCTTGAATTATGTCCCAGAAACAACTCTGCTACCTTCCATCAGAATGCCAAGCCTAGTCTTGCACAGCTTTGGTTTTCCAAGCCCCTTAACAAGTAACTGGGTGCTGAAGTGGAATTTCTGTCTTAGTAATAAGACCAAAATCTTAAATTACAAAAATCTGTGGCCATGTTTAGAGTCAAGTTTTGATTAGGCGACTTAAAATTGAGCCCCAGAGCACTGGACTAATGTGTACATCCCTCTACGTAAGGTCAAGATTGCCCCCAGAAACGCTGGTAGTGCTGATGATCGGTGGTGGCCATCAAGGTGTAAGAGTAGAAAGAAGTAGGTTACACAAATCGAGATAAGCTCTGCTATGGGGAAATTTCATTTTGTTCCTATCAGCCCCACTCGCTGATCCTTATAATCAAACAAAGAATTCTCAAGGTTTGAATAGA